>NW_023591459.1:0-58223 GCF_014843425.1 Jatropha curcas | reverse complement strand
CTTTTAAGCCTTCAGGGGACCTAATCGTGCCTACAAAAACAAAAACACCCACACGACAACGACTTTGGTACAAAATCCAAAACTATCCCCCAAGTACCAGAGGACTAACCCCAGGTCCAATCAACTCCAAGATGACACAATAAACAGAACCAGCCTCCCCAATACAAGCATTTTCCTCGATAAAACATCAGATATACATCCAATATATCTTCATTCAAACATCAAAAATATCCTGCCAACTATACACAAGCAAACGTGTTTCGATTTAAAGGAGACATAAATGGATCGTTTTCAAGGAAAGAATTTATGAACAAATCTAATCAAAATGTAGTCATAAGAAATTGTAAGGATGGAGACGCAGAACCGGATCACTTTCAATTGTCCAAAATTCTAATTATTCGCTCAAAGAGTGCATCCATTGCAACACCAAACTCATGACCTCAACCTCATAATATATTTAGAAATTACAAGAGTGAAAGATTCTCCAGAAAACCAACTATGCCAAATTACAAAAACCCCAAGTCAAATGGAAACAGTCTAATCTGTAATAAAACCAGCTTCTGTCTGAAACCACAGTTAAACATGCAGGCAGCACTTGTAAAAACGAAATTGTTTCGGAATAATGATTTTGTGATGATTAAAAAATCATAAAGTGTGCCACAGGACAGTGAAAAAATTAATAAAGGGAAACATGTCAACATAAAAGTTTCATCATGTGAAAAAAAAGATCAAGGCCTTTTTTCTATTGCCCAGCATCATTATTCAATCAAACCAATATTTAGAAAAACAATTGTTAAGGAATGTCATTTTCAAACCCCCTCAAATTCCAAATAACTAACAAAAAAAGAAAATTATCCAACAAAGAAGAGGAGGCAAGGGAAAATAAAACCCCGAAATTCTTTTTTGTGGGGGGGAGGAGAAGAGATTTAAGAATAAGGAAAAGATCGCCCAATTTAAGGCAGGGGCTTTATGAATCCCTCAACCTAAAAAAGGCAGACTGATTAGCCGGGATAACCCCAGTTTCAGAATTGAATTTGTGGAAATTATGGTACTTTCATCTCACATTTTCCCCCATCTAAGTATTAGATCCAAACCTTAAGCCATTCAAAAGAGGGTTTTGTTCCACCTTGGCTACTGATACACCTTTCTTTCCACAGGGAAGTTCGTGGAAATCGTTCACATCTACTATTGAGGCAAGTCCGTCCTCGCCTACTCCAGACAGTCTCACCTGTGCTGTAGCAGTAATTAAGCTGAATGATCTTCCCATAACAATCCAGGCCCCAAATCATGATGACCTATCTGTTCGGGATGAAAATCTTGTTTATGAAAACCTTATGGACCAATCCTCTTGGTGGTCTTATTCTAAATCCTCTCCCTTAAGCAAATCATTATTTCCAGTCATTGGATCCAAGGCTTCCACTATGAGGTAAATGTCACTTGCCTGACTGGTTCAGAATCAATGCAAAAAATATGCTGTTGGCCTCTGAGACATGAGAGAGGCATTCACTAACAAGCTGTTCACATGATTACTTTTTATCTACCACCTCCAACTTACCTTCACTTGATCCACTGCTTATACTTACATATCTATGTAACATGAATTAGATTGTCAATGTGAAACCATCCCTGTAAGTTTTGAAGGTAATATCTTCACTGTCCCTTACAAGAGATCTTCAATCAGACTCTGATAATATATGTTTTCTGGAAAAGTTGATACCCATTCTGAAAAAAAGTTCACTTGTTCATTAAAGTGACCTGGAGGGAAATTCCAGCAACCACCAAGTGTGTCACTTTGAAACCCAAAAGACACTTCCCCAGAAAAAACCACCAGAAAAGGCTTTGCACTTCTCATGCTCTTCGAGTTAGCTCTCCATTCTTTCGCATTCAGTTGAGTACACATCAAAAACGGGTTGAACCGAACAAATCCTACCCACATGCTACAAACGGTCACTGCCCGAAGGTTGGCTGATTTACTTGCTGAAACCCTCCAAAAACTGGCCAATCAAATGTGATATGAGACAACATCCAATTGGAAAACGCCGTTAGTTCTTGGAAAACAAAATCAAGACAATGGGCAATAAGCAATTCAAATTGGTCCAACCCCTTCAACAGAAAAAATCCTTCTTCGCAAAGAATCTCAACCCTGTACACTTTGATTTACAGCATGGAGACATCCCTTACCAAAACACACAAAGAATCACTCATTGTCCCTTGCTCAACTTTCAAGCTTGCCTGCCAGAATGAAACTTAGTCAACCACAAAATCATGTTGGAAAATTTTACAACGATGCACCGATGTACTAAGGAACATAAGTTGCAAGAAAAGACATTACTAGATCCCTGGAAAAGTATAAGAACGACAATCCCTATCCAAATATATGCTGAAAAATAAAGTTTCCAGCATAAAGGATTCGAATTTATGAGTGGGCCAAGAATTTTATTCTGATTTAGGCAGAAGGGAACAAGCCAAAGAAAATATCTGATCCCTAAATGGAACAGATGGACATCATAAATGTTTCTTTTAATTGCCATTCAGTTGACCCATTACATCCCTATTGAGGATTTATAATTTCAGGGTAGCAATAAGAACTTTACTGAACCCCCGGGCCCCACCAACACACAATGACTTCGCAGTGATTTGGGCCCCTTTGAAGAAAAAGATTCCCCACACCATCTGGACCATCAGGGTTAGGTTCCATGCTCTTCCTAAAATACTTCCTCTTGATGAAAAGAGGTAATGACATCCTGAAAAGAAATAAAAAAAACATAGAACGGTTGTATTTAAATTTTAAATAAAATATAACAACGTGAAGTGCCCGCTCCCTTTCCCAGCGTTGGTAAAAGACAGCCGGCCTAAATAACACATATACAGACAAACAAATTAACAAATAAACAATAAGATTAAGCAACCCCTGCAAAGGTGATTTTATATAGCCGACCTTAAACAAGTTTGCGATTTTTGGCTTAACTGTTGCTGCTTGTTTTTTGTTATTAATACTGGAAAACACTACCCTCTACAATAGTGACATGTTACCAATTAAAACCAAGTATTCTCAAAAGGCAGAATTCGTATTTTTGTCAGGTTTTTTAATAAAACTACAAAAATATTAAATGATCGGGACTGATTTTCTCCATTCGTTTCCTATAAAGGGACAAGTGGTGGAGGAAAGAAAATTAGAAGGACTGTTATGAATCACCAAAGCAAACCAAAATTAGCTTATAACGGGCCACCCAAATTTTGAAAAGATTGATGACCGAGTTTGATTTATCAGATTGCCATGATACTTACAAACAAGAAAAGGTAGATAATGCAATCTCTCCTAAAAAAACCAGTTATCCTGTATAGCGCACCCAAGTCCATTTTATAATCAAGTAGACTATATTGCTAATAATCAAACAAAAAAGCATGCAGTTTGACAAATTCCCAAAAAGCAATTATTAGCGACGAGAATTGATCTATCATTTTCCCCAGGGCAGAATATCAATCCCATCAAGTACATCATCGGTTCCCAAGGAACGTGCCTCCAAACTGCAACCAAATAAAACATCCAACGAAGGCCAATTCAGCATCCTTTTTCAACAAAAAAATATTACACAAATAGATGAGAAAAATAAAAGAAAGTATTAGATAATAAAACAGACAAGTTCCTCCTTTCAATTTTAGTAAAATCGTGAAACTCAAAATTTACAAAGATATTGGAAACTTACAAAATTCGCGTTGTCGAAGATCAAGGAAGCTATAACATTCTCTTTCTGTGGAAACCGACAAAAGCGCGTTTTCTATCCAGTCTTCTGCGTGTGGGAATACTGCGTCCTTCACTTTCCTTATGTACTAGTTGATGCCTGGCATTTAAAAAGTTAAACTTTGAGAAAATTTAAGTTATTTCCAATTACAAAAAGAAAATCCTAAAAATAAAGCCAAAATAATAGAAATTGCAGTCAATAATAAAAAGTTAAAAGCAAAATAAGCTCCAGTCCGAGGAATTCAGCGATTTCAAAGAGAAGAGACCTACATGAATACGGAGGTAAGTTAAAGCGGAAGCAGCCTACTGTATCTTGTAACGTTTCTTTTACTATTTTCACGAATGTTTTCTCGGACTACCAAACAAATGGAAGCTCACCAGTCCATGGAGGCCTTAACTTGATCATATCGTAAAAAAGCGGGGAACAATGGTAGAGGTTATAGTCGATAAGAGAAATAGAGAAGATAATTAAAGGACCCACTAATTCGCCACGTCCAGTGGCCCGAGCAGACCTTCTGTTTTCTCTCTTCTTTTATCAGTCCACCGATAGAAGACAGATCTGAGGGACGATGTGTGTGCTCTGTAAGGAACTAAGAACGCTGAAGAAAACGAGGGACTGCCCGCCTCGTCGGCCGGGCTTTTATATTTTGGTTTAAGAAATTAGCGACAGTGCGTTTCCAAGTGAGTGCCCGTACCTGATTTTGACGAAAACCGACAGGATGCCAGAGTAAGGAGACTTGGATTCCCGCCGTGCGTTTATTCTTCATTTTAAACGACCATTAGTAGTTTTCCAATGATTGGTCGTTTCAAGCGAGTGTTGATGGGAAACTGACAATTTACAGAGGTGTTTACATGGACAACCGGATACGACACCAAAGTTTTGTTCATGGTTCACGAAACGACCTTTCGTGTTTTAAAGGGCCCAAGTAAGTTTGTTAAAACTGTAGGCAGGCTTTCATCTAAAATAACTGTTCACACCTACCCATCATATTCCTTTCCTCAGTGATGATTTTTTGGAAAGAGCAAATCATTTATTTAGTCCTCTCGGCTGGGCCCTTTTTTTTTTTTTTTTTTTTATTTTTTTTTTGAGAAATAGTATTTCTTGTGCTTGTTAAGGACCGTTATTAAGTAAGTAGATGAAACCATAATATTAGTATGAAATTAAAATCAGAAAAAACTATTAAATCCGACTTTTACTTTTTCTTGAAACAAGAGAAAAAAGTAGACTACTTTTTTAAAACATAAATCCTTCAGACTAATATGTAATTCACTGTTAAGTTAAATGGACCAAACTTAGATAATCACCGCGGTTTTAGTTTTCTTTTAAATCTATTTTTAAAAAATTAGTTAAAATTTGGATGCTAAAACAAAAAAATCTATACGATGATCATTTTGTAGTGGAAACAACTCGGAATCGATGATTCTTTCATTCTGTCGTCCAATTATATTACACCCTAATTTGCTATAATTAGCATCTTGAATCTTTCTGAGATTTTTTATTGTGCAGAAATCATTATTCATATAAATAGATACGATATTGAAAAAATAATCAATAATTTAATGATCTTTATTAAATTAAGTTCCCCGGAAATCAATGCTTTGGAATTTATTTCATTTTCGGTAACATTGGAATTTTATTTTAAAAAACATTTATTTTTACAATGATATCTTGTAATTTCAACCAATTAAATAAACTTCAATTTAGCTTGTAATTAACGATTTTATTTCACGATTGTATTATTTTTTTTTATAATTTGATTAAGCATTATAGATTCACATATAGTTTAAAAATTATAAAATTAGTATATTTATTCACTACTATAAAATACAATTTGTAAATAAATTCTATGCACAATGTATGGGAATTTCATTTTTCTAACATTTACATCGCTCTATATAAAAGAATTACTAAATACTTTAAAGACCAAAGAAGAAAAACGAAAAAAAATAAGTGGTTTTGTTATGTACTTTACAAGCTTATTTTTCCTCCCAATAAATCTAAAAAAATTAATTACATTAAATTTTACCATGCCCATTTAGTTCAGATGTCCATAACAGCTCATAGTTGCCTTAACTGATTGAAACTTAATGGTGTTTAGTAAAATATTTTTGGCGAGCAAATTTACTGTTAAAAATACCAAATATGACCATTATGAAAACGTTGGCATGTATATAGTGATTTAATTTTTAAGGTGAACATAATATTCTTTATTTGTAATGTATCTGTATAATTAAAGAATGATTTTAAAAATTAAAATAATATTTAGTATAAAAATTATATTTGGAATAACTCATAAAATAAACACAAATATTATTTTAATTTTTAAAAATTATTAATAGTTATTTATAAGGTTACCACTATCAGCCGTCTTGATATTAAAAATTTTCTCATGAGTGATATAACTTGTATAAATCAACTGATAATCACAATGTCATCTTAACATATTTAAATATATAATTTTTAAGAAAATGTGTTTTCAATTTTTATGTCTTCAAACTCATCATTGTAAATTAAACAATGAGAATTTAGATTAAAAGTTTACATCTTCCAAGTCACGATGTATTTGAAAGATAATTTTATAATCTAAATTTATGTTTAATACTAAAAAATGACCATGTTGTAAGAATATGTCAAGAATTAAAAGAACGAAAGGACAGAAATTTTCTAGGTAACTTAACCACACGTCAGTTTTGTAGTTATTAAATAAATTTGAGATAAATACACGTATTTTAATCTACTGTAAATTTGTATTCAAGTATTAAATGTTGACTTTAGTTATTTTTAATTTAAAATTAGTTAATTGACCTATTTAATTTAGTTAATTATGTTTTGTTGGGCTGTGATGAATCATTTGGGTTATCTCAAATTCATATTGAAATTCCCCAAGGTTACAATCAATATTTCCCATAACATGATTAGATATTTAGATTCGTCATTTAATATTGACCTTTCTTTTATAATATATAAAAACCCATAATCAATTTTTGAAGGGTGTTATTGGAATACCAAATCACTGATAAAAAGAGAAAAATGAAAGGGTATAACGAACAAAAGCAGCGAAGAGAATATATAATGAGAGATATACACCTATTTCCTCTTTTGAATCAGGTCAACGGGTTAGGAGATTCACTCACCCATATTGAAGTTTTCTCTTCCCACATGGCTATCACACCAATGTCTACAATGCGTCCAGTCCACGTAGACCTCCAAACAAAACCAAAAATAAAAATAAAAAAAATAAAAAATAAAAGAATCCCAAATGCTCTCTTCCTGTTCTGAATCATTGTCCGATGGAGAGAGGTGCATGTTTTGAAGTATCAGTATACCTGAAATTCTAATTCTTTCCTCCCTGTTCAACATAACCTTACTCAGATCACAAGCACTTTCCAGCTTTCTGTTTTTTTAAGTTTTCAAGCTTCCTTTTTTCATGTTTTAGAGCTGAAAGTATAGGAATCCAATTCCTTTACTAGGAAACTTCTTTAGTAAAACCCAAAAACCAGGATTCTTTCTAGAACCATCCACCAGGCTTTACCTGTTTTTCTCTCAAAAGTATCCAATGAAACCCTTTGCTGATAGAATGGTAATTTCGTTGACCCATTTCCGTTTATAGGGATGAACATTCAAGCCATTTTGCGGATTGAATCTCCTTGTTCTGTGGTATGGTGCTGACAAATTTTGGAATTTGGATTATTTCTATTTTGCGTTTTTGATTTAATATTCGACGATTAGTTTCGGAGTAAGGCATTGTTTACTGCCAGCATCCCAATTTGCTTATGTAAGCTGCATTTTGGGCTTTCTGCAGTTTTAAGTTATTTGTTAAGATGAGTGTGCGGAGTAGCATCTTTTGAACTGAGTTTGGAATGCCTATACTTAAATTGGAATTGCTATGTACTCGGTGCTTTAGTTCAATGAGTTTCAATTTCATCATGAATTACTGTTAAAGGTTGGGTAATTGATTTATTGCATACGGCGCTATGGTTATTATGAAAAGACGATTGAGACCCGTAACTTATTGGCATTGCTCCCTTTTTGTTAGGTCAATTCTAATACTGGATTGGGATTCTTAAGGAAGCTCAATCTCTTGTTGGTTAATAGATTTGTTTTTGAATGGGCATCGTATAAGGAAGAAACATTGTCTCCGGTGCCTAGGCCCGGGAACCCCTTTATTGAATGGTGGAAGGTATGTCAAGGTTCCCTTCTCGCTTTGTCAAAGTCCTCGTCATCTGGCTCAAGAACTTCTCAACATCGGAGAGGAATTGTATGTTTTCCCTTTCTGGTTTATCAGCCGTTCTCAAGCTTTTTTGTTCTTGGTACGTCTTTTTCGCCGAGATCTTCAAGGACCATTAGAGAGGTTCAAAGGGCCTAAGGGGGCAAGTGGGAGGAGGGCACTTTTCACATTTTCTTAGTTTGTTTTGTGGTGTGGATATTTATTGGACTCACTCCATTTGTAATTCAATATGAATGTTAAATCAAAGAGCCAAGCCTTCTCTTTGAGATAGTATCAACTGTTAGGAAATTTTCACACTTTGAAATGTAAATGACCACAAACCATGGACACACCATATGGTGTCAAGCCACGAAGCTGTTGAGAGAGTGAAAGTTTCTGCAGATTGAGCCCCAAAGTGGAAGGGAACTGAAACTAGCATGATGTGATTTCTCCAATTGATTAGTGCTATTTAACCAGTCGAAACCCTGGAAAGATTTGGATAATGGAGCGTCGGGAAGCTTCTGATAGTTTGACCTCAACACATGCTCCGGCCATTCCAAGCCGTATTATCTGAAATCGTGGCATTCACACTAACTGCGTCAAATCTCTCGCTGTTGTCGATAGTTGCTAGAATGACATGCACAATTCTGAGCCAATACGGCTGACATCCTAAGAATGAACAGGGGGTTATGTACAGGCATTCTTGTTTGCAATAGAAAAATTTAACTGATATAAGAACAATAGACAGTGTTCACCAAAGGAATGTGGCGTTGTCTTCACAATTTGGAAAACTCCACCGTCTTGATGGAGAATTGGTTCATTTACTTTGCAGTATGATAGTTTAAATTTATTTCAGCTGAGCTTTTGAGCAAATGAGGAAGATCATGGTAACTACTGTTTTCTACCTGACACCATTACGCAATGCCCCCACTCTATTCCTCTTGGAGGTTCTTGCCCTATATAAGTTTTACCTATGTTTTATATCACTTTGCGTACATAAATTTCATAAAACAGATTCCTTACATGATTAAAAAAAGAAGTTGCAGAGCATTATCAAGGCACAATTATTTGAAAATTATAATAGCCAGATTCAAAAGACAGTCCCTACTGGTTGGCTGTGGAGAGGTTTCAAATGGAATGTCTGTTTCCAAACCTTATTTTGAGGCTGCCTTTTTCCTATGTATCCATAGGTCTGATGGTGCAAGGAGTATTGAACTGCTCCATCGAAAATACAAAAATTTACCGTCTGTTTATTTCTGTCTTCGCAATGAGTCTGATACTGTTTTACTGGTGTTTAGGGTGAATTGGGGCATATTCCATGGAGTATGATCACTAAAGGAGATGAGATAGAGTAGTGAAAGGAAAAACTAATCACGGCTGGTACACAAATGCAGAACTGAACTTCAAGCCCAACTCCGATGGGAAAAAAGGTAGTTAGCATTGTCAAATTTGCCATGTAAATACTATTGATTTTTAAGATCTGTTTACGTTGTCAAAACAGCCTCAGACCACCAACATCAGGATTTCTTTATGTCTCATTAATCTTCTTCATTTAAAACACTGACAGAATCATTCTCTCAGTTTTTCATTTTTGCATCATTATTGGCTCTGTTAGTTAGCATGATTTCCAGCTGTTTATCTTATCTCAATGCATAATAGATTCTTCTTTGTTTGATTTTAGGAATTCTAAGCAAATTTTCCTTGCAAGAGATGAAATTAATCCTCTTCTCCTATTTTAAATCAGAAATATCAGCATTTGCCAACATATAGATTTCTCAGCACCTATGTTGTGAAGAGATACGATCTTTCCTTTTTTGCTTTCAGCGCTGTTGGGACATGGACAGTGGGCTAGTAATGGGTCAAAGCAAGGGTTTCTTAGATGGACCTTGTTTTGTAAACGGGAACCGCTCGAGTGATCGAGATGGCATGTAGATGAATCCAAATTAGAGCATCCGGAGATTGACCGGAGATTCCATGCCTTGAACATGTCAGGGTTTTTTTGCTTCTTCAATCAGTACCATACTTATGATCCCACAAACGCGGTTGGCACCGAACCCCTATCCAACATCGAGCCGATTAGGCTGCTTGACACCAGTCAGGGATGGTTTCCAGAGTTGAGTATATTTTTGTTCATCTTGTCTTCATTTATACCCCTGCATATTCCAAATTGCAAGAGTGTATGTCTTGCCTATTTACGGGCTGGAAGGAAAAAAAGAGAGAAAAAGCATAAAAAAACTCTTATGCCTTCTTTTTTTGCACTACAAACAGGATAATAAGCATACTGGAGAAAAAACTGGTAGGTGGGTGGTGGTGGGGAAGACAACTTTGATTTATGGCAGAATATGGTCAGCTAAATTGGGATTAGATTATAATCCTGCCAATTTACCCGCAACACACTAACTAAAAGTTTATTTTAAACCAAGCTGAAAACCCACACGAACAATTAGATGGAATATATTTGCACCTCAACCAAGTATCAGGTTTGCCTAGTAAGTTGAGATAAGCTAATGGTGCGCCATCGTCCCATTTCTGTTATGGTTTAGGGACAAAACATTGTTAACAAACTACCCTGTATATTTAGTTCAAACACCTATTCTCCAGTGATTTTTTCCATGTATTTTTCCTTATTATCCCTTCGTTTTTAATGTTTGAATAGGACATGTTTCCTTCCTCTGGATCTTGCATCTCCATGGCTTCGTTGTCTTGCTCCCATTTGATTGTTGACCTCATCTGAGCTTGTCTTGCAGGTTTAGCACAATCTATTTGAGCAATGTGTGGAAGATGACAAAGCCAATATTGGAAGGCTTACTACAGGGGGAAACTAGCTCAAGGTGTCATGGTTTGGCATCTACAACTCACGACATCCAATCTAATCCCCTTCTATCCTCCCAAAATGCGTTTCTACTCATTAGCCAATCTTCAGATGTAATCTGCGCCAGCGCTTGCATGAAACTTTTTTATCTTTGGCGGAGTCTGACGAATAGCAAAGTACCCTAATAATTTGTGTTAGATTTTTCTGCCTCCTCAATATTGGCCAGTTTTCTTCTCAAAAGAAATTAAAATGCTGGTATTGTTTGAAACATACCATTATGAAATACTTCTTCTTCCTCTCTAATAACGGGTGACTTGCACCTCGATTTAGAAGTTGGTGTTTTTCTTATATGAAATGCATGTAACTGCCTCTTATCTTATTAGTGACCTTTCTATGTTCATCTAACTTTCTGTTCTCCAATTATTGATAATGGAGTGATGATTGCATTCAAGAATCACAGGTTCACCTTCAAGCCAGGTTAATAAATGCTTTTCATTTTGGACACAACACCCCTGGGGCCTGCTAAGGACTGTGGCCCATTCCAAGAATGGGCCAGTTGGTTACAATTACCTTCTTGAGTTACGGCAGAGTATTTGGCAAGATGGACAAACATTGTTATATGTACCCAGTTCTCGGCTTTCGGCTTTCACTGCATTTCTGCTGTTTTTTAAAACAAAAATTGTTGCATTTTTGTTTTCCCGACTAGTTACAAAATTGATGGATGCAATTGTTATTGTCAATCCTGTGAGTTCAAAAACAACTTCAATAAAACCTTTTTTCCCCCTCTTTTTCTAATTTGAGTTGACATTTTGTTTCGTAATGGCTTTAAGCCATCTGTGTGGTATAAACGAAAACAATGAATCTACTTAGTGTGTTTTCATACTTGTGTTCCATGTTCCTCTCTAGTTTCCTCCTAGCTAGGTAGTTAACGCCGTTTGTCTTGTTATGTAAAGGCTCCAGACGTTAAAATTCTATGACATTCACCGTTCTGCTTTAAAATAATATTTGATGCTGTATATCCATGGACAAGTGCCATCGATTGTTGTGCCTACAAAATTTAGCTTTTCCTCAATCCCATGCGCTTTGCCAAAATATCAGGTAGGTTATGCTGTTATGATATTTGGCAGTGACTTGGTCCGCAGAAAGGTTAATCATTTTTTCATTAATATTCTTTGCACTTTGGAAAACGGAGTTACTTGGCCTATCGTTTGAGTCGGAGTTTTTTTTTAAGAAAATAAATTAAAATAAGTTTAATTGAAAAATATACTAGGAAAGGCGTTTTCCATCGAAACACGGAAGGAGAAAATAATGAAGAAAAATAAAATAAAAATACAAAGTTTCAATTTTTCCACCCCGGATTCATATATAATATACTATATATTTGAGAATAACGGATTCATATTTTTGATAATCTCTCCAGTTTGGAGAGAAAATTTGAATATTTATTTTTTTATGAACATTACTAAAATATTCAAATTGTTGCAATAGGTTGAATGTTTTCTAAAAATTTTCATTTGTCATTTCCTAAAATAATGAATTTTTTCGAAAATTTTATCATTTCCAAGGTAAAAGGAAAAATGATTACAAATCTTATTATTTCCTTTGACTTATACTGAAAAGTATAATGTAGAACAAATAATTATACTAATAAAAAAAAATACATTTCTAATCTATTTTCCTTCTCTTCTTAAATCATTTTTTCTTCTCATCATTATGTTCCTTCCCGTGTTTTGCTTTCACTTCTCATGCCCCTCATTTCCATACAAAAAGTCTTAAAGGCCAAAGGATATGAAATGTATTATTTTCGTTTTTTTAAAACATGAAAAGGTTAAACAGATTATGAATCCGGAACAATAGATATTATTCAGGAAATTAAATTAATCCATTAAAATAATTTCTATTTCTATTTTCATTATACTCTATTCTTTTAGTAGACTCGGCGTAAAATTCCTTTTTTATCTTACAAAAGATTTTTCTCGCGTTATTATTATTAATTTATTCTTTTGTTCTTATGAAATTAATAAAATTACATACTAATTAATATAAAATTTTAAATTCTTTATTTTTTATATTGACCAGGCTAAAATATTCTATATTCTGTATTTTTCTCTAAGTCATTAAAGGAGGTCCGTCAAATCCCTTTTCAACCATCATAATTGCTGAACTTATAAATGGAAGAAAATTTTGGTCGTGTCAAGGAATTAAATTCCTCGTTATTAAATTATGGGGGGAGCATAGGCATTTTAAAATTTGAGGCCAAGAGCTTCCCTAAAATTTCATAATTACTTAATTTCCGTTTTTAGCAAGCCATGTCAATTCCATTGTCGATATGTCGAGTGGTTAAGGGAGAAACAGACTCGAAATTCTGTTGTGGGCCTTTGCCTTTGCGGCAAGCTTCGAAATCCTGCTGGTCGAACGAATTTATGTTTTTTCCTGCCAGTTCCTTGCCTTCAAGCTCCTCTAATCTAACGAGAATCATAGCATTTCTTCTTTTGTCACAGGGAAAGTCAAAGTGGTATTTTAATTTTTCTTTTATTATTTCTTAAAAAAAGGACCATCCTAGAAATGAGTCGCATCCTCACTGTTCATCTCTCTCTTCCTCATAACTTCATTAAATTCATAACCCTTTTCCAATCAACCCAATTCCCCCCAAACCTTCATCAACCTAAAAAATCACAATAAAAACACAAAAATGTTACCCCAATTTAGATCTATATCCTTCTTGCACTTCATCTATTGTCTGCTTCATTTCTTCTGCTCTATCCCTTTAGCTGTTTTTGTATATCTTCAATTGGCCGTATTACTTGCATTCTTTATAGCCTTTTTCTCCATTTTTATTGCATTGACCATATATGATGTTCTTTCTCCCATTGAATTTCTTGTATTTTGTATCTCTAGAAGGCAAATATTTGGATTTGGGTTTTGTTCTAATTCTTTTGTATTTGGCGATGCAACTTGTGTATTCAAATGTTTTTGTGGGTTTTGAATCCCCTTTGTTTATAAAAAAAAATGCGTTCTGAAAACTCAAAGTTGAAGCTGCAATTTTAATCTATGCTTGTTGATTCCTTGGGTGTTTGTTCAAGATTAATAGGATATGATCATTTCCTTCCAATAAAAACACAAATTTGTAATTTTGTTTCTGCTGTATTTGCCTTCTCAATCAGGCCTATATTGTTCCACATGGTTGTGATTTCATCTAAAAAAAAAAAATTACAATATTTTATAATTGAAATAAGTTATAGAGGATACTCGAGCCAACAAATGAGTCTCTTGCATTTAGTTTGCTCTTTCGATCCAGCATATTTAATAAATTCTAATTTACGAGATAAAACAAGACGTACAAGTCATCTTATAAATCACCATAATCTGAAATATCTTTACTGTACACGAGCATCACTAAAAGGCATAAAAAGACAACCATCAAGGAAGGCATAATTATTATCCAGTTCATTGCCAAATGTGAAGGAAAGGATCCCATATACTATTTTATGGAGATCCATACTTTGTTTAGGGCGAATTGGCTCTTTTAAAAAAATTATAAATCAAAGGTAAATTTTATCCATCAAAATCTTTTTAATTGATGAAATATAAAAAAATATAAAAAATAAATATATGTAAATACCCAACGATTTTAAAAAAAGAAGAAAGAGAAAAATAAAATAAGAAGGTTAAAAAGACATAAAATTATACATATATTCAAGTTCACATAAAGTATACTAAGAATGGTTATCCGTATGTCTCTCTATTATCACATCTAATAATGAAATAATATATATAGTATCTAGACATATCCTTAATAGTATGGTATTGTAGTTCATGTTCATCGTACACTAACCACATCAATCAAATAATAATAATTATACAAAACATTTGAAACAAAATTAATAAATTAAAAAGAGTCAAAAATTGATTAAAAGTAGAATAATATTCACACGCAAGAAAGACAAGAGGAAAAAACAAATTTTAACCTTTAAAACAATATAAAATACTTTCATATTCATTATTTACCTTTTCATAAAAAAATGGAAAAATTTTGAAATTATTAAGAATCTTATTAAATAGTAAGATGTTTTAAATTTTAACGGATCACAAGCAAACATATACCGGTAAAGATATATCTCTCGATATAGCAGATGTTTAGATTTTTTGATTAGTGGTTGTAAAAATGTATTCATAAAATATTTATTATTAAAAAAATTAAAGCATTATATAACTGATTAAATATACCTAAAAAAGTTTAATCTTGAATTTTTATACAAGTTGACAGTTAATCATAAAATTATTCCCATAGTATTAAAAAAATTTAGAAAATTTTATAATTTTTTTTTATCATCTGAGATCAATTTTTTGAAAATAAATAGGTCATACTAATTTATATTTTAATAATATCATGGTTAAATAAAAAAAAAAATAAAAATAAAAACTCGTGGTTTTGGTTGTAGGGTTTTTGAACCGAACGTAACAGAACAACTCATTCATCCCAAATTCCAGTATTCGTTTGCTTGTTTTCTTGGTTGCCTTCCATTAGCTCGTTGGCCTCTTTTAGCCTGTTCATCACAAAGATACGAATCTGACGACGGCTATACTCCACGAGCGCCCATCTCCTCAAAAAGCTCACGTTCTAGCATAAAGATCGCAAGGTAGTTTATCCTTTTCTGTTCACTGTAAAATGGGGAGTATCGTGTTTGAATTTTAGTGGGTTTTGTAAATAAGGCGTGGCATTATAATGAACTTAAGTAAACCGGTGGTTTAGGAATTAAATAATTAGGGTTTTTTCCATTGTTATATTTTTGATGTAAAATCATCCCGCACTAGTGGGTTATGAACAAGGTGAAGCTGTTTGGTGGCGTGAGCTATTGATTTAAACATCTATTGAATGTTAATCAACGATTTTTGGGCTCCTCATCCGTATGTTCCAACCCATCTTTTCTGGACTTTACCTTTTTCGTCCAACCTCTAGGCAATGCTTTGTCGTCGTCTTTGCCTATCCATCATTATGGCAAACCCCCTGCTTGATAAATTGGTATTGACCCAATGAGACTTTTTTATCCCGAATTTAAATATTGATTTCACATCACTATTATTTTACTTCAAAAATAAATTTGGCATATTCAGATGAACCATAAATTATATCTATGATGCAATTTAGTTTGAATTAGGATTGGGAGAGATTAGGGATTGATAATGGAGATTGGGGGTTTGAAATTTGTCTTTCATTATGTTCTCTGTATTTGTTGACATTACTTCCTGGTTACTAAAAATTGAGTATTTTCATAACCAA
Organism: Jatropha curcas; assembly: GCF_014843425.1. Next base: position 42,180 of record NW_023591459.1, on the reverse strand, counting down.
TGTTAAAGACTGGATCATAGCATAGCCGGTAAAGACCAACCTTCAGGTGCTTATAGTTCTTTAAACACCCGAGGAGAGGAAAAATATTTTATCGATGAGGCATCTATATGGACTCGATGTATTTTCCAAGTTCATCTAATCAAGTGTTTTTTCCCTTATCACGTGGCAACCTGCCCCTTACAATCTTCTGTTGTACGCCTAAGGAAGAAAAATGTTTCTTGGTAAGAATCCAGGAAGTTGGGGACCCCCAAAAAATTTGTAAGCTCAAAGATGATGCCTTATCGTGTGCCCCGAAGCCCACCCAGGTTTGAGGAATAAAGTGGGATTTAAGTGGCGTCCCATGTGGCTAGTGGAATCAAAGGATCCAAAGCGCAAGATTTTTGAAGAGATTTCTCATCGATCATAGTGGCTGGCTGATCCCAACAATGATTCCAAGATCGCAATCGCTTGGCCTCAAGGTTAATGGATTTTAGTTGGGAACCACTAGCATTGTAGTGTGCTTGAGTGAAACCGCTTCTTTTCTTTCCACCGAAATAGGACCAAAACAAGCTTGGACTGGGAATCCTGAACAAGTAAGTTGTACTGCCGAAGCGATATAGAAAGGTCAGAAGCGCCTTTATTATTGGAGCGAAAGTCAGAGGTGGTTTATTTTTAGCTAGCCATCCGCAGCGTCTTTACATGCGCTTTTTCTTAGATTCAGACCTTACTTATGAGGGAGAAGGTAATATCGGATTCAAGATCGATTCACCATCCCGAAGAGCATTAAATTCAAATGCCGGAAGAGTATATTGTGTGTTTTCCTGAACTGCGGATTGGGACCCATTACTTCCCGCATAAAGAATCCTCAAAAAATTTAAGATAACCCTATTTCTTCCCCTAACGTTCTCACATACGTAGGTATGTAATGTTATTTTCTTTTATAATCTGATTAGTTGGTGTTTTGTAATGAAAATTGTCTATGCTAACCCTGCTAATTAAATAAATTATCTGATTTTTACTATTGTCACTGGGCTGGTAGTAAATTGATTGAGTGAAAAGAAATAGGCGATAGGTTGGAGCGTGCCATTGAAGCTATCCCCCAATGCCCCTGCCAGTTAGGAAAGTTTCCTCAAACAAGTTACACTGAATTTTGCCATGATCTGGGGTGTCTGTTGATGGAATCGTTGGCCCAGCCATACTTTAAGTTTAGTTACTACAATATATCAAGTTGGCCCCATTGTGTTATTTGATCCGACCTTTGTTTAATTAAAATTTTCAGTTTGCATCATCCAAGTTGACTGTTTATTACCGGTTTCGGGTCCCTATATATTTTGATTACCAATTAAACAGAAAGAAGAAAAAATTATTTTCTTATTCCCAAAAAACTTCCATCATGTTCCTTTGTTGTTGCAGATATACCTTGCCCAAATGGCTGGATCTCTTTTCTTACCCCGTGTCGCTGAAAGGAATTTGATGTTTGCACTGAAATTTGGTATTACTTTTGTTTTGAACTTTAAATTGCCCTAAAAAGACTACTTGTCGGTAAAAGAGCTTCAAACGCTTACCCAAGAAGAATTTTGTGTCGTTATGTTGTGTTGGAAAAATTGTTCATTTGGTGTTCTTTGTGTTAAATTTTGAATAATTCGCTTTGGTTCTTCTTGTTTCATCTGCCAGAAAGATCTCAAATTGTGGGATAATTACAATTAACTATTCTGGCAGTGATTTTATCTTTCTTTTTCTTCTCCATAATATATATATACTATATATAGCGTATATATATTATATTATATAGTCTCATGCATTAGGATGAATGCAAACTTCACTTCCATTTCTCGAACCAACCCTTTCCCCATTTTCATGATTTTACCTAAATGATGTTTCTTCTCCGTTCTTTGTACCGTTTTGTATCTCCTAGAGTCAATGATTGGACTTTGGGCTTTTGTTTTCGAATTTCTGCCCGATGGAGCCATTATATCTGAAAAATGGTTTCTGAACACATTTATATTTTTTACAAGGAATATATTAACATTGTATTCCAATAGCCATTGGATAAAAAAAAAACTATGTTCCGGGCATGTATTTTGATACCAATATATTATTTTAGTTCCTTACCTGTTTGAAGAAACCAAAAACTCAAAAGATCTCAGTCCTTTCAGTTTCATATTCTTGCACTTTTTGCGGCTCAATTTTTACAGGCAAGACAAATACCATTGCCTGTCCTCCCTCATCTTCATTTTCTTTTACGTCTGCCCACTAACACACACCACACAACGTAATTCATAAGTTATTATCTCAATTAACACATGATTATTTAAATCAATACTAAATTGGATGTGTCTTAAAAACTTTGAAGAAGCATTTAATAATAATAGAAAATTGCATTCGATGGTTAAAGTTACGAAACCATCAATCTCAATATGATTCATATAAATATTAACTGAGAAATTTTTCCAATTTTGACCGGCTCTTATTTAAAAGTTTGGTAAATTTCAGATCTTTTGCTTATAACTAATATCATCCAAAAATATTTCTAATGCCGCATAAAACAGAACCTTTTTATTCCATGATTTCCATCAATTCAACAAACAAGAGCGACAATAAAGGTTTAATTTGTTTCTTAAACTTCAAATGTTAATTTATACAATTTATCCAAGATTTTGAACATGATAGATATGACCACTGGGTAATTAAAAATAAGTAAAATTTTATTCAATACAAGTTGTATTTTATTAAAATTACGAAGGTCTAATGAATCAACTTAAGTTGACAATACCAATTGGGCTTCTTTCTCGTATAAAGTTTAAGGTATTAGGTATTCATTTATGCATTAAGCTTACCCATTTCTGAGAATGGACAGAAGCTGGGGTTCACGGACATTCAAAGTGGTTAAAACTTGAGCATTTTTACCAGGAAAATTTTAATGTTTGAATCTTGCACGAATCATAAAAACATGGATAGCAATGCCAGGCTTCTGAACCTTTTCCCTTGATCTTGGGCTTGTTAAGAATCCATCTAATGGTGTACTAAAGATAAAACAGAACAAGAAACTTTTATTTTGTTTGGAAGAAAGGAAACAACCAGATCATATTCCACACGAGAGTTCTATCGTTGCAAGTCCATCAGCAATTTTTCTCCTCCAGAAGTATAACAAAATCCTATGTTAAATTATATATTCAAAAACAAAGATTACTAGAGAAGATTTTCCATTTCCCTGCCTAACCAATTTAAAATCCAAAAAATTGCATCTCAAATTAGGCTAATAAGAACTTGAAGGAAGCTCCAGGGACTGCATCAGTTCATTTGGCACCATTATAAAGACACCAATTTCTTCCTTTGTAGAGTTTCGATACCTCTTTGTACTACCAAGTAGTTTTTATACATTAAAGTTCAACAAAAAGGATACATTTTCAATTCAATACATTCTTTTCGAAGCAACGCCCTGTGATGAATAGGGATGCAGTTTCATTAAAGGGCCCATGGATATACCTGCAATTTAACAAGGCCGATTGATGAGTCTTTGAATATAAATTATTTTTCTTGTTTCTGCACATAGATATGAATTTTTAATACCCATGTATTAATAAAAACAGTCACTAGGATCAAATAGGAATTTGTTTTAATCCAAAGTCGTTAAAAATAGCACCCTACATGGCTCCAATATGTCAACAATAACTTAGTACTGCCACAGATTCCTTCAACCAAAGCACTGCTGATAAAGCAAAAATTACACCTTGTCAACTTGTCGAGAAAACTTTCTTGCCTACAATGCACTGAGGATTTCCCACTATGGCACCACTTGATCCTGTTTTCTTTTTTTCAGGTCATCTCATATGAATTGTCTGTCTTATTTGCTTGTCTTTAGGTACTTGAAATATCCTAGGGATGGCACTCAGGGTCCTACATTGAGTGTATGGAGACGAAGCATTGAATAAAGAAATGAAAACCTGGGACAGTTGGTAAGGAGCAAAATCCTAGCTTGTTATTGGGCTTTAGATTCAGTTGTGGAAAAGGGCATCGCACGCTAGTAAATTAGTACTGGCAGTACTTGGCATCATACAGTTCTTGGCCAGACAAAGCTATATCCTCGGTTTTGCTGGCCTTTTCATTACAAATACCAAAAAAGGCAGGCACAAAATATATGTAATTCTATTTATGTCCTCTATTTAACAATATTTATTATTTTTTGACAACACAAAAGTTAACCTCTTTTGGCATAATTCGCAAATAAATTCAAAAATTAAGCACCATTTTTCATATTATGCAAAAACATGGAATAGGTATTGCCAATTCACAAAGTTTCAATCAGGAGGAGTTGGCGTGATAGGAGTAATTTCACCTCGATTCAAAAAATTTGCTTATACAATGACTACTAGAATGAGATTTAAGATTTTTAATTTTACAGTTACTAGAACCGATTTCATTACAAAAACCTCAACGGTTAAATTTAAAAATTAGATTCATATGTACGAGAAAATTATGATTACCTTTGAGGAACCAAATCCCCATTTTGAGATTCTTAGTGGGAAGCAATGAATTCTTAACTCTAGGCAGAAGCTACTGTGCTATTGTAATGGGCACCATTGACACCCAAGCAACTCAATTCCACAGGGTTAACCTGAACGCACAAATTCAATAAAAAGCCATTATCAGTTAAGAATTCACATTGGAGTAATTTTTAATCAAGCATGTGGTATACAAACTCAAAATAATATTTAAAACAACTGATTTGGCTCAGCCAAAGATTAAACCCCGGAAATACAAATAAAAATAGCATAAAACAAACATACGTACATTTTTATAAACAATGGGATTTTTTTCATTATTGATTTTGGCAAGAGTACCTTGAGGTTTGATAAATATGCGCTTTAACTGAAGCACGAATGTTAGTGGGAGCCTGAGTTTCAAACGGCGATAAATTTTGGCTAATTGATGCTTTAAAGGCATTCGATTTGAGGGAAAAAGTTATTTTCCGTATAGGGAGACCGATTAATCTGGAGAAGAAAAAACATCATTGAACCTAGACATTTTTCTACAGAGATGCCGAAAGGGTTTTAGGCTCTTTTCTGTAAGGTTTTATGACTTTAAGATTGTGCTCACGCATGAAACTAGTTGCGTATTAACATGCCGCCTGACGTGTAAATGCGCCACTTCTGCGTTATGTTTTGCGTTCCGGGTTTTGAATTGTCCCACGCATTCAATCACTTGCCTTGTTTAATGGTTGTCTCTTTGACGTGGCAAATTTTTTAAAAGTTTTCCCATTAATTTCTTGATTAAAATACAAGACGAAAAGGCTTTCCATTTTTAATACATGAAATTTGTACCGAAAGTTGTTTTTTTTTTAAAACTAAAACTCTCTCTATATCTCATCTCCCTCGTCATCATATCTCTTTGGCATCTTTTGTTCGAAGTTAGACACCCTCACTTATTTGCCAGAGATTTTATGTTCTCCTGAGCCCCACTACATACTATCTAGAAACAAGGGTAACTTTTAACCGCTAATAGATTTTGATTATTTCTGCGAATAGCAAGTCCATGTTAAAGAATAATAACACCTTTTGTTGAATCCATCAAATATTTATTCACCCATTTACATATTCAAATTGAACCAAAAATCTATTCACTTCTTCCTTATTTTTATTAAAAAAAAAATTTATCACAATTCAACCCAATTTGCATGTGAACATTTTGTTTTCTTCTCTACAAGGGGAACTATTACATTCGGTTGGCCAAACAAGGAAAAACACCAAATTGGGGACCAAATAAGACCAAAAAAAAAAAAAAAATACATAAATAGTTATATTAAAATGTGGAAAAAAAGAAAGATAAAGTTAGGAAACAAATGAAAAAAAAAAAAAAAGGAAAAAAAAAAGTGCAATCCAATTCACCCAAGGATCACCATGCTACCAAGGCACTTTCAGAGTAGTTTTTTGTAGGCTTGAATTTTTTGCCAATATCAACCAGGTCTCCAAATAGCTTACTCTTCGTGGCTTGTTTGGCTTCTTTTAATGGGCATGTAAGATGAAGGTGGTGGGAAAACCTCGTAATTCGGAGTCTTCTAGCGCTATTTGTCATCTCTAATAGAGAGTCCATACCATTCGCTGGGTCAGGGTACTGGGGCCCACCACTTGTTGGGTTGACATTAAATCCCAACTATCCTGCCATATGGTTTGCCGATACATTTGGTCCGCCCTGTTGGATACATAGAAAGCCATCTGCCCAGCTTTTGCATGGCATTTGCTGTGGCTGTGGCTGTGGGAGCGATACCCATTTATACTGTCCTCCCTGAACTGCTTTGACGGATGCAAACCCCATATGGATTGCTGTGTTATAGGGCTGGGGACTTATTAAATGGCTGTGGTATTGGCCGGTTGTTAATTAGGCTAATGTACATACCCAACTTAAATGATCATTCCCTTGGCGATTTTGCATAACTGTGGATGCAATTTGTCCACTTGGCACGGGTTTGCTGGCATGTGTCACAATACCACCTGAGTAACTTGCATCGGTGGTTGAGGGGTTGATTGGAGTGGCCAGCTACAGGCTGCCCGGGGTATCTTGCTGCTTGTGTATTCCCATGGAGGTTGAGGTAAGTGATCCAACTGCTTTGAGCCACCTTTTCCCAGTATTTCCAAAAAAGTAAGCTTTAGTAAAATTTAATGGTAAACATAATAACAAAAGCAAAATGTGGTTTTTTCATGTCCATTAATTCCATGAACTGCGTTTTTTATTTTGGCGTTTTGGGTTTAAGTTGTTCCAAAAAAAAAAAAAACGTTGAAAAATGCTGCATCAGGAGCCGGTTTGATTCTTTAAAAGTGAATTTACCCCAAGTTCTATATTCTAAATCACCAAAGTTTTTACAGAACTAGAAAAGCACTCAGCCGAACTGTTTTTCTTCAAACATCATCTAGAATGGTACTTTTCTTCACACAAAAAAAGAAAAGTCACAGTATATTAATGCAAGGTTAGTTTAGGTGTTAAACAAGGAAAATCATTTGACGTGCATGGCTCTAAAACAAAAGGAATATCAGTACTACTTTAAACTTTTTTGAACATGCAGTATTCTTCCATCTATCCCTACTGGGTAAGAGAACGGGCAGCCTATAAATAGGGATTATTATTTGCAGCCCAAATACTAAAAGGACGGATTTAAAAAGAAAAAAAAAAAAACGCTACCAAAAAACTGGGGAGGTTGGGCTGTTTGCTGGCTGGAGCAAAACCTTGGACCATTCCACACTAGGGACCATTGGGCTTGGCCATGTAACAATTGCATGCTCATAATCGTGTGCGAATCTCCATATTAGGGGGCAGTTTCCTTTAGGTACCATTCCAGCTTCCTTGGGGCGTTGAAAAATTATGGTTGGCTGTTGAACACTTTGTGGAGCCAAAGAGTTGGTTGGTCCAGCCCGAATGGACCCAGGCCTTGCACGATTGACCAGCATTTGGGTGGATAGTTACCATCAGTGAAAAACATATCCAAAAGGAAACAAGTGCCATTCTGACCTTGAGGATGGTAGGTGGTTTGGGCTGTGGCTCTTCCCACAGGAACAAAGAGCTAGTGAAAGTATCAGCCTTTTGGTGAGCCAGCCAAAGTCATCTCCAACTCAAAAACAGTGTCCCCACTCAAACAGGTCCCAGTTCTTGGGCGCATGGCAGCTGCTTGAAGTAGGTTAGGACCATTTAGTTGCAGGACAGGGTGCTGGAGAGCCAAAGGTTGGTTCAGGGTACACTAGAAGGCTGGAGCAAGATTCTAGCAGTAAAAACCCATGTCAGTTTTTTTTTTTTCCAAGGGCTCTTTTTTTTCCAAAAACAAAAAAAAAAGAAATTTTGAAGCAATTTCAAGGTTTAACTTAACCCTTTCAGAAGTTTTTTTAAATTTTTTGACCAAAATATTGACCAGCTCTAAATTCACTGACTAGAAGTAGAATGTGCTCTAGAACGCTTCTATTAACTTAAAAGGCCATACAGATACAGTTCCTATAAAGTCCAATGGGCCACCCAAACCCCATTTCTACCTGTTGTAACACACATGTTAGGAAATCCCACTACTTAACTAATGATTGTACAAATATTCCTCAAAAAAGCATAGGTTATTTCAAGTTTACGCCTATACAGCCAAACCATATATTTTCTAAAAACAAGTGCTCAAGAATTAATTTTGAAAATACAGTCTCACGTAATTCCAATTTTGACTCCCCTGAAGGACCACCTAGACTTTTTACCTGAAAAAATACTCCTAACTAACGCCAGGCAACCGAGCATTTAATACCCCCAAACAACCATTGCTTGGATAGGAAAACCAACAAACTTGAAAAAATTTCAGGCCACAGATCATACCCATATGTAAACTTCATATGATTCATTAGGAATAAACCCACTACTTACTCACCCTCAGGCAGAACGGTTCTTATGTGGTCTTCCAGTGTCACACTAGGCGGACCATCAACATTCCCACAATGTGCTCCACCAGATTGCAGTCTTTGTTTCTGAATTTTGATGCCGACCTCCAGAAAGGTTCCCTGAAGCCAATGGCTTCATGGCTTCCCAGCACCACGCTGCAAAATCACTCATTCCATGCAAGGCCCCTGGCATAGCAATGATTTCCAATCCCTGAAAAAGATGAATTGATGTATGTATTAAACCATTCATGTCTGAGTTAGACTTATAGCAAATATGCCCCAATTCCTCCCCACAATTCCACAGATCATTTTGGAATCAAACAAACTTGAAATTATTAAGTTTTTAACCTCAAAAATATTTTAGTTTCCAGATGTAAACAAACGTCAAAGCTTACACAAGTCGGATCTTTGATGCAGAAACATATACAAGCAATATGGATTAGATCCAGATTATTACCAATTCCTATAGCCATATCCCAGAAGGGAATAAAATGCAAACCAGTATGACATCATCCAAACCAGAAAAACAATGATAAATTTTACCGCAAAAGTGGTTGAATAAAAGAGGAAACAATCGACCCAGCAGTTACAGCTAAAATAAATTAAGCAACAGAAAGTATACATAATTAAAGACGACACTTACCGAGTAGTTGACCATTGACAAGGTGTAACCACTCTTTTCTGTGTATTGGATCGATGGACACTAGTTCCACCCCAGGTCAACCAATAACCTCCTGCCTAAGTCCCCGTTACCAAATATCGGGAAAATATGTAGCCCAGGCACAGTGGAATAGAGATGAAACATTGATGTGATTATGAATTTTATGAATTTGCAACAAAAAGAAAAAAAAAAAAAAAAAAAAAAAAAAAAGGAAAAAGAGATAAACGCCTCAATATCGCAAAATTCTGAAACACATAAAAAAAAATGTGATCTGAAATTACATCGGATTATTAAAAACAGTCCAAACCAAATGCACAAAAAAAAAAAAAACAAATTGATTTTCAAATTTTTAGACACCACTGGGCTGTTTTACGGTATTGCCTATTAACGGATCGCTCGAGACCACTGCACCACCTATCATGCGTCATCAGCTCTGCCACAACTAGGACCAAGAACTCAATTCAGATATCCAAGAGACTGATAATAAGATTGGACAAAAGGATTTACAACTATTAGTCGTCTTCTAACTCACAGTCTTTATATTAGTCTTGTCAGTTGGTTAAGAAAGCTGTTTTCTTGGCAGAAAAAACTTGGAGTAGTTTATCTGACAAAATAGAATTTCATCCTTGTTACAACACTATAGTCAGTTTTCCAAAATTTAACGACACTTAAGATTGTTGGAAAAAACACACGACCGTCTTGAGTTGTTTTCTAAACTAGTTTCCTCTATAAAAAAAAAAAAAAAAAAAAAAAAAAAAAGGAAAAAGAAGCTAATATGCCAAAAATTTTGAACACATAAAAAAATGTGATTCTGATATTTAAAATCCACAAATGCACAAAAAAAAAAAAAAATTGATTCAAATTTTTAGACACCACGGGGCTGTTTACTATTGCTATTAAGGACTCAAGAGGATATAATGACAAAGGATTCATATAGTCGTCTCTAACTAGTTTTATATAGTTGTAGTGGTAAGAAGCTGTTTTCTTGCAGAAAACTTGAGTAGTTTTTATTGAAAAATAGAATTTCATGTTCAACTATGTCAGTTTTCCAAAATTTAACTAAGATTTGAAAAATAAGTTTGAGTTGTTTTCTAAAAGTTTCCTTTATAATGAAAGTAATTTTTCCAATTGTTCTATATATATAAACTTTTTGATAATTAAAATCATAAAATACATAGAACTTTTTTTGAGAAAATATTTTTATTGGAAAATAATAAAAGGATATTTAAATAACTTAAATAAATGTTTTTTTTATTTTATATTATGTCTTAATATGTTATTATATAAAAATATATTTATTTATGTAACATTTTTTCTAAAAAATTTACAAAGTGGTACAAAATTAATATTATTGTTATAAATAAATCAATAATACATATTAAAAAATTTTAAAATAAAAAAGTTCGTAAATTTATCTTATAATATTTTAGTTATTTTAATTATGAAAGTAATGAATAATTTTTTAATTTTTTGAATTGAAATATTATTTTTTATTGTTAACAAGGGAACTTTTATATTTTCTATTTTTCATTTTTAAGAAAACTGTTTTTATTAAGTAAACACGTCATAAGTGTTGCCCACCAAATTATCTAAGTAATAGAAAGTTTTACCATCCCAATGTCATGGAAAATTACCTCTTTGTTTCCCGGATCTAATGCACTTAACATCTCTGCAAGGACATCCATGATACCTCGCGCATTCTGAATTTCCGTCAAGCTAGTAAAAGAAATTTCAAATTAAAAGGAAAAAAATGCCATTATAACCACTACTAAGAAGCCTCAAAGGACGAATGAAAAATGTAGTGCAACTGTCAACACTTCAACAGAATAAGAAGGTTTTATTTGTTTTCATATTATGATTGCTCTAATCAATGGAATCAAATAACTATTTTTACTTAGAGCATATACTAAAATCAACAGTGCAAAGCAATCAAGGGTAGCACTTGAAGATCCTGTGTCTCACCGATAAAGGATAGAGATTGTCAGAAGCATTTCAGACCTTCCCAGTATACAAATTTTACTGAATTTTTCTTTTTCCTCTGCACCTCAGACTTAATGTAAGAATTAGGTTCCTCATCCACAACAATTGGATCCATGAATCTAAGAAATAATGAGAATTCTTGATCTCTCTCAATATCTCTCTCAGTTGCTGTGGTCTTTACACAAAGTACAGTCAGAAGGGGACTATTGCAGTGCCTCTTACTCATTTTACCACTTCTTTTTATATAAATTTCCATTTGCACGAAGAACAGTTGCATTAAGCTACACTAAATGATCAAGTAAAACTTGTCTGCACCAACAATGCTGGAATAAACAAGTATTGCAATCAGTCCAGTGAAATTTTATTTATGCAAGATGATGTTAACATGATTTGGTTTAAAACAAAATTGATAGATATACTAACAAAGTTTTTATACCATCAATCATATATAACTCAGAAGGAGAAGATCATGGAAAGAAACCCAAAAAAGGGCATACCAATTAATCAAGTAAGTTGTACGTTATACTCAATTTTGGTACCAAAGGAGGAGTCCAGGATATACCTCAATGCTGGAAAGTCAGCCTCTGCAGAAGTCTCCGCTGCCTCTGGCCGATACTCCTTATTCCGTAGATTTTGAGGATAAGATGACAGAGGTTGTGTTTGTGGAGGAGTAAATACAGGTGCAGACCTCTCAGACCTCTGAGGAAACACTGCCCCAGCACGCTGAAACAATGAGCAAGTTGATTCAGAACATGTACAGAAATGGCAACATTATAATCACCCAAACCACTTGGATAACAGCATTAAATGATAAATTGACAAAGATGAATTTTAGCCAATCATTGATGATTCTTAAACAAATACTGCAACATCCAGCTCATGACCTCAACAAGGATCTACAGTAAAAAAACATACCAACAACTCCTGGTATGCGGCATAATATTGTGGATATCTTGCCCTTGGTCCACCAAAAGCTTCTTGCCAGGTATCAATTAGAGTCAGTATCTTCTCTTTGACATGAAAGTCAGGCTACAAATGAGCAGCATAAAACACTATAAACAAGTTTTACCAAAAGAAATAAATATAACATAGGAGAGCAACCAAAATCATATAAAAATATTCTCACCTTTTTCTTCACTATCTTCACCATGTCGTGAAGAAGATCCTTCTCTGCAACATGCATGTGAACAATGTCCCCACAATTCTTTACAATCGTCTCCAATAGCTGGAATATAGCATCCAGATCGAAAATTAAAACAAACTTAATCATCCGGGGATTGTTGTTGAAAATGAGTAACTGTGATCTTGGTTTAGCAAAAATAAATATCCTCATTCTAAAATTAATTGTATAAACAAACTCTCCAAAATAAATCCGAGCATCCAATTTAGTTTTTAACTTCATCATACTATTTCAAATGAAGCAAATAAGAATTACAGAAAGAACAGACTCTCTCTCTCGCTGTGGTCCAAGCATACCCTTCTTTTAATATGAAATGGTTGGATGTCCAAGAAATATATCCAAGGAAGGATGTTAGGTTCCTCAATTCCACAGGCAATTAAAATGTTATTTATTAATCTATAGAATAATGAAATCAGTTCTACATCACACTCCCAGGTGAGTGGCAAGTAAAATCTTATCAATAAATTATAAGGGGAATTTATCTTTCTTTTTCCAACTTGAAAAGAGAAAACGACTTGATGTCAAAAAGTCTGATCAATTTGATGTTGGCTAAATGCTGAATCACTATAATCTTAACTTTTCAGGCACTCTTAAAATAAAATTTGCAAAAGTAAAAAGAAAACAAAGTGTTTTGAAGCTTACTGTTAGGGCAAGAAGTTGAACTTTCGAATTCTTACTTCCAATGCGCTTCTTTATACCTTTAACGACATCCTTTGCTTGTCTGATAAGCCAAAATAAAACCAAAAACTCCAAATTTAGGAAACTGAACAAGTTCTGGTGTCAAGCATAATTAAAAATAGTTTTCGAAAAGCAACAAAAATATAACCAGTAAAGTGAGATATTTGGTATAATTCATGAGAGAGGTTTGATGGTGACAAAGCACTTTCTAAGGATTAGTTGAAGAAGTTGGACAATATTTGAAGAATAAGTTGATAAAGCTATTGTAAGAGAGAAAATACACAGATATTGTCATACTGCACTTCTGCAAAAGGTGAAAGAAAGAGCTGTATTGAATAATTGGACATTATCAAGGACTTTACTTCATGTGCAAACGAGGTCTCTTGAAAACTGGGGTTTTGGGGATTTTCAAAAACATAAATTACCATAAAAACCTTCTCCTCTCTTGAATGTCTTTCCCAAACAACCCAAAAATTAAACCTATCTTACCTTACCTTCAAAAACCTCCAAACACCCTCTATCCAAACAATTCTCTAAGGAGTAAGAGGGGTCAACTTACAAGATTGGGATATTATTGAATTTTCATCTGCAACTTGCTAAAAACACCATTCCTTTTGTTTTTACTTTAAATTTTGAGAAAGTTTCATATAAGGAATTCATCACCTTGCTGTGTGTCTGTTCATACCATGAGAGGCTTTTGACTTAACTATGAATTCATTTACAAGCTAACCTGTGCTTGTAACTTTTTTGCTATCCTTTTTATTCCAGAAAAACAACTCCATGCTCCTATTCCAATCAGGATTCATTGCAATTACTCCAAATAAAACAAAAACCTAATTCAAAATAATGAAAACCATATGACAATTACCAACTATTATATCCAATCTCTAAGCTTCCAACGATTATTTTAAATTTAAAGAGCATGATTCTTTTCCTAAAGCAAATCTCTGCTGCACTTTAAGTTGCAGCAGAACATAGTAGGACAATTAGTGAATATTAATTTCCTTTTCCACATTCATTATGAACTTAATGCACGGAGATAGAATCCACCTGTCCATGCATAAAGCTAACAGAAATGGGAAAATTCAATGGCTATGTTATTTAGAGGATCAATTCAGAATGCGAATCCATATAAAACATTCATAAGCCCAGGAAAACAGAAAATTACATACTAACAAAAGGTTTCTCATCATCCAAGCAAAAATTAACTGTTCGATCAAACTACTCCATCTCCAACAGATTCATTTAGAAAAACAAGAACATATCGTGTAAAGCAGTTACAAATATAATTTAAAATGCATCAGAATTGATCATAAAGTAATCATAAGAGATTATAATAACGTGCGGAGCTTACGCAGGGTCATGATTGCAAATATCACAGATCTCGATATTCATGGCCCAGTCAGGCCCGATCAACATGTCACTCGTGGCCCGTTCCACCATAGAATTCACCATCTCTGCTTTTCTTTTTGTTATCTTCTCGTTTCAAACTCAAAAGATCGATATCCTATCCCCGACTGGACACACCTTTCTCCGTCGAGATCGCAACCAATTATTCTATTTCACGTGCAATTCCGGCGAGTAACTTTGTAAAGCAATCTTTGCGTCCAATCTAATTAGGTATCCTCTTTTCTCTCTCACAAAACTTTCTCTCTCTAGATCGAATAGCTCGAACAGAACAGTCCTTTATGGAAGGACACCCTCTCTCTCTCTCTCTCTCTCTAAAAAGTTCTCTGTTAGATAAAAATCAAATAATTTCTTTTCTTTTTTTTTATTTTTCTCCGTCCGGGGAATTTTCCTTTTTTTTCTTTGTCCTGTTTCCGTTGAATTATTTTTGGGAGGTGGGATTTGAAAATTAGGACCAATAATAGAACGACACGTATGACATAACTGAGTCCCCGCCGAGCCGCACTCTGGCGTGTATCTCTCTTTGTACCGTTCCTTGACCGACCACTTTTCATCTAACGGTTTCTATCGTTTACACGGTGGTTTATGTGGGCCACCACTCACATAATTAAATTGTACAAACGACACCGTTTATTTGCTATGTAAAATTTTAAGGTAAAATTTATTTAGTATTTCAAATTTGGTCAAAATTAATGCCTCCTATTTCTATTTTAATAAACTAACTTATTTATCCTTTGTGTTTCTATTTTGATAAAGTAACTTATTCATCTCTCTTCAAAAAAAAAATTAACTTATTCATCCTTAAAATTTAACACCGTCAAATCTTTATTCTTTAGTATCAAATGTGTGTGATATTATCGCTCTTTCTCACTATTATGAAAAGTGAGAGGTCAAAAAAGTTTTCATCGATTTAGTTGGTGAGTGAAAGAGAGTTTAATAGTCTTTTATGTTATTTTCAGCCCATTGAACATCCTAGTAAATAAAAAAAAAAACCTTAATCTTTAGTCTTTCATAGGAAAAAAATGCATTTAGTGTTTAATTTTTTATATTTACACAAATACTATGAATTTAATCTTGTTCAAAATTCACAATGACCCATTTATTCTTTTTTATAAATTTTTGTACCTATTAAACTCTTAGATCTTATTATTAATTTTTAATGAAAGACTAAACAAATACATTTACACACGAGTCTTTTGAAAAAAAAATAAAAATAAGAAATATAAAACATATGGCTCTTGAGTATTGTAAGCTGAAATATTTTCTGTTTAAATTAAAAAAAAAAAAAACTGATTTTATTTTAAAATTTAAGGCGATAACCCATTGGCAAGCATCAATAGCTACACCGCAGCCATCGCCCGAATATGGGTGGACTCTCCCAAGCTGTCTCGAGTTTGGAATAAATAAATGGTATCCGGTGGGAACATAAGAAAACAAAATAAGCATCACTTTTTGCAAAGCAATGGCTTAGGTAACAACTAAACATGAAATTGAAATCAAGCGGCGCAGTTGGCTTTTTGATATCAGCGAAGCTACTGTATGATTATCAAAATTCGTCTGTTTCTCTCATTTTATTAATAATATACATTAAGGTTCCATCATTATGGTAATATATAAAAATATACTTACATACATAACATGCATCCAACTGCTTGTTTTATTTTAGATATTTTATTTACAGCTTCATACTCCTATTATATAATTATAGATGGAAAAAATTATTTACATTTTCAAACTAAAACTTCTCATTTTTTACATTTTTTATGAGAGATAGAAAGACTAATTATAATTAATATTTAATCATTACCGATTGGAGGAGACACTGTGAAATCCCTAAATTTATAATTATGTAATCGTAAAGTCTTTCTAGAAGAAAGTACCCTTTTTTGCCGGTAGAAACCTCTTAAACATTGACTATTTAGTAATTTAAGTTTAATATGATATTAATGATACTTTTAGACAAAATGGATTAAATAATTTAACGGTTCAAAAAATTAAGGAAAATCCAGTTATTTATTCAAAATACAAAAACTAAATATTCCCTCCATCCCAACAAATAACTCATTTTTTCTTTTTTGGTTTGTTTCAAAATATAATCTATTTTCATTTTTTACATTATAGTTAATCGTTTTAATATTCATGTGTTATTTAATATGTACATAATAAAAAAGTTATATGAATAAAATTATCCTTTAATTATATTTCTTAATTTATGTGAAAATAAAAAGTGAGTAAATAGAATCAAATCTAAAAGACTAGATAATGATTTAGATTTTTCTTTCACAATATTCTATCTTTCCTTTCTGATAAAAATTAAAATCTTTTAATTCTTCAAACAAAAATCTTCTAAATTTGTTATACATTTATTCAAAGAGAGGGAAAAAATTGGACTAACACGCCAAAATTATTTCTCAGAGAAAACGGCATAACAAACTATTAAATTATTTCCTTTTGTTGTTCCGCGCCGCGTCGTCTGGGAAAAATGCGGGTATTACCTAGTCGTTGGAACAAACGAGTTTCCGCTAGAATCACTGGAGAGAACTTTTCCTGTTGTTGAACAACAAAAATTTCCGTGGAAATATTTCCATCGAATATTACTTTGAAAATTTTCAATCCCAGTGGACCAGTCCTTCTGCTCATCGAGCTTAACTTGCTCACAAAAAATATTCTTCAAAACAAAAATCAACTTATACACATAAAATTTTATTTTATAAGGAGCCATTCAACTCAAGTACAGGAATCTTCGGCTTCCAGCCACACCAAGCTCTGCAGGCTCGAAAAGTGGGTTCAACAACAGCTTTGTCTGTTTGAAATCCCAACTTGCAATATCAGAAATAATTGAGTTAGGGAACTGGCACTCGAACTGTTGCAGAGCCAGATTTCATATCCTCCAATATAAGATTCAACAGAGACAGAGTTATGGGACCTTCTTTGCCTTCAGAAAAACATGCATCACAATTTATTGGTATTCAATGTCAGAAAATTAAAACTCTCATATTTGTTTACAGAATTACATGAAAAAGAATGTTGATATTAAAGAATTCAAGCATAGAGTAACTTTAAGCATTACGGGGAGTTTTTAAATTGGAATATGAACATGACTCTTGCCAACTCAAGTCAAGCGAAGTGTAGTGAGGAAGTAGGGGAAGAATTACTAGAGACAAGGCTAAGTGAAGTACTTCTCTTTTCTACTTCCAAAGGACATGCTTGAATTAAACTGACGGATATGATTGGCTTTCTTTAGATATATGTCAGGAAAAAAGCAGTGTGTACTTCATTCAAATATGATAATCTATTTCTACAGATTTTAATTGCTGAAAAACTCAAATTCAATCATTTGTTTTTTTTTTCCCCACAGCAAAGTTTAAGAGAACTGGTAATAGTTCAATACTGAAAAAGATGCATATGTTCATGTAAATCTTATTTTTGAAGAATGCAAAAAAAAAAAAAAAAAAAAAAATGAGAAAGATGCATATGTTCAATGCTATACTTATTCTTTTGAAGAAATGCAAGAAAAAAAAAAAAAAAAAAAAGAAAGTGGGACTACCAATCAACCGATGATACTGCTCCGTCCCACTGCACAACCGAGGGCGAACAAGAATCCCACTGCGCCCAAATAAGCATGCATCCTCAAATCCTGCTCTTTTTCCTTTGCCTCTATCAGTCCACAAGTTACTTACCTTTGAAAAAAAAAAAAAAAAAAAAAAAAAGAAATGGGACTTACCATCACCGATGATCTGCTCGTCCCACTGCACAACAGGGCGAACAAGAATCCCACTGCCAATAAGCATCATCTCATCTGCTCTTTTTCCTTCCTCTACAGTCACATTACTTACCTTTATACCGTGAAGTTTACCCTCCCTCACCAGTCCTTCAGACAGAGTTAAAACTCTCTTAGCTGTGCAACCACTCAAAATTTTGTCAAAGGGAGGCATCACAAGTTCTTTTTCCTTATTAACAAATGCCACATTCATGTTAGGCCCTTCCGCAATGAACCCTTCATTATCAAGCCAAATGGCTGCAAAGGCACCATTCTCTTCAGCTTCCATCTTTGACAGCACATTCGGAAGATAATTTACACTCTTCATGGTGGCAAATTGTGGGGGTTTTATTGGGATAGATGAAGTTATTACCTTAACACCTTTTGAATCAAGCGGAGATTGATCTTGTATAACAATAGCATAAAGAGCTGGCTGATGGCAGCTGAATGGAGACAACTGGAAATCACCAGGTCCCACCGAGAGCCAATATCTTAATGATCCTTTCTGACACTTGGAAGCACTCACTGTTTGTATGAGTATTCTTTTTATAGTTTCGCGATCAAAAGGGAGATCGATTTTGGCCATGGATGCTGACCTCAGGATACGGTCAAGGTGTTGATCCAATTCATATAGATGCCTGAGAGATTTAGAAATATGCAAGCGGAAGATTATCACTTAAATAGTGATTATTAGCTTAATACGCACTAGAGCGACAAAATTTTGCTGGCAATCAGAATGCCTATTGCGATTGCTGAAGGCCATTGTCTATTTTTTCTTAACATCAGCAGTATATAATGATTCAATAAACATAGGATGTGAAGATACAAGATTAAAAGAATAGAGTGATGGAAGATCATGCAAAAGTATATTTCTCAGCTCTCAGGAGAGCTGTGAATTGCAGAAAAATTAAACATTTAGAAATATAAATTTGTTATTTCTCTACAAATTAATACTTACCCATCCATTATTGCAGCAGTATCAAAGACACCGTGGCCCCTGTGCACCATGTGATCATCCATGGGTATCACCATAGCTGCTGGATCTTTTATTATTCCACCAAAAATGCTGGAATACATAGCTAGATATTGCTGCTTCCCTTTTTGCTTTTCTCTGTTAGTTCGTAGCCTTTCAATAGCCTTGAAAATCACAAACATAAATGCCCAAGAAATATAAAATTCCTAAAGTAATCACAAAACTGCCTAATTTTGCTAACCAATGCATATTAGCATCAAGCAACAAAAAGGAAGAGTAATATAATAGGGACGGAAAATAAACCTCTGCACAAGTCAGAATCGGCACATCAAATGCTTGAGTAGGAGAATCTGCCACCAAAAATTATGATGTTTCTTAAATTTTCAAATAGCATATAATAATTGATGGCCTAATTAACTGATTAATAAATTAACCAAATGATCAGAATAAAATATAAGACTTGCCAACCGAAGCCTCAGTTTGATAAGAACAACTAACGATCATCGGTTCTTTGTTCGACCCAGCTCGAAAACAGTGATACCCAGTTCTCTGAAATGAAAGATTTTTCGATATTTGACGCGAATTATGCAAATGATCGGCGATATGCGGGAGTTGAGAGATGGGTTTTAAGAGAAAAGTTGAGGCCGCCGCCATGGAAGCTAAAAACTGTGATGCTTTTTGGAATTGCAGAGGAGACCGAGCTTATACAAAGAACACAATGTAATTGTTTGTGCCTTGATGGGTTGATTTATTCGATATTGGGGTGTAGTTGGCTGCTATTGTTAACTGAGAAGATTCCAATGGAACAGACAGTTTTATATCGTGGGGTAGTAGTCGTTAATATAGAAACAAGTGCGTTTATAATACAGGAATACGCAAATAACACACCCTTTCGGTGGCGCGTAAACACACTCGAGACGAGTCATCTTGAATTTAATTATTATTTTTTATTTGAACGTCGAATTTAGTTATTATTTAATTCTCAAAATTTAACTTAATTCATGAATAAAATTTTTTATTTTAAAATTAATTAATAAGTTTCTAAAGCTTTACTTTCAAGTTATTTTTGCTGATTTTTTTGAAAGGTAAATTATTTTCGCTAAATTGGACAACATTAACATAAGTAATAATTTATAAAAATGTAAGTTTTATAATTAAATTTTATCTAAATTTAAAGATTAATCCTCTTACTACTTCTGCCACACGATAGAAAGAGCTAGATCGAACTTGCTAAATGATTTGTAGTAAGACTTGTAATTGGAACGAGCTTTCACCCGTTCTTGCTTCAAAATAATTTGTGAATTATAGTAAATTAAAAAATAATAATTAATTAATATAATATAATTTGATCCAAATAAAAATAACAGAGTCCTTATTTCTTATCAATTTGAATTTTATTTATTGGAACATTATAAAAATAAGGTGTAATATGTCTTTATGTACTAGTAGGTGTCACAAAATTTCACATCAAATAAACATATATCAAAATTAACATGAAAAGTAATTTATTTTTAAAATTATTTATCAAAGAATGTGAAGATTTAAGAGAGGAGATGAAATAAAAAAATTACTAGTGTCACTTTAAAAGTAAATTAAAATTAAAAAAAAGTTACAAATTACATTGAAACTACTAATTAGAAAGTACAATAGCGGTTTCAACAACATACTATCGCTGATCAAAGTAAAATACATGAAGTCGGTATTTTTATTTTTTATGTAAAATAGTAAATAAAATTTTTTTAGGAATATTTTTTTATTTAATTGGAGTTGTTAATTTCTTCTAAAAAAAAAAAATGATAATGATATCTCGATACTGACTTTGAATTATAAATTCTGTTCAGACGGTGGGACTCGCGAGTTGCCAATTCACAATCGCGTCGTGCGTGATTTATGAAAAGGTACGCTCCGCCACACCGGCTCACCCGCCAAATACCCAGCGCATGCGTGATGCGTGCGATTGTAAGGCAGTGCACCAAAGAGAAAGTAACGGCTCAACATCACCCAACTTTCTATCCTCTTCAGCTTCAAGGCGCAACTTGCCCATTGTCCCCCCAAAATCGTCTAATTCCAACAAAGATCGATCAATTATATTCTTCAAAGTTGACAAATTTCAACACCACAGGCTTCGAATTGGTTCCATTTCCGTCCAAATGTGTGCTTTGGAGCTTTAGACAGTATCACCGCCGACTTAATTAAACCTAGGGTTTCCTCGGATTCCAAGAAGCTCAATTCAGCGACCAGTTGTTGGATTTCACCGTAAAACTATAATAAAAACCCTAACTGGAATTTCTACAAATTTTAAATTAGCTAAACACCTTCACGTGCTTTTGTTTTCTTTCGCTTTGGTCCTCTTAAATTTCCTTCTTGTTAGATCCAATGGCGATTCTTAGCGACGCTCTGCGTCAAGCTTTCATGCCTAAACACGAGTACGAGAGCCTTCGCGAGGAAGACAAAGCATGGATCAAGCTGCAAAGGCCAATATTAATATCTATTGTTGTCTTCATTTGCCTTGTCATTCTTATAAGCACAGTTGTGAGCTTGAAGATTGTGTTTCCTGGTAATGGCGGGAAGAGGCCGTTTTGCAGTGACCGTAGACTTCAGCCTTTGCAATTCAATACGAAGGGAGGTGATTCGGATCTGTTTCCTGGTGCGTTTTATCTCACGGATCAAGAGACTGTGGATTATTACTGGATGGTTGTGTGTATCCCTTCAACGATTATTTTCTTGGCATCAGTTGCATATCTTGGGGCAGGTAAAGAGTGTTTATAGATTTTCCCGAGGAAAAGTGTTTAGCATCAATTTGTTTATTTTATTGAAATTGAAAAGTGTATGAATTAGATACTGGTGTAGATTTTAAGGTATTTGTTCCTGTAAGCGTTCATTGATTAGAAATTTATGATTGCCAAAAATTTGTATTGAATACAAAAATGGCTTACTCTAAATTATCTTTATCTTTTTTTGTCTTGCATCATGACACTCAAATCTTGTTCAACAAAATGTTAAAAAGATGATGGGAATTTTGTTTTGCCTTTGATGGAGTTTTATGGCTTTTCCTTTCTGGATAAATATAATAACAACATGTGCTTTTTCAAACATGAATATTTATGAACCAAGCCATAGTTGCAAAAGGTCCTTTTTTTTCCTTAGATTATTCGTCCTTGTTTTAGTTCTCAGTCTTAAATGTTTTCTTATGGACTTTTGAGTGCCATGGATTAAGCGCTTAACAAGAGATGATCTTAGCGGTAACCAGCTTTAAATAATGCAGCAGCATATGTTAGATGAATTCTTTTTTCCTTTTTGGAAGAAGATATGGGGTTTTGGAATGATTTTTATGTCAACAGAAAATTCTCAAGTATACCATTCTATTTATATGAACACTCATATTAAGTGAGTCAAGTGGTGTTATTGTGGAATAAATTGTTATGGGAATGCCCTTTTGTTTTGGTATTTATGTAGAACTAAGATTCTACATTGAGAGGTAGTTGGTTCTGTAGTCGTTGTTATTCACTATCTCATGGTTTTACTCATGATGTAGGGATAGCTGTTGCTTATTCTGCTCCGGCAAGACATGGATGCTTAAAGGTGGTTGAAAATAATTACTGTGCTTCAAAAAGAGGTACATTCTAAACTTCTAATTACTTTGAGTGTTTTGACTTTATGATGTCCTTGTTTAATAGGTTTTTTCAATAGCCTAGGCATGCTGGACGGATGCATTTATAAGCTTTAGTTGGGAAATTAGGTTTTAACACTATTGCCTCTCCTGTTTTACGGGATCGAAATAGGGTTGAAATGAAATAGTTATTCCATGCCCTTGGAATAACCGTCTTCACCTATATTTGGAGTTTTTGGTCTGCAGATTTTAAAGTATGAAATTTATATACTACTTTCAACCAAAGTCGAAGAAAGACTGTTAAATAATATATTCTGTGAATGATTATTCCCCATTTGAAATCGGACCAAAAGCTATTTAAATGGAATAATTATTCTATTTCATTATTTTCATCTTATTTCATGCTATTCCATGAACTAAAAAATCATGTCAGTTCTTAAAGAAAGAGAAATGAAGGAAATGATTCTACATGCATGGAGGTTTTCTTATTTCATGTTGTTGAAAGTGTTGTCTGCTGCTGTTGCTCTATCATTGTGTGGTGGAAGTTACTTCCTTCCAAACATACGAGCAGTTCTGGCACCTTAAATAAATATTGAACAGGAAGTTTGGGAGCAACAGATTTAGAGAGTTTTGCCAGGACATACTGAAAGGACACTACCAATATATTAGTAATAGCAATGCTTGTGTTTTTCAGGAATCATTAAAGACGTGATTTCTATTTGCTTCGTGTCTTTAGTATGCGTTTGATATCCAATCCAAGGTCATGCTCCAAGGAGGAGTTGTAGGGAAGAGATATCTGGATTTTGTAGTTATACATATTAAAATTTTGTTATGTATCATGCAACTGTTTGGTTAACGAAGTTGTTCTGTTAATTTGAATACCTTGTGACTTTCTTCATGTGATTTTTAAAGGTGGAGTACGCTGCCTGTCCATTTTGAATATTGTATTTGCCATCATCTTTGGTCTCCTTGCTCTGTTCCTTGGTTCAAGCCTCCTGACACTAGGGAGTAGTTGTTCCTTACCTTTGTTTTGGTGCTATGAGATTGCTACGTGGGGGCTAGTCATTTTATATGCGGGAACTGCCTTCTTTTTGAGAAGAAAAGCAGCTGTAATTCTTGATGAGAGTGATTTTAGCGGCCGAAACCTTGGATTGGAAATGCTGGAAGCAAATTCGGTGGAAGTCACACCAGAAGTGGAAAGGCGTGTTAATGAAGGCTTTAAAGCATGGATGGGGTCATCCCTTCTCTCTTCTGATGATGAAGATGAACCAGACAGTTATTTGGAATCACCTCAAGTAACCCGAACTAGTTCTAACCGGCTGAAGGTATAATCTTTAAATCAAGTGAGTCTGACACTTAGGCGGTCTTTTCAAGGAGTTTCTCAGTGGCAACATCTACAGTGAATGGATTTCAGTTTTGGATCATCAAAAGCCTAATTTGGTCCTACAAGTGCCATATTAGATGAATGTCTGCTACTAGTAGGGCTTGGATGTCCATTTCACTGTAATTCTTCTTGTTCTTACTTTTAGGTAACATCAGTAGGGTGTAAATAATTTGACAACAGTTTTCTCCTTTTATGTTGTAACCCAAAGTCATGGAAAAGAAAAGCGTTTAGGTGAACATCAATTGTTAGTATATTGTGCTTCTAACCAATCTTGTGTGAAGAAGTCTTACGACCAAAAGCTGGGCAGTCATATGTTTGTTTTCCTAAACCGAGTTTACTCTCTGTAATTGATATGGGGATGGTGTGGGTCTCTGTGAAAACTTCTTAATCCCAGAAAAGAAAGATGTCCATCAACGGATTTTACAAGAATAAGGAGCAATTTTCGCCCCTTTTATTAAAGCTAGTGGTTGTCTTTCCTTAACATGATATAGTATACTTAATGTTTATTAGTGACTATGAATTATTATTTGAATATACTTAATGTTTATTCTTAATATCAAATTAGATAGTGGTTTGGAGTTGAAATGAGAACCATTAAAAAAAATTTGAAAATAACTTGTTGAAACTGGGTCTTATTGGAATCTAAACCGAAATGATTGTTTCCATTCTCGATTTGTTGGATCAGAATCGATGCTTTATAGAATCAAAACTATCGAGTCAGTGAACCGGACACCCTTAGCTTAGAGTCTTAAATAGGATGAGGAAACTAACCAGTCATGTTAATATTAAGACGATTTTTCAAGGAAAAGATTTGATGGGCCTCATTGTGCAATGTAGGCCCATATGTTAATGCCCGTTGCTTCAATCGAATCCAACTGCTGTGCTTTGTCCCTTCACTAAACCCTAATCTCCTCCTCGCGCTCTGGTTCTACAGAGTCCCCATCTGATCTACCTTTACCTCACTCATCCATACAGATAGGGAGAAAGAACTCGAGCTCGAGACCTTGATCCCTAAAATTCATCAGCGGCAATAACCAACCATGGCAACTGGCTACGAGTATGAAGACGCCGCAGCCGCCGCCAATTATGATGAACAGAGTGGTTCTCACCGGCAAGACCTAGGTTATGACCCGAATTTCGTCCCCGATTCGGTGAAATCGTTCGTGGTGCATCTTTACCGCCACATTAGAGAGAAGAATGTGTACGAGATCCACCAGATGTATGAAACCTCCTTCCAGACCTTATCAGAGCGCCTCTTCAAGGAAACTCCTTGGCCTTCTGTTGATGCTGTGGCTCACTATGTTGACAATGATCACGTTTTCTGCCTCCTCTACCGTGAGATGTGGTTCCGCCACTTATACGCGCGTCTCTCGCCTACTCTTAAGCAGAGGATTGATAGCTGGGACAACTATTGCAGCCTTTTCCAGGTATTGTCTCTCATACCTTTAATTTCCTGCTTGATATGGTTTTCTCATACTTACATGGGCATTTTTTTAAATATGCATGTGCTTGTTTAGGTGGTGTTGCATGGAGTGGTGAATATGCAGCTGCCAAACCAGTGGCTGTGGGATATGGTGGATGAGTTTGTGTATCAGTTTCAAAGTTTTTGTCAGTATAGAGCTAAGATGAAGAACAAGACTGAACAAGAAATTGCTTTTTTGAGGCAACATGATCAGGTGTCCTTTTATTATTGCTTTTTAGGAGTATTGTTTTGTTGATTTATTCTGGAAGTATCGTGTTACCTTTCATACATTAAAATTTTGAAACGACTTATTAAAATTACGGACTTGGTATTATCACAGGCTTGGAATGTGTATGGCGTGCTTAACTTCTTGCAAGCATTGGTGGAGAAGTCCATGATTATTCAGATTTTGGAGCAGGAGAAAGAGGGTCTTGAACAGTTTACAGCCACTGATGGATATGATTACAGTGGTGGGAGTAATGTCTTGAAGGTTCTGGGATATTTCAGCATGGTTGGTTTGCTACGAGTTCATTGCCTTTTAGGTGACTATCATACTGGCCTGAAGTGCTTACTTCCCATTGACATCAGTCAACAAGGTGTTTACACCAGTGTTATAGGAAGTCACATAACTACAATATATCATTATGGTTTTGCTAATCTTATGTTGCGGAGGTATGTACTGCCTTAATTTGTTCGCTTGCAAATGTTCCGTTAATCCTTCTCCCCACTTCATTAGTTATTTAATTTAGTTGCACAGTTATCGTAAGTGTTCATCATTTTGGTTATCTGGTTATGTGAATTTTCTTGCAAAGTTTGTAACTTGTAGTACTTTTAGAAGCTATGGAAAGTATAAATAAGTTGCTCAAGTTTCCTGACATATGTGCAATTGAGGGTCGACAGTAATACTAAGAATAAAAACCAGTTTCTCTGCTACTCTAACCTTTGCATCCCTTCTGCTTCCACTTTCAACCCTTTTCCTTCCCCAACTTAGGGAGGAAGACACAATCTCTATATTATGTTCATTTTTTCTTGTTGAGTGGTTCTATCGCTTTATAATTTTTTCTCATTTAAATCTTTCTAGAAATAACTCTATGCATGATTTTTTCACTTTACATAATGAGCTTGTCAAATCTTCTTAATTTTTTAAGGTATGTTGATGCCATTCGCGAGTTCAATAAAATCCTGTTGTACATTTACAAGACCAAACAGTATCACCACAAATCTCCACAATATGAGCAGATACTGAAGAAGAATGAACAGATGTATGCTTTGCTGGCTATTTGTCTTTCACTCTGCCCCCAAGTAAAGCTTGTTGAGGAGACTGTTAACTCGCAATTGCGGGAGAAGTATGGTGAAAAGATGATTCGAATGCAAAGATATGATGATGAAGCATTTGCCATATATGATGAGCTCTTCTCATATGCATGCCCTAAGTTCATTACACCCTCAGCCCCAAGTTTTGAAGAGCCTCTCGTAAACTACAATCAGGTACACATCATCCATGTTATCCTTTTTGATAACATTCCTTTCCCATCTCTTGACCATCTATCGTAACTTTTGAATTAAATCTGATGTTTACAAGGAAGAAATAATTGAGTTTGAATTGATCTATTTAATTAAGATTCACTTTATGTTATTGAAAAGAAAACCTGGTTATGGCATAGTAGAGAAAAACTTAGCTGTACCAGCAAGATACTTTTCAAAATTTTTTGAAAAAATGATAGTGGAAAAGAAAAGCGTGGGGGATATAGAAATTTTGGTAGTATACTAGGAATGCTACGGAATGGTTTGCATGAAAAGAAATGTCATCTTTCTAGCTAATGAAATTTTCATATTTCATTTGACAAGTTTAATATCACATTCACCATTCACTAGACTGTCTATATATGCTGTTGTGATAATCTGGAGAATGAAAATCTTCTAGTTCTTTTACCTTTCCTCTTTTACTATGCTGCTGATCTAAGCTCTCCTTCTCCTGGTTTGATAACTTTTGCTCGGTCGGTGTTCTCAATTCCTTTTTGTCCCTATTTGCATTTGTGTATGATTTACTAATGCTGGTTTTTTTTCACAGGATGCTTACAGATTGCAGTTGAAGCTATTTCTTTATGAAGTGAAGCAGCAACAGTTGTTGTCAGGTGTCCGGACCTTCCTGAAGGTGTATTCAACCATATCTCTGGCTAAGCTTGCCAGTTACATGGAGGTGGATGAACCCACTCTAAGGTTAGAATAGCTTTTGGCCCTTCAATAACTTGTTTGTCAGGTGAGGTTTTAATTTGCTGTCACATTTTGCAGGACTATCTTGATGACATACAAGCACAAGACTCATGCTGTTGATTCTGAGGGAAAGATAATCTCTAATGCTGATGTGGATTTCTATATTGATGATGTATGTTATTTTCTGTGTGATTATTTCATTATGATTTTTTGGAATACTTGTGCTAAGTTCTATTTTATGAACTCGTATCATGTCAAGTTGTTGTTGCATAGTATCAATATTGGATTCTTTCTGGAAGGAATTTACATATTGCAATATCCAAGCTGTCTCTAGAATTTTTGTCAATTTCAATTCACATGCCTCACTTTTTACCTCAAAATTGAATTGAATGATTTTATAATTTTAACATATGCGTTGTATTTTTTTTTTTTTTTTTCAAAGTCGCATTGACCCGTGGGGAAAATATCCCAATGTTAACCTCCTCCAAGAACATTAACTCCCACCAGTGAAAATGAAAGTGGAAATACATAAATGCACATTTCACGTTTTCGTTCAGCTAAATTGAATTGTAAAATCTGTTTTTTTCCAAAGACCCTCTTTCTCCTTATTGATCCAAGTGTGTTCCTTTAGAACAAAAGGTTTATCTGTAAAATATTGATCATACTTAACATGAGTCCGCACCTTTCACCTCCCCATTACGGCAACCATGTGCTTTTGCGAAGATAAAGTTATTTGCTTTTGAAAGTCATACTTGCCGATAACATTCATTAACACTTACTGAGCGGGCATGGAATGAAAATTCGTTTCTGATAAGATATTACCAATGTCTGTACCCTTCCTCGTTAATTTTTAATATGGTCGTGTTTTCATTGACTGGAATTTTTAATGTCTTTGGAATAATTCGAATTATCGAGTAGCTAACTCTCCCCCGTTGCTCATGCCCTACTTCTGCGGAGGGTTATGTTTGAATGAAATATCAACTACTTTAAAACCAATTACTTTTCGCCTAAAAAGCAATAATAATCCGATACCCGGGGGATTCATCCTTCCACATTGTTAATCTCATTGTTTCTTGTTGCCTTCCAATAATTTACAATGGTTCTTCGGAATGTTTCATTGTTCAGTTGGATTCCTTTATTGTCTTCATCATTTAATGCGCTTTGCGTTTTTTTTTTTTCCACCAGTATAGCTGAAATCCAGGAAAAACTTCTTAGATTACAGATAACCCTCCGATACACAAAAACGTCTTTGGAAGCCTATTTTTCCATTTCCTTTACTCTTTAGGTAAATAATGCCGACACAGGCCCAGGCCCTTGGCTTTGGCAAGGCTGCATAGTTCACCACCTTCCATGCAACACCACCTAAAACAAAGCCACATGCAATAGCCCTTTAAAGATATTATTAGTAATGTCCGGTCTCCCAAGGTTGTGTCAAGTCCCATGGAGCAAGCAAAACATCTCTATCCATCCAAGCACTGGGAAATATGAAAGTGTGTTAATTTAGGATCGACACCACCCCCTAGTATCCTATCTGCTTGGGAAAAAATAGGGCTGCAGTTTGCTTTTACCAATATGAGTGTAAGGGTGGCCCACGCTAACAAAACTCCCTACTCGCCCTCTAATTGTAAGAGTAGGCGAGTGAAGACAAGCAGCTAAGCCTATATTATGTTTGTGGGTGGCCCTTTACGAAAACCTAAACACCTTTGTGTTCTCACGTTTTCTGTTCCAGGGGTGAAAGGTGGAGGCATGAATAAAACTGTGGCTTGAGGTTCCAACTTGACAAATCTCTTATGGCTCAGAGTACCAGGGCCAACATTGCAATTTCCATATTAGCAGAAGGCCAAGGAGTTTCCTAAGAGGCATTGCGGTACCATCTATGAACAAACAGGAATCAGCTAGGCGCCCAAAAGGAACTCCCGGATTTTTGTCACCTGGTTGAACCATTCTTTGGTCTGAGGAAAAATACTCGTATTAAACAAATTCCATTCCTTTTAACTGGGCTGCTCTTTGTTTCTAGATGATTTTCGGCCTATATGATGGGAATATGTAATTGGATGATGTCTAACCTACTTTTGACCTAACGATTTTCACCGAATCGGGGGACGATGAAAGTTATCGGGTTCATTTAATATACCTTAGGTCTTCATCTTAGTCGGCGCAGGTTGAAGTATAATGGCCACTCCTGTCTCAATCATAAATGGCAGGCGCTTGGGTTGCCTCCTTAGAGTTCTGAATGCGGAACAGTCTTCATTTACTACTGTTTAGGCACAAGCCTTTTGCCATTGGTTTTTTGTGTCTATATGCCGTGCTGATTTGTATATTGGTGAGCATGAGGTATACAAGGTCTTCAGAGCTTATCTGGGAGTATCTTTTTTCTCCTCCTTTCAGAGTATCTGTGAGTAGGATTGAGTTGATTTTTAAAGGTAATAAGGTATTAGATGTCCAGACTCGGAATTATCCGAGAGGCCGGGACTCGTTTTCTCTTGATAAGAAACCAGTATGTTCGCTTTGGTCCAACTTCAAATTCCACCATCTGCCACTTTTTTTAGCCCTGGCCAAAAGGTAAAATGTTAGTTAGGAGTTGTTAATTGTGAATTTGGACAAAGTGCAAATTCAGACAATGTTGTGATTCGATTGTTTAAGAGACCCAATTACGGCAATTTGACGACATGGGTTTAATTTTGGTTTTTTGTCTATTCATTTTTGCACATTTTTGATGAGGTCACCCTTTATCCATATACATATTTCATTTTTTCTCTTTCTCGTTAGGGAGAAAAAAAACTTTTCCGTCCGACTGAAATCATTTATACGTACACTGGACTGAGTGGATGTAGTTTCCTTATTACACCCTAATATTTAATTTTGAAGATCTTTACTTATTAGTAAGCTAAAAAGTGGGCCCTGTGTCCAGTTCAGGTTTCTTCATACTATGTTTTCGAAACTTCAGAGTATAGTGTATTTATAAACGTTATTTTGCTATTAGTCAAAGCAAAATAAAGGCCATTCATGAGATAACAAACAAAAGGATCGAATTGTGAACCGTCTTATGTGATGAATGTGTGAAATGCGAAGTCTTCCGAATCATTTCGGTTTAAGCCATGCACGAGACCTAAGACCACGGAAAGCTTTTGTGGCAACAAAGTGTATTTTCAGAAATTTTTTTTAATGGTTGGCTCAGTTTCCAAGCGGTTACCCCCCTAATTTAGTTTTCTTCCTCATACTCACTATTTATCCCTCCACTTTTTTGATATGTTTTCCTTTGGTAAATGAAGTGACCATAGTAGAGAACCCTGTGATCAAGTATGGTACCGTAATTATAGTAATTCTTATCAATAAATTGACATGTGCAGATGGGTCACGTCAAGTTAATACAGAATTAGAGATATTACTATATCATGTTGACCGAGTAAAGGACAACCCACTAGCATTTATATGAGTATAAAAATAGAGTAGAGTCCTGGGCAGTAAAGAAAATTTGCTCCTTATTCTTGTAAAATTGTTCACCCAGTTGTTGTTTATTAGGACAGTCTATGTAACAATTGGGTTATCTAGGGTATTGATTATACATCTATCGAAAGTTCTCCTATCCAATCACTGGATATGATCCCCAGACACCATTACAGCCCATAGTACTAAAGATATGACTCTAGATGATGAGGTTTAAGAAACACCTCGGGTCAAATAGGATATTAACTACCTAACATATGGACTGCCCAAGCTTTGGTCGCTTAAAAGTGACCCTTCTACACTAGAAACATAATGTATGGTTTTTAGGGCCCAAGCTTTCCCAGGCGAAATATAATTACGGTAGACCACAATTTGTTAGAGGATTTTGTGGGATATCTACCCCCCTAAAACGCACTTTCGTTTCTTTTTGCACAATAAAATTGACTTTGGGGGTTTATACCACAACATAAAAATGGGGTAGGAAAAACTGTTGATTCATACATAATTATTGCTCGTGACACACCATAACTGAATATGTCTAACGCTGAGTAAAGTATGAAGTAAAGATATGATTAACATAAGTGAAGGAAATTAAACTAGGGCCGTTTTTTCGAACTAGCATTTGGTACAATTTCCAAGCTTTTGGCCAAACATTGGCCTTCCCTAACGAGTAGGTTGAATATGTTCCCTCACCATTCAGTTCCATTCTTTAGATTTGTATTGGCACTTGGTTTACGAGCGAGCCGGTGGAACCAAGGGGCCGGTAATGATATTTAGAGCTTATTGATGAATTCATATATAAGGAGGACTGTACCAGGAGTGCACATAAATCCTCCTAGGGCTTATTGGTAGGCCCTAAAAGAATCTTTGTTTGTCTCGGACTTTGAGAAATAGAGAACTTGCTGGCTTCTCCCCACAGAATGACTTGGAGGCCACCCCGCGAGGCATATTTTTATCCAATGGTGAGTCAAGGATTCTTCATATCCGGTGGCTATTAGTTCATTAATGGAAGATTGTATTAGTATGGTCCCATAATACCATTCAGATGCGGTTTAGGTTTAGTATGACGAATAATGTTTGGTCGATTGTTCCTTCCTATTTTATGGCAGGATTATCAACTTATGTAGAATGGTTTGGTTGTATAGGTTGACTTATCCTGGATGGTAGATTTTTTTAGGGTTGGCACCCGATTTGTTCGGGCCTTGGAAAATAACTGTCTGGTTCATCTTCATCATCAAAGAGATTTGTAGGAAGGAGAGGCCTTCGAGTTGACCCCATTTCGTCCATTAGCCCACATTTCAATTAAAAGAATCCATTTACAATACCTGATAAGTTTATCTTTGGGTCCACTATTTCAAGTCTCTTTTTTACCAAGGCTTTCTGTGTTATGTGTTTTGACGTGGGGCTAGCCACAACCATCCCGTTATTATTATGACTTTATCGCCAGGCCGCATTGTGCTCCCAAACAATCCCGAAGGTTTGGTCTAGAGGTCTTTCGGCGCTTTAAAAGGTCAACTCTTCCATCAAGAAAGCCAATTTACCCAATCTTATTGTTCTTCTTAATGTTCTCAGTTGACTTCTGAAGAGTTAATTTGGCGAGTCCCGCATTTATTAAAATTATGCAACTCCCTCCATGGCACTGGCTGCACTTATGTGGTAAAGAGGCAGAATCTCAATAAGCACCAAAATAACAATAGAGTAAGTTACAGAGCCAAGAAGACAAACTGACTACTCCCTAGTGTCAGGAGGCTTGAAAACCAAGGAACTATCGGCAGATAATGTGGCGGCGTAAGAGAGACCATGAATGGGGAGTTGATGGGGCAAATACAATATTCAAAATTGGAACAGGCAGCGTACTCCACCTTAAAAATCACATGGAAGAAAAAGTTTCAACAGGGGTATTCCAAATTAACAGAAACAACTTCGTTAACCCAAACAGTGCATGATTAATGTAAACAAAAATTTAATATGTGATAACTACAAATCCAGATATCTCCTTCCCTACAACTCCTCCTTGGAGCAGTGGACCTTGGATTGGATATTCAGAACGCGCATACTAAAGACACGAAGGCAAATTAGAATCAAACGTCTTTAATGATCCTGGAAAAACACAAGCATGCTATTTACTAATATATTGTTAGGTGATTCCTTTTCAGTATGTCCTGGCAAAAACTCTTCTAAATCGTGTTGCTCCCAAACTTACCTGCTTTCAATACTGGTATATAATTTGAATGGGTGCACCAAGGTCGTTGTGGCCCACAGGAATAAACTTTGCTTTGGCCCCGTTTATGTATGTGTTAATTAGTGTTAAGTAACTTCATCTCGATATCCACTTCCAAATTGCCCAAATAAGTATAAATATATTTTGTTAGCAAAATCGAAAGCAGCAGACAACACTAAGTTTATCTAAACAAAATACGTAATTCTCTCGATGGTAATCATTTATTAAAGAGGAACAAAAACATACTCACTCGACAATTTAGTAAACGCTTGTCTGAGGAGGTCCAATGTTTTTGGGGTTTTTATGTTCCTTAAGAATTACTATATATACACTCTCTAATTTCTTCTTCTGCGGAATTTTTTACAAGCGCAAATAGGGCTTCTCAAAATAACTGTGGCCGGGTTTGGTCATCTTTGACATGATTTTTTTGATTTGTGATGATTTCACTGGTTTGAGATTTGAGCAATAGAGGAATCTTAGTTAGATTAGAAAATAAGACATTAGGATGGGGAAGATTCTTTGAAATTAAGGTTAAGATTAGAAAACAGATTCAACTTTAATGTGGATTCCACTCTTTAAAATACTTTTACTATGATAATGCTACTCTAGAATTTTGGGCTTCACACGATGGGGAGAGTGAATATTGAAAATACATTCCTTACCCCAGAAATATTAAATTAGAATATAATATTAAAAACTAGAGTTCTATTACTTATATTAACTTAACGGTGACTGTGTTGAAAGTAGTATATTAAAGGATTTTAGTTCTCATGGACATTCTTGATCTGGTTGTACCACTTAGGATTAAGGGTTGTGTTGCTTCGAATAGGTATCTCAAAGAGATCTCATTGGCCAATCCTCCCTCCAAATTGATTATGACAGTTTGATAAGCATCGGAACTTTCCTCATTTACCCATTAAGGGTTTCATCCACATAGAGGTGCCGGGAGATATCACAATATTTTTTTCTACATAAAGTCGAAGAAAACCATTTAGGTTTTTACAACCCATTGCTCAGGTGTCCCATTTCCCGGTTGGAAGGTCACAACACCAGGCGAGGTGGCCGTGATTTTTTGATTATAATTAGGCTCTATCTCTTTAATCTTTCCTCCTTACCCGTGTATAAGAAAAAACCTATTTTAAATTTTCCCCCCGAGACTATTCTCTGGGTAAGCTTTATAATGGCCAACCCTCAGCACTACCCAGCCCATGCCCCCTTGTTTTTTTTTTTTTTTTTTTGGTACTCTCTATATTCTTTCTGAGAACTTTCACTTGATGGACTTTTACATGAGTTGTACCAGTAGTTAGTTATTCTAAAAATCCAGTAGTCTTTGTAAGTCTTTAGATTGAAAACTTGCTTTAGTCAAGGACAAAAAAAGGTTATGTGCATTTATTTGTTTGGCTCGAAGCAGCACTGGGAACTGGGTACTCTTAGTTCTCCTCATTTTTACTCTCCTTTTGTCTTGCTGACAGTGAGCTGTGATCATTTTGTTCTAATGGATTCATGCTGTTTTTTTCTGTGTTTATAGCAGTCATGATATTTTAGAAATAATATCTGGATTAAGAATGGTACATAAAGTAAATGTAAAATATGTTACTTTCAACAAATTCTTTGAAGGGATAATGAGTATTCTAGTTTAGATTCTCGCAAGATTTCTCTTATACTGTATTGAACATTTTGTTTTGCTTCAGGACATGATTCATGTAGTTGAATCAAAACCGTTGAAGAGGTATGGTGATTACTTTTTGCGGCAAATTGTCAAGGTATGAAGTTTATATTTTAATGGCTTCTCTACTTGTCACTTTGGCCAAACATGTCAAGAAGTGATTTTCTCCTTTGTCTTTTTGTTTTGGTACACAGCTTGAAGGCGTGATAAATGATATGGATCGGATAAAGCTGGAATGAGGCCTATAACTTTGTAGAATGTGTCTCCGTGACTTGGCCGAGATTTTTTTATCCATTGAAATTTTCCGCATATTCTTTTTGAATTTAGTGCAAAATGGTTAGGTTTGAAATGTAATTTTCTTCTTATTTTATGCAAGGATATCAACTTATTTAGAATGTTGTAAGGTGACTGGTGTAGTTTAGGTGCACTTGTGGCTGAAAAAGATTGAAGTGCTTTGTAACAATCAGAAATATCAACGGATAAGTGTTTTTGTCATAATTTAAGTTTTATTTGGCAGCAAATGCTTAAATGCGCATGTCATTGACTAATTTTGGGATGGCAATTTCTATTTTAGGTGGACTGTTGCTGTGTTATTGGCTTTCTTACCTCCTCTATTGTTGTATGTTAAAGGAGAAATAATGATAATCTGCAGTCCAGGAGTAACTGCTGAATATGTTTGTGCTGGCTTGGTGTTCTGATTGATGGTGCACAAGTTGCTATTGTCACGGAGTTAATCTCTGCCTTTAGTAATTTTAGTTATGTTTTTCAATTGCAAAATAAAATTTTTATGAAGTATTAATATATTCGATGTTTTAAGAGACAAATAACAATGAAACGCTGTCGAGAGCAAGTTTTGTTTATTTCATTAACTACTACTGAATTTCACCAAATAGCTTCTAAAATACGCGTTTGGTCTTTGATTGTGTTTTGACGTGTGAAAGCTTGTCAAATAGACTGGAAGTTCTTAATAGTAGATAAACATCACTATTGACCTATTTATCATAATTCTATTATTTTGCTCTGAATAATTGAACTCTCATTAAATAGAAAAAAAATAAAATAATAACTATGTTGAAGTAGTCATGACTCGTGAGACCTGTGTGGTTGAATGTTAGGTCTCTGCCTTCTCCTTTGTACATTCTCTAACTCCCATCACATATTTATCAGGTGCCCGGGATCCAATTTTCAAAAGGAGAATATAGCTAACCCATCTCGTCAGTGGTCACACACGGTGCCTTTTTTTGTATAATTTATATCTCTATCTCCCTCCTTCAAGAATATAATTACCGTCTCTGTTTGGCACCACACACACCCAAACAATTGCTATCAACGCATAGGACATCGACCCTCCTCCCTCCTCTTTTATCTAAAGCGTTAAAGCAATAGCCCTTCATTTAAAATGGGAGAAGAACTTGAAAGAAGATTATCTCTATCTCTATGCATACTGCTTCTGCTACTTCTACTACTAACATGGACTTTGATTGTTCAACACAGGAAACAGCAAGAGCAGCAATGGTGAGGTGTGTAAGATGTTGCTTAAACAAGTCTATGAAGATTGTCAACCTAATAATGCTCTTCTTTGGGATTGTATTGCTCATTTACTCGCTTTGGATGACCAAGGAGTGGCATATATATCTTACCCACCTTCTTCCTAATTCA
This sequence comes from Jatropha curcas, assembly GCF_014843425.1. Next base: position 5,503 of record NW_023591459.1, on the reverse strand, counting down.
TCTCCTCCAAGACCATGGTAGATATTCTCTTTCCATTTACACACATTTCTTGAAGCTTGACTTACCTATGACTTTATTTATTTGATTGGTTTTCTTAGCTGGTGTCTTTAGGGCACTGGTTAGAAATAATTGATAAATGACAAAATAAATAACATCTCTACTTCATAATTTTGATTTTCACTTTTCTTTAATCCAACTCATTCGTGAAGTTTAAGTTTATCTCAATTGGCTGTCTTAGAGAATCCAGTTAGAAAAAGCCTTTCTTTTTTCTGTATGCTATTGATAGACTATCAAGGACTCGATTGTAATTTACCAGGGATCTGATTGCCAAGGAGTTATCAGTAATTTTTCACCTAGATAATTACAGTCAAATTCAAATGTTAGGATTTGATAGTTTTTAATTGCTTGAAGAAAAACCTCTATTCTCATTTCAGTTCTATGGAGTGTATTAAAAGGAAGTACTTGATAATTCTTGTTTATGTTTTGCAGGTTTATATATGCAAGTTTGGGTGTGGGAATTGCAGTTTGCTTGAGCACTCTCTGTAGTTATATGACAGTTATTTATATAGGCAGTTATACTCTTTGTTCAGTATCCTTAATTACTTACCAATAAGCTTAATATATTTGATATCTCCAAATATTCACTAGAAAAGTACCCAAAAAAAAAAGTACCTTGACATAGTTCTGCCAATTTTCAGTATATTTTCATTCTCTGCTGCCCTCTTTTCCTTGAAGTAGCTGCTGTTGTCATAATTTTCTTCAAGATGGATATCTCTGCGGTATGTGTGTCTATCACAATTAGCTTCATATTTAGACTAATCATTCTCTATAAACTTCTTTAAATGGAAAATTTTTTTATTATGTTCCTCAAGTTAGACTAGATGTAGCAACTACTACATTTGTTCTGAGCTCATTTTTATGTCTAAGACCCTCAATTCTTAGCCATTGTTTCTTTTTCCTTGTCTTCTCCTTTGACAGCAAATTGCTGAGAGTATAGATAAGGAACATAGCGAAGAGTTTGAGAGATTTGTGAGCTTACATCTCAAGATAAGTCGAGTAATTATTCTGTTGATTTTGGTATTACAGGTAATTTTTAACTTCTTATAAGGCAAAAGGCACCCTATCGGTTATTTAAATTATTGGTCACAACTAACTATAGCTATATCAATATTTAGCTGTTTGGAAACTTAAAACTGCTAAATTACCAAAAAAACAGTTTCAACCTAAATACTAAATTAGGTTCCATTTGGTTCAATTGGTTGGAGCAAGCATTTGGCGGTTAAGACACTAACTGCTGAATTTAAGTGTTACCTTGTTAACCTTTTTTAATAATAGCTGTTAGATACTTAACCGCTAGTTAGTTGCCAACAGTCAGCTGCTAATAACTAAGTAGAACGATTGAACCAAACCAACCCTTATCAAATTGTTCTCAAGTTAGAAAAGAAAAGGGAAATGCTGATGTTGGTAGAGTCATTTTGCAGATAAAAGCTGTTGCTCTTGCTGTGATGTTCTGGGGAATAGGCACAGAGCCAATGACATGTGGCAATCGGTCGTACGAATATCATTTTACTCAATCATTTCTGGTGCCTAGATTTCCTGATCCTGATAGTTCAGTGCAAGCTTGTACTTGTACAAGATGTGAAAATTTACAACAAGAGAATCCACAACCAGGCATTTTACCAAAGATTGTTGGTATAACAAGACACATATTTCAAAGAGATCAGTTGCTTGTGTAAGTACACAAAATTTTGAAGAATGCTCTTATGATAAAAAAAAAAAAAAAAAAAAAATAAGTCTTTATTGATAAAAAAAAAAAAAAAAAAAAAAAGGACCAAAAAAAAAAAAAAAAAAAAAAAGGACAGATCGGGCACAAAGCTCCCACTATGTGGGGTTCGGATATAGGTCGAACCGTTATGGATCCATTGTACGTAATCTTATCTTACATTTCAAAAGATGTTGTTTTTACAACTCAAATCCATAATCTGAATTTCAAGATCCAGGACGATAACTTCAAGAATGCTTTAATGATAGAGTTGAAAAATTATTAAACAAAATTTTTTCACAAAATTTTATTATTTATATTATTGCAGTTAATTAGAGATTGGGACATGGTGCTCCCAAATTTTTTCTTCTTTATCAAATTCTCATGGAATGTCATTCACATTTTATTAATAGTTCTTTTAATATTAGATTAATCTTAATATTTTAGTGGGAGAATTAAGTGCAAATTATGTAAGAGAATTACATATATTTACATATCATATATTATATACTATATATAATTATTAGTAATAATATGTTTAATTCTTAAAGTGCATTTGATTGGAGAATCTTAATCTTTATTATTTATTTTCTTCTTTCATTTCCTCTCCTTTTATAATTTGGAAGAAAAATCATTAGTAATTTTCATTTGGATTGAGGAAAAAAAATTCCCAATGGTGAAGTCTTTTAAAAAAGGAATTGAAAATGGTCTTTGACCAATTTATTTTATTTCTATATAACAAACGTTTAATTCTTAAGTGATTTGTTGAGATCTTAATCTTTATTATTTATTCTTTTTATTTCCTCTCTTTATAATTGAAGAAAAATCATTAGTAATTTTCATTGATTGAGAAAAAAAATTCAATGTGAAAGTTAAAGGAATGAAAATGTCTTTGACCATTTATTTTATTTCTATATAACAAACATATATTTAAATATATATATATATCTGTAAAAGAATTTTTCACTAAGGTTCTGTTATTTCTGTAATATAACTTGTAAGAAAATATTTTTTATAATTTTCCATTGTTTGGGACGCTCAGAAAAATAAGTCAACGGAAAATATCTTATTTTTCTGATCAAAGGAAAATTAAGTCATTTTTTTAAGGAAAACAACTGTTCATTTTCAAGAGAGTAAAATATTTTCCGAATATTGGCAAATCTTAGAAATTTATATTTTTTAATTAATTAATTCTTATAGTCACTATCACCGGTTACCATTTATTACCGGCCACCGGCAGCTTTTATAATTTATATATTTTTGTCATTCTTTTCATATTTAACAATAAAATTTCTATTATTATTAGTATTATTTTTTATACTCTTACGAGAAAAACTTTAATATTTTTAACTAATTTTCAATATTACAACCAAACAATGAAAAGTAAGTTATTTGAAAAATAATTTTTTTGAAAATATTTTTCAACAAGTAATTTTACAAAAACAAATGGAGCCTAAATAACTCAAATATGTAACTAACTATTAATATACATTTAACTTGTTTGAAAACTCACAATGTGTTATTTAATGATTGGCTAAAATCTTAATAATTTAATTTTTCTTTCAATATTTTTTATGAAAAAACCAATAATAAAAAAATAACTTTAATATTTTTTAATCGACAGCTTTTGTCATGCTGAATCTCTAAAGGTCGAGAATTGAAGAGGATTTTGTCTTATATCAACTAATTAATTATCATATATGTATATAACAGGAAATATAATTTAAAAAAAAAAAAGCCAAGAAATAATAAAAAGAACTGAAAAATAAACAGTGATTAGAGATCGTTTAGTAATAAAAACTAGATGTCCCCGAGTGGGACCATTCCAGCGGTCGTTTTCCCAGTAAATGCCTTGTCGTTTTAAAAGCCACAAGCAACGACAATCGAATGACAGGAGAAGCGTTTCCGTCCAAGAACTTTTCCTTGTGTCCACGGTTCATGGACGGAGAAAGAAAATCTTTTCCGCCGACGGAAAGATTTTTCACTGTACTTCGAACAGGGAATCTTTTTGCTGTAGTTTAAGCAGGGAGTCTTTTCCCTTCCATGAATGACGGAATCTTACTGGAAAATCGAAGGAAATTATACATTTTGCATCTCACCATTTGTTTGAGAGTTATAGAGGAAGGAGGGTCTCCAGCAGTCATTAATGGCCTATTGCCGGAGACGTTGCTCGGCGGTCATCCACCGAAAGTGGTGCTGGTCAGCTGGATAGCACCTCAATGTATCTCAGAGTCGACCCCTTCCAAATTTTAGTTAGGGAAAATTATTATTTAGTCCCTTAGGTTTGACATAATTATCTAACTAATCCCAAGGTTTGTGCTAATATATAACTAGTCCCTCAGGTTTAACTCCGTCTAATTAAAAAGTCCTTCCGTCCGAAAAGTAGATTTTTTTCCGTTAATTGAAGACTAAAAGACTAAAACACTCCGTCTAATTAAAAAGTCCTTCCGGTCCAAAGTAGGATTTTTTTTCCCGTTAACTTTGAAGCACCCTAAAAGACCTAAAAACACCCTTCTTCTCGCTTAAGTGGCCAGGTTTGGACCCTTGTCGTTTCCCCTCGCTTTAGAGGTCCCATACTGGAAGGTCAGATGTGGAGGTGGTCCTATTCTCCCAACTCTTCCTCACGCAAAAAAACGTCTACCTCATTCTCCAGTGGAGGAGTGTTGGAAGAATTCTTTTAATGAGAAAAATCGATTGCTTATTATTGACGAAATGCAAATGAAAGCTGGTCATCAGCATGTAGCTGCTTCGTTTTGCATGGAATCCAAGATCCACGTCTTAAAGGCTTTTGTTTTTGAGGTAAAACTACCCACCATACTCAAGAATCCCACCTTCATTTTTTTGCTTTTTGAAAAAAAAAAATGAACAAGTCACATTATTATTTGGGGGAAGATGTTATTGATGATGGGATTCTTTGGGGATATTTTGAAAATTGGGCTTTAAGGCATCGTTCAGATTGAGTTGTTTTTGGTGTAAATTGATAATGGATTGAACGGTTTTTTTGCCAGACGATAATGCCTTTTTTTGTAACACAATGTTGTTAAAATTACAATGTTTAGGGAAAACTGAATTTGATGGACTTTGCCCTGGGATGTAGGAAAACTTGAATTTGATGGCTTTGCCTGAAAGTTACACCATTGGGGTCATATATGAAGGGGATACAGTGTATTTGTATGATGCACAACCTGACAGAATGAGTTACATTGTCCTCTTACAAAATGTATGCAAAGTTCACAAGATAAAAAATGGGAATGTGGATATTACATGTTCTGAAAATTATAGAATAGAGAATGATGCAGACGTTACTCTAATGTTTGAAAGATTCAAGGACACTGATTATATTGAACTGAATTTGATTAGCAGGCAAGGTGAACCGAGTGTTGTTATGCCAAATGTGTTCTACAGTCAGGTGGCAGATAATATAAGTTTACATAATGAAAATTTGCAGCCTAATAGGGAAGTTCCAGGCAATGGTGTTGGGGAGGCAGAAAGTAAGAAAGTTAATTATTGGGTCACCAAACTGAGATAAGTGGGGATGTTTGGACGATGTGAACCATCTTATTGAAGCAACGAAAAATGTACGGTGTTGGGAATTGGACAATACAAATGGTTTTACAGGTAGGTTTGGTAAGGGGAAGCGGGAAGGGCCAAGGGAAATGTTGATGGGATTTTTCCATAAAGAATGTGGGGGGGGATTAAATTCTTCTTTCTTTTCCCCCCTTTTTTTTTTTTTGGTGTGAG
>NW_023591458.1:0-44264 GCF_014843425.1 Jatropha curcas | reverse complement strand
AAAGAGAGAGATTATTAACTTCTTTGCTCAAGCTGTAAACTATCTGATGAACTTTGGGATTTGTCCTCCTCAATAAGGCTAAAGGGGGTTTTTGCCCGATTCGAAAGCTTAATGCTATCTTCAATCTCTCCAATTATCTGGGAATTGGGGCATAAGTCAAGGTAATATGGATGCCTTCCAGAATGGGTTTTTTACTCTTGTTTTTAGCTTTAACACAGTTGGGGTATACAAGCTAACCAAATTACACTGTACTATTCCTGTAGAAATTGGGTAAGCTTGATAAAAATACAAGAGGCTTTAAATCTTGATCGTAACAGATTAACGGGCGCAATTCCATCTTCCAATGGGCAATCTATCGTCATTGATTTTGCTTCAAACTGGGTGATAAACAATTTTCATAATGCAATCCCTTCGAGTCTTGTAAAATTCCCGAACTTGTTTATTCTTGGAATCTTGCTGGAAGCCAACTTCGTTTGGTTCCATTCCCTCCAAACAACTGTTTTTCCTATCCCTTCCTATGTTAGTTGCAATAGATTATCTCTAAACATTTGAAAGGAACACTTCCTTCAGAAATTGGCAATTATTCAATTTGAATGAATTTGCATGCATCAGAAAGCAACTTGACAGGCAAAATTCAAATGACCTAGGTAAGTGCAAACTGCCTTGAGAATCCTATTTATGGAATGGTAATAATTTTCCAAGGGACATTACCTTCAATCATTTGCTTCTTTGAGAGGTCTCAAGTCCTTGGACTTGGTTTCTAGAAACAATTTATCCCCTGGCAAAATTCTGAATACTCTAGAGAAATTTTCATTAAAAATATCTTGAACTTGTCTTTTAACAATTTTGAAGGGTGAGGTTCCGAACAAAGGTTGTTTTGCCAATGCAAGTGCAAATATTTGCAATTGTAACGTAGGCTTGTGGAGGCATAACCAGCACTCAAGCTGCCAGCAAATAAAATCATCAAGAATCAAGGAGAAGAAAACTAAGATGTTTGTCAAATTTGGTGACAATTGCAATATCAGGTGTTTTTTTGCGTGATCATCCTTGTTAATCTTCTCATGTTGCAAATTTAAGAAGAGTGCCACAAGAGAGATCTCCGAAGCAACATGCTAGTAAAAGCATTTGAGAGTCTTTCATATGAACAGGATTCTAAAGGCCACCAATGGGTCTCTTCAGAGAACTTACTTGGTAATGGGACGCTTTGGTACTGTCTTATAAAGGAAAAATCTTGATGAGAAGTGGAGGATTCATTGCAGTAAAAGTAGTCCCAACCCTTCAACAACGGGGTGCTGAAAGGTTTCATGCTGAATGCAAAGTCTTGCAAAATATACGTTAACAGAAATCTTGTGCCGAATCATAAATCATCTGCTCAAGTATCGATTTTTCAAGGAATATGATATTTAAAGCACTTGTTTACGAGTACATGCCATGGGAAAACCTTGAAAGTGGGCTGCAAATCTGGGTTCTGAAGCACATCAGCCAATTAAAGCAACTAAGACTACATCCCTTCAAAGAATGAATTATTTCTATAGATGTGGGGAAATTGCACCTAGATTATCTTCATCGCGGGTTTGCCACGAGCCAATCCTTTCATGTGACTAAAGCCAAGCAACAAATCCTTTTTGACAAATGATATGGTTGCTCAAATATTGGAGATTTTGGTCTAGCAAAATTTTCTCCCTCACGATGAATCCAGTTCAAAGTAAGTTCTCTTGGTGTAAGAGGAACATTCGCTTTATTAACCGCTCCAGGTGATTAATACCCTCCTATTTGATATATACAGAGTTTATAAATTTTACTTATCATTGTCGGAATTGTTTTCTTACTTTCTTTTTTTTTGAAATTTTGTAAATATTTAGATATGGTTTAGGAAGTGAGCTGTAACAAGTGGGAGATGTTTATGGCATGGAATCCTTGTTGGAGATGATGACAGGAAAAAACCTACTGATTAGTAATTTTTTGCAAGGTCTTAACCTTCCACAATTTGGCTAGAATGGCAATTGCCCTGAATTAAATGTCTTGCAGATTGGTTGACGCCATTTCTCTTACAAGAAAGATGAAAGGTGTACAGAGAACATGTGAAGTGAATGCGTAATTGGCATGATTAAGGTTGGGGTTTTCGTGGTTTAATGGAGTCTCCCTCAGGATAGAATGGACATGAGTAATGCAGTAAGGAGTGTCTTTCCAGTTAGAAAATAACTATGTGCGGCTTAGATAACAGGGTCCTCAATGTGTAGAAGTAAGTAATTTATTACTTCCCAATTTATTATTTACTTTGAATTTCCACTGTTTGTTTTCCAAAATGTTTGGGGTGAAGAATAGATAAATCGCTAAACTGGAATATGAAAAACATAGGAATAATCTTTTACTGTCATTCTTTTAACCGGATTACTTTCATTGTAAAAAATATTTTAATTTTATAAAATTACTTACGACACTTTAATTTTAAAAATCAATTTTATATATTGAAAACCTAAATTGAGGATAAAGAGTTTCAATTTCTAATCAAATAAATTTCAGTTTCCAGTAAAATTGAATAATTAAAATTAAAATAGAGAATAAAGATTTGAATCTTTAAGTTGCTAAACATTCAAAAATTTAATAACTCTTTCCTTATTTATTTTTAATTCAAAAAAAAAAAAAAAAACAGAAAAAAAACATAATCATGAATTTGGGTAAAAAACTATTGACCCAAAGGGCCCAAAAAACTATAAAAAATTAATGCATACCTAACAAAAATCCACTGTACTTAGAGGACGCTTCAATGATAATTAGATGGAAACATTTCGACTTTCAATGGAAATTTTCCAATAAGTGAAATCATTTATCTTTAGAGAAAGAACAGCAAATTTGGGGTTCTACCTTCTCAACAAAAAATCATAAAAAAAAAAAAAAAGAAAGCTTTGCTTTTAATAGACTTTGCAAGTGCCAAGTCTAGCAACTAAACGTTGTTTTGGGGTCCAAAATGTAAGAAAATATATGGAGCAAAAAAATAACTTTTTTGTACAATGTTTGTTTACCACTTGGACTGAATGACCTAACACATTGGGTTTTACAAATGAAGATTAGTTTTATTATATATAATTGGAATCCAATAGTCCTTGACCATTATTTGGGTTTTGGCTCAACCCGACAATCGTTATGGTAGAGTTGGAAGAGTTTCATCCCAATTTAAGTTGCAAAGTGGATCAAATTTATAGTGCCGTGTATTAACGGATAAATTGCAAATTTAATATTTGTGACTCGTCGGCAAAAATTAGCTGTTTTGTTTAATAGCGCAATTTAGCTATTTGAAATAGCGGTTATAAAAACTTATAAGCGTTAACCTTTTATATGTCTTATTCAATAAGATAAGCTGTTTGATAACATTAACTGTTAGTAGCGTTTAACTGTTAGGTGTTTTTGTATTTTTTTCAATAAAACGCTAAAAGTAAATGTTAAATGAGTTAAACTTTTTTTATAAAATGCCTATCTTAACCGCTAAAAACTAGTTCAAAAAGTAACGTTAGCGGTTTTCCACCAGTAAAAAAAGCTAGAAGCTACTTGCTGAATAAAGTATATATTTTATAGTTTTTTAATATAGTTTTATTAGGAATTTAGTAGTTTTAAATTACTTTAATATGTTTTTTATTTAGTTTTTATTTATGTTTTTGTTTCAAGCTTCCTTGAAACATAATTGCTTGATCTTAAGGAAATTTGTAGAATTTTGGCACAGAAAAGAGTAAAATAAAGAAAAATCGCAAAGCTTCTGCACGCGTTGGTCCCCCAGTCGTACTCAGCATGCCCTAGCGTGCTATCTGGCAAACGCCTGTGCGCAAGAGAACACAATCTAAAGGCATGCTTAACTGACACGGGCCCTATGCTCACGCCCAAGACCGTGCTATCGAGGCAACGCTCGTGCAACAATCCTCTCTAGACGTGCCCATGAAGCACGGCGCCGTGTTGGAACCATCCCTTAGAACTTAGGCTCCAGCATGCCCCAGACCGTGCCGCAACAGTAGCCCGGCTGAAAATCAAGTTTTATTTTGGAGTTGAGAACGCCTAGTTGGTCCCTACCACTTGCATTGGCCCGCATAAGAATGAATTACCTGACGAGCAAATCAATTTTCTAAGCCTATTTAGGCGCATGGGAAGTCCTAATTGAGAAGAAATTCAAGCCTAAACAATTTCTATTTCCAAAAGATTTCTTACGTAATATCAAAGACTCTATTTCCTAAAAGTGAAGTCGGATTTTCTCCCAGAAAGTTCTATATAAGAGAAGAACTCATTCATTTGTAAATATACCTTCTCTGGTTGCTAGCCATCTTTTGTTCTATTATTTTCCTCTCTCTCTCCTTCCAAGACTTCCAAGCATTCAAGATTTGTGTCAAGATTCAAGGAAGCCGTCCACGTATTTGTTGAATTAGTTTTAATCTCTAAAAACTCTTAATCTTGGTTTTTTTACTTTTCATTACTCACATTTTTGATTATGAAAATTATTTTCCAAGTTTATGGATTTATTTAATTACTATGTCAACTAAACTCTCATTACTAGGGATTTTATGTAGCTTTATTTCTTTTTCAAATTTATAATATTAGATTTGTTTTTCTTTGTTCCAAAGTATAATTTATTAATTGAACCTTAATGCTTCCAGGCAAAGAGTTTCTCCCTGGATTGATTTATTTAAATTAACTACTACCACCGGAGAAGGGTATTTTGATATGAAAAAAGTAATAAATTACATGACCAATAATAACTTGATGTGGAACTATAATGGTTTGGACTCATGGTGAGTTTTCAATAAAGTTAGTGACCTTAGGTTATGAATTTTCACAAAACCAAAACATAAAAACTTAATGAATTTAATTCATGTTTGATTGCGCTTATTGGAAGATAGGTAATTAGACCGGTTAAAAATCGCTACGATACATCAGAAGAGCTGTAGTGATTTAGGGTTGTTTCCCCTACTTGAACAATTAAAATTAATTAACGAACTAATAAAATAAATTGATAAAATTAAGTGAAGTAAAATCCTAATAACTTTTAACCTTGATTTTCTTTAATCAAAATTTATTTGCTTGATTTCTTCTATTCCTTTTATTTGTTTGAATTTAATTCTTAAAATAACTCCCCTTAATTGTTGTTTAAAATAATAGTAGGTTAACATAATTTTGGTACTTGGTATAGAACCAATCCTTATGGGAACGATACTCTACTCATTTTTTATTAACTTGTTGCGATTTCGTAATACTTGCAAAAAAACAATTGTCACTTGCGAACATAGCTTATATAACCTATTGCCGAATATAGCCTAATAAAAGCTACTTATCCCTAAAAAGATACCTTACCCTCTAAACGCATTGCTATCAAACATGTAAAATAGCGTTTTAACTCCATCAAAATACTAAAAGCCTACTTAAAAAATAGTTGTCAAACACAACATAATATTCATATCAATGTATGTATGTTTATTTTCCACTAAATTTCAACCAACATATACAATACTAAGAGTATAAAATAGCAATGTTGTTTAACCTTTAACCTTGTCCCGAAATGACGAGCTTCCGTAACACTTGATGTTTTTTCTCTAAAATGCATCATCTTCTACCTCTTGGTGCTGCAGCGTGAGCCTTTCAAGCTCTCTCCAACAGAGGGAATGAGACAGATTATCTTGCCTTGATACAGTTCAAGTCAATATTGTGCATGACCCTCAAAATCTGATGAGCTCATGGAACGAGTCACTCCATTTCCCTGCAACTGGGAAGGAATCACATGCGGCCGGCAAACACAGAAGAGTGACCATCTTGATCTTCAATCTAAAGGGTTTAGGTGGGCTCTTTGTCTCCTACATAGGAAACATGAGTTTCCTTATAGGAGATTAATCCTTCTAAACAACACACTTTGAAGGTGAATCCAACCGAACTAGGCTATTTGTTTCAGGCTACAGTTTTAAAAGTGTGGCAACAACTCTTTCGATAGGTAAAATCCCACCTGGACTTGTCGCAATTGCTCTAATCTTCTCCATCTTCAGTTATCCTGCAACAAACTAGCAGGAAATATTCCATCTCAGCTTTCCAATCTGTCTAAGCTTATTAAACTTTTTAGTTTTTCTTTAATTCTTTGAACGGTCCCATCCAACTTCCATTGGGAATCTTACACTATGGCTTGTCCTAGCTGCAATACCGATAATTTCTTGGTTGGAACTATACCTGATACCACTTGGTCCAACTCCAAGCACTTACATTGGCTCTCAATTCATGACAATAAACTCTCAAGCGTACAATACCTCAGTCCATTTAACAATATTTCAACCCATCAATCACTTTTCCTGTGTCTGAAAATCACTTTCATTGGAAGTCTTCCACAAAAATTGGCATTCTTCCTCCTCCCTCAAACCAGACTTTTCAAATATGGGGACCAATTTATGGGTCAATTCTGTTTCGTTATCAAATGCTTACGGAACTTTTACGCATGGATTAGCAAAATAATAACTTCACTGGAAAAAGTAGATGTCCGCTTGGAGGACTACGTAAACTTTATAAGTTTAACCTTGGCTGAAAATAATCTTGGAACCAGAGAAGGGATGATTTGAAATTTATCACTTTCCTCTGGTCAAATTGTAGCCTATTTGAGAACTTTTGGATTTCTCTGGGTAATAGGCTAAAGGGAAGTTTTTCCGACTTAAAAAAGCTAATCTATCTTCATCTCTCAATGGCTACAGTTGGGCACAATCAAATATATGGGGCCCTTCTCGATGGTTCCTTTAGCTCACTTGTTATGCTTACAACAATGAGTAGTAACAAGTTAACCAAAAATTACAGGTGCTATTCCAATGGAGATTGGTAACCTTGAAAAATTACGAGTGCTAATATCTTGAATCGCAAGTAGATTTATCAGGACCCAAATTCCAATTCATCATAGGCAATCTAATCGTTTTTTGATTCAAGCTTGGACTGGCTGATAATAATTTTCGTACTTCCACTCCCCTTTGGTCTTGATTGGCATAACATGTTATCTTTGGATTCTTTTTCAGAAGCAACATTATCGGTTCCATCTAAACAACTTTTTTCTATCCTTCCATGTTAGTTGGTATAGATTTATCTCTAAACAATTTATGAAGAACACTTCCTTCAGAAATTGGCAGTTTACTTATCTTCAGTTTAAATGAATTTATGCATCAGAAAGCAAAACTGACAAGGCAAAAATCCAAAATGAACTAGGTAAGTGCAACAGCCTTGAGAATCCTATTTATGGTGGTATAAATTTTCAAGGTACATTAACCTTCAATCATTTGCTTCTTTGAGAGGGTCTACGATTGGACTTGTCTGGAAACAATTTATCAGGGCAAAATTCCTGAATATCTAGAGAAAATTTCATTGGAAATATCTAAATTTGGTCTTTTACACAATTTTGAAGGGTGAGATTCCAATCAAGGGTTTTTGCCAATGCAAAGTGCAATATTTGTCGAAGGTAACAACAGCTATGTGGAGGCATACAGAACTCAAGCCTGCCCAGCATGCATAAATCATCAAGATCAAGAGAAGAAAACTAGATGTTGTCCAAATTTGTGACAATTGCAATAATCAGGTGTCTTTTTTGCGTGATCATCTTGTCAATCTTCTTATGTTGCAAATTTAAGAAGGAGTCCCCACACAAGAGATCTCCGAACAACATGCTAGCAAAGCATTTGAAGAGTCTTTCAATATGACAGGCTTCTAAAGGCAACTAATGGGTTCCTCTTCAGAAGAACTTAACTTGGTATGGGAAGTTTGGTATGTCTAATAAAGGAAATGCTTGAGGAGAATGGAGGCAGGAGAATGGAGGATTCATTGCAGTAAAAGTAGTCAACCTTCAACAACGGGGTGCTGGAAAGAGTTTCATGGCTGAATGCAAAGTCTTGCAAAATATACGTTACAGAAATCTTGTGCGAATCATAACATCTTGCTCAAGTATCGATTTTCAAGGAAATGATTTTAAAGCACTTGTTTACGAGTACATGCCGCATGGGAACCTTGAAAAGTGGCTGCATCTGGGTTCTGAAATGCACAATCAGCCAATTAAGCAACTAAGACTAAACATCCTTCAAAGAATGAATATTTCTATAGATGTGGGGAATGCACTAGATTATCTTCATCGCGGTTGCCACGAGCCAATCTTTCATTGTGATCTAAAGCCAAGCAACATCCTTTTTGACAATGATATGGTTGCTCATATTGGAGATTTTGGTCTAGCAAAATTTCTCCCTCAACTGATGAATCCAGTTCAAAGTAGTTCTCTTGGTGTAAGAGGAACAATTCGCTATACCGCTCCAGGTGATTAATACTCTCTTAATACTCTCCTATTTGATAAATACAGAGTTTATATTTACTTATTCACTGTCGGAATTGTTTTCTTACTTTCTTCTTTTTTGAATTTTGTAAATATTTTAGAATATGGTTTAGGAAGTGAGCTGTCAACAAGTGGAGATGTTTATAGCTATGGAATCCTTTTGTTGGAGATGATGACAGGAAAAAAACCTACTGATGGGAGATGATGACAGGAAAAAAACCTACTGATGGTATTTTTGCAGAAGGTCTTAACCTTCACAATTTTGCTAGAATGGCATTGCCTGATAATGTGTTGCAGATTGCAGACCCAATTCTCTTACAAGAAGATGAAGGTGTAAGAGAACATAAAGTTGAATGCGTAATTGGCATGATTAAGGTTGGGGTTTCATGTTCTATGGAGTCTCCTCAGGATAGAATGGACATGAGTAATGCAGTAAAGGAGTTGCTTTCAGTTAGAAATAACTATGTGCGAATTAGAAGAACAGGACCATCCATGTATACAAGTAAGTAATTATTTTTTCCAATTTATATTTACTTTTAATTTGCAGGTGCTTGTTTTCCCAAAATGTTTTGTGAAGAAAACAATAAAATCACTTCTGAATATGGAAGCAGGGGAGAATTTGTTTATCCAAATTGTCCAAATTGTTCTATGAGAAACTACTAATAGGACTATGGTTTTGGAAAGTCAACTATCTGTTTATAAAAATTGAAAGTCTACTGACTAAATATCATGTATTTACTTTCTTTTTTTCAATAATTAACTTCAATAATTAACTTATTCTAGGACCACGAAGCTGAAATTTGATGGAGGGAAAACAGTTAAGGAGTGATATTTATCAGAATCGTTAGTCCAATTTGAACTTTGCAAACAGCGAGAGGCCTCTGTAAACTGAGCAGGACCATTACAGGAATTATGTAGGAAACCAGGAAGCCATGTTTCTGTATTCTGCCTCTACAGAAGGACTGTTTCTTAAATTTCTAGGAACTGTTACATCTCCAAAAAAAATGGACAATCCAGTTAAAGATTTGCGTGTAAATGAACAAGACGCCCAATTTGCGTTGCAAAAGACTTGTAGCTGCATAGAGTTGTCAGGTTGATTCTGTTCTTGCTGCATAATATTCTGTTCTTGCTGCATAATTTGACAAAAGTAAAAAGAACAAAATTTGAGAATGTAAAAGTTACTGCACTTGGTCACTTCCTGCTCTGTCGGGTCTTTTGATCTTATCAGTTCCACTCGGGCATACTCTTTCATAGGCTCGACACGGGTTGTGACTGTTGAAATTTTTTTGGAAGGAAGGATGGAAATGCACAAGACCATTAACAATGTTTAGCACTTCATTGAATTAACAAAAGAATATGCTTATTTATAGGCTTACAAGTGAATCAAATAAGACTTAAAAATACTTCTAAAAATCATTAATCTTAATAATAAAAATATCAAATTCTATGCAGAAAATCTGCACTAAATAAAATTTTGAAATCTCAAAATATTTTAATAATATTATGGTTTGAATAATATTATGTTTGAATTAATTAGGATTAATTCAAAATAATATTATTAAAAAATATTTTTAATAATATTATTTTGAATTAATCCTAACAGTAAGGTCGGGTCCTTTAATATTTTTCGACCATTTCTAATACATTTCAGAAGAAAATCAACATTATTGGACTTGAATTTCAAGTGGGAACACATGAAAATTCAATTAATAACATAGAACTATGTTGGACACGTGACACGACACAAAAGACAATCATCATGGTTGAATTGGAGTGCATGGTGACGAAATTCTAGTGCCGTGATCCAACTGCTAAGACATTTAATCTAACTATGAAGAAATGCAAACGTCCTAAGATATGTTTCTCATTTTGGCTTAGAATGTAGAAATAAAGGAACATGAGGAGGTGTTTTCTTCTTGTTTCGAAAGCTACCAAATGGGAAAAAACAAAGACACTGACGGTTGACTTAAAGACTTCAAGGGATAAAAGGTTAGAATTCTAATGTTGTCTAATCAACAGACTTTTGAATTTTCCTCAAACTACATATAAATGCCAACTTAAAACATAGACTAGAGAAGGAAAAAAAAAAAAAGAATCAGCTAACCTTGTTCCTAAACGATGAGCTTCAGTACACCCTTGCTTTTCTTTCAAATGCATTATTTCTACCTCTTTGTGCTGCAGCTGAGCCTCCAAACTCTCTCCATCGGAGGGAATGAGACAGATTATCTTGCCTTGTCACAATTCAAGTCAAATATTGTGCATGACCCTCAAAATCTGTTGAGCTCATGGAATGATTCAGTCCTTTCTGCAACTGGGAAGGGATCAAGATGCGGCCGCAAACACAAAGGAAGGGATCAGATGCGGCCGCAAACACAAAAGAGTGATCATTCTTGATGTTCAGTCAAAAGGGTTAGTGGGTTCTTTGTCTCCTTACATAGGAAACATGAGTTTCCTTAGGGAGATTAGCCTTCAAAACAACACCTTTCGAAGCCAAATCCCACCTGAACTGGGCCGTTTGTTCAGGCTTCAAGTTCTAAATCTAGAAAACAACTCTTTCCAGGGCCAAATTCCATCCAACTTGTCCTTGTGCTCCAGTCTGAAGATCCTCTACTTATCGTACAACAAGCTAATAGGAAAGATTCCATTTCAGCTTTCAAATTTGTCTAAGCTTATTCAACTTTATGTTCCTGATAATTATTTGAATGGACCAATTCCACCTTCCATTGGCAATCTTACCTTCCTGAAATCCTTATCTGCACGAGAAAATTTCTTGATTGGAACTATTCCTGACACTCTTGGCAAACTCAAGCAATTGTCAAAGTTTCAAATTGCTACAAATAAACTCTCAGGTATAATTCCTCAGGCCATTTATAATATTTCAACCATCACTTATTTTTCTGTCTCCGAGAATCAATTTCATGGAAGTATTCCATCAAATATTGGCCTTCTCTTTCCTGAACTTCAGTTAATACGAATATGGGGAAACAATTTTAGTGGTTCAATTCCTGTCTCCTTATCAAATGCTACGAAACTTGAGTACATCGTTTTAGCACTAAATGACTTCACTGGAAAAGTAGATGTTCACTTTGGAGCTGGAAAAGTAGATTGTTCACTTTGGAGGTCTACACGACTTATTTATTTAGCATTGGCTTGAAAATTAATCTTGGAACAAAAATGGCAAATTGATTTTGAATTTCATTGTTATCCTTTGCTCAAACTGTAGCTATTTGCAGATTCTTTGGATTTTTCTGATAATTAATTGCTGAAAGGGAGTTTGCCGAATTCCGAAAAGCTATCTATCTTCATCACTTCAAATGGCTATCAATTTGGCCAAAATTCAAATATTATGGAGCCTTCCTCCAATGCGTTTTTTACTCTTGTAGTTTGACAACAATGAGTATACAAAATGTTAAAACCAATTACAGGCACTATTCCGAGGAGGATTGGAACCTTTTGAAAAATTACAAACAGCTAATTCTTACAATAAAGATTGTCAGGAATCTATTCCCTCGTCATAGGGCAATCTATCATCATTTGGATTTTTGCTTTCAATTGGATGATAACCAATTTCCATAGTACCTTACCTTCTAGTCTTGGAAAATTGCAGGCCCGTAACATGTGTTCTTGGGGATCTTTCCTAGAAAAGCAAACTTCATTGGTTCCATTCCTAAACAGCTTTTTTCTAATCCCTTTACCATGCTAGTTTCAATAAATTTATCTCTAAAACAACTTCGAAGGAACCCCACTTTCCCAATCTCTAAACAACTTCGAAGGAACACTTCCATCAGAAATTGGCAATTTATTCAATTTGAATGAATTGTATGCTTCAGAAAACAGCTTGACAGGCAAAATTCCAAATGAACTAGGTAAGTGCAACGGCCTTGAGATCCTATTTATGAATGGTAATAATTTTCAAGGTACATTACCTTCATCATTTGCTTCTTTGAGAGGTCTTCTAATCTTGGACCGGTCTCGAAACAATTTATAAGGCAAACTTCCTGAATATCTAGAGAAATTATCATTGGAATATCTGAATTTGTCTTCTAACAATTTTGAGGGTAAGATTCCAATCAAAGGTGTTTTTGCCAATGCAAGTGCAATATTTGTGCAATATTTGTTGAAGGTAACAACTGGTTATGTGGAGGCATACCAGAACTCAAGCTACCAAGATGTTTAAATCATCAAAAATCAAAAAGAAGAAAACTAGATGTTGTCAAATTTGTTACAATTGCAGCATCAGGTGTTTTAACCATCATGGTAATCTTCTTATATTGTAAATTTAAGAAGAAGACCAACAAAGAGAGACCTCCTAACAACATGCTAATAAAAGAATTTCTGAATCTTTCATATGTCAAGATTCTAAAAGCAACTAATGGGTTCTCTCCAGAGAACTTACTTGGTGTTAGAAGCTTTGGCGCTGTTTATAAAGGAAATCTTGACGAGAATGGAACATTGATGGCAGTAAAAGTAGTCAACCTTGAACAACAAGGTGCTGCAAAGAGTTTTATGTGCTGAATGTAAGAGTCTTGCAAAAACATACCGTCATAGGAAATCTCGTGCGAATCATAACTTTCTTGCTCGAGTATCGATTTCCAAGGAATGATTTGTTAAAGCACTTGGTTTATGAGTATATGCCGAATGGAAACCTTGAGAATGGCCGAATGGAAACCTTGAGAAGTGGTTGCATCCAAGTCCAGAAATGTATGCTCAGCCAATGGAACAACCAAATCTAAATCTTCCTCAAAGAATGAATATTGCCATAGATGTAGGGAATGCACTAGATTATCTTCACTGCGGTTGCCAGGAGCCGATCATTCATTGTGATCTAAAGCCAAGCAACATTCTTCTTGACAATGACATGGTTGCTCACATTGGAGATTTCGGTCTAGCAAAATTTATCCCTCAGCTAATGAATTCAGTTGAGAGTAGCTCTCTCGGTGTAAGAGGAACAATCGGTTACACGGCTCCAGGTGATTATGACCCTTCCATTTGATATACACAGAATTTGTATTTATATATTTTCAGTCAAAATTGTTTTCTTACCTTTTTTTAAAAAAAGTTTCAATTTTTCAGAATATGGTTTAGGAAGTGAGCCGTCAACAAGTGGAGATGTTTATAGCTATGGGATCCTTTTATTGGAGATGGTGACAGGAAAGAAACCGACTGATGATATTTTTCAAGAGGGTCTTAACCTTCACAGTTTTGCTAGAATCTAGAATGGCATTACCTGGATTAATGTGTTGGAGATTTGGGCAGACCCAGTTCTCTTACAGGAAGATGAAGGTGCTTACAGGAAGATGAAGGTGTAACGGAAGGGAGGAAAGTTGAATGCCTAATTGGCATGATTAAGGTTGGGGTTTCATGTTCCATGGAGTCTCCCCAAGATAGAATGGACATGGGTACTGCAGTGAGTGAGTTGCTTTCAATTAGAAATAATTATGTGCGAATTATAAAAACATACCCCTCCATGTATAGAAGTAATTTATCATTTCCAATTTATACTTTACTTTGACTTTCCAAAATGTTTGTGAAGAATGATAAAAATGGCTTCTGGAACATGAAAGCAGGGGAGAATTTGTTTATCCAAATTATTCTACAAAAACCAAAAATAAAAAACAACAAATACCATACGAAGGCATAAGCATCTTTTCTTTTAATTTTATTTTAAAGGCATAAGCATCTTTTCTTTTAATTTTTTTTCATTGTTTTGTTAGCATGAATATATCTACTTGTTTTCATATAGTTGTTAATTTCTCTAATTTCACTTTCCTTGCTGTAGGTGTTGTCTTTTAGTCTAGGAACTGCACAACTGCATCCTGGCGGAGTACTTTGTTATTGAATAGGGGCTTTAAGGTTGTTGTTGTTCTATACTTGTTGTATGATTGTCAATGATTGTAAGACTCTTTTGAACCAGCTTTATATTTTTAGTTTTCATTTTTTTAAGAAATCAACAAATTCAGTTTCCTTTTGAAGCGAATTCAATAAGCAGCCAACACTATGCTCATAAAAGAACACGAAAATTATTTCCCAAATGACAATGTGTGCTACGATTCCTTTTTTTTTTTTTTTTTTTTTTTTTTTTTTTTTACAATGTGGGCTACGATTCCTTTTTTTTTTTTTTAGAACCAGGAGCTGTTAATCCCCTTTGAATCATGAAGTGTAAACGGTTTTTGCTTTTCTAGTAACTGCACTTCCCAGAGATTGAACATGTCTCATATTTTCAGAATTGAGACTGTTTACTACTTTAATCAGTACATTGTTACTTGTTCGTATCATTCCTTTTTGATTTGTTAGGCACATGGCCACAGTTTTCCCTCAAAGCATTTCAATAAAATTGTATAGTCCTCTAATATATTTTCTACAAGAAAAAATAAAACTAATTTGATAAATCATCTTATTTCAGTGAAAATAATACTTCATCCGTTACGTTAAATTTGTTAATTTTTGACATTTTATGGGAATTAATAAAATGATTGAATCATCTCAATTTTAGAAAAAAATATGAATAATTGACTAATTTACCCCTCCAATTAATTGTTCATTTAATTGAGATAATGTTTAGTGTATATATCTAGACAATAATAAAATCGGAATAAATAATTAATGTTATTTTGATTTTCTAAAAGTGACATTTAAATGAATAAAAAAAATTTCGAAAGTAAAAAATTTAACAGAGTGGAGGGAATAATTCTTTTTTTATTTATGTGAAAACAATAATGTTTATTCATTTCTTACGGGTAAAAAAATAAATGCTTTATATATCTAAAGTTTTCTAGCCCAAAATCTGTTTAAATTTCATGAAATTTAACATAAATAAATCAAACTTTATCATTTCTAATGGAATTCTATATATTAAATTTATTTATATTAAACAAAGGCAAAATAATAACCTCTTTCAAAAAAAATAAAGCCAAAATAATAATAATATTAGTACATATGTTATGAAGGATTTTTCTAGTCTTAATTACATTATCATATTAACTTTCAAAATGATGCAATGAAAAGGGTAATAGAAACGTGGAAAAAAATTTTCATAAATCATCTTATTTTAAGAAATTAATATGATACAAATAATAATCTAATTGTTTGAAAGGAAAACAAAGTAAATTATTTATAAGGCTAAGTAGGGGTGTAACTTGGATCGAAATATTCCAATCCAAATCGAAATTCCAAACTAAATGTTAATTTGGAATGGAATTTTGGAATATAGAATTTAAAATGGAATGTAAATTTTAAAATATTGGTATATGAAATGGAAACAAAAAATAAAATTCCATATTGCAATCTATATTACTGATTTTTATTTTATTATTCTTTAGTTTGTAATTATATATTTTAAAATAAAATATTAAAATAAAGATTATAGTAAAATATCTTTAGTTTTTCATATTTTTAAGAAAACTTCTATTTAATTATAAAACTACTTGATTTAATAATATATTTTAACCTTAACCCTAAATACTGTGTACTTGAATACTCATATATACTTTCTTGGGTTGAACATTATGATTTTAGTTATACTATCTTACTTTCTATTAGGTTATATGGTTTGAAATGTTTTAGTATGCTCAGACTCATGATATATATAATTTTTTGTGGATTTAACACTTTTTAATGGATTTAGTGACTATATGTATTGATATATCCTAATATGAATAGTATTACCTTTTGTTAAGTTTATAATATTATTATTATTAATTATTAAGCTGTTAATTATATGAACTGTATTATTATTAATTATTAAGCTGTTAATTATATGAACTGAATTATTAAATGTCAAGCGTGAAGTATACCTACTATCTTAAACATGTAAAATTAAATATTTTGATTTTTGGTTATATGTGATATTAATTTGTTATTTTTAAAAAATTTAATTATATTTTTTAAATATGTATATAGAAAAGTATAGTGATTATTTCTTATTAAATTTAAAAATTTACATCCTAAAAAATATTATAATATCTTACAGTTGTATTTATGGTTAAGAAATTTGGAACTACTGAATTCCAAACTGAATTTCAATGGAATGGCATGAATAGAATTTGAAATTCAAAAAATATTTGAAATTGAATGGAATGCAATTTCAAATTCCAAAATATTTTGGAACGGAATTGGAACGAGGGTCGTTACATTCTATACCGTCCGAATTACACCCCTAAGGCTAAGATGGTTAAAGAATATTATGGACAAATTACATAAAACCCTCCAACTCAAAATCCATGCAGAATGCTGCAATAAAACTCGCAAGTGGAGTGGAGTGGAGGACTATGGACCAATTGTTGGGAGGGCCTAACTGCGGGGTCAATTGGCGTTTGTAATGTATCTAGTTGGTGTATATATTGTACTTTTTAAATTCTGAAAATTAAAAAAAAGAAAGGGTTGGGGACCTATATGTAATTTTTAAATGATGAAAAGGTGAAAGAATAAAAGTTTGGGGGGGAGGGCATGGCCTCATTATCGTACAGCCGGGGGGGGGGGGGGGCATGGCCTCATTATCGTACAGCCGTGTTGAACACAAAACATATTCTTTTGACAGAGGTTATTTGATAGATTTAGAGAGTAAAGTAAGGTAGATGAAGTATTTAGTCATTTGAAAATAGAGTTTAAGAGATAGTACGAGTTTTTGAAAGTTATTTAAAGGGCTTGCTAAACACCCAAATCTTTAACACTCTGAATTAGGATGTAAAATTAAAAAATTTAATTTCTAAAATTATCCATAATTATATTTATAAATCTTTTATTACAAAGGTATTTTCGTAATCATGTATTATCAAACTAAACAAAATAGTGATATTAAACTTTCTTTTGCATACATTCCCTACAAAAAAAAAAAAAAAGACATTTACCATACTTTCTCGTACTGTACTTTACTATACTTTATTTTAATGATTCCTCATTCTCTTCATCCAAATAAAGTAAGTGTTGGTTATGGTGATAAGTAACTTCAGTTCTCGTAAAATTGAAAACACGAGTTTATTAGGAGAGCCAAAAAACTTTTATTCTCTACGAAAAGGATTATAGTTCTTGGTTAAAAAGAAAAAAGGACAAACATTTTAGTTGAATTGAAGGCAAATTGATCAAATTCTGGTGTTGTAATGCATTTAATCTCACTATCAAAAATTTTGGACCCTCTTACTCTATTAGACGACTTGATTAAGTCAAGTTTAGTTTGGACTTTACCTTTGTTTACCCTTCGGACACGAAACTTCTTGCTTATTACTGTAATAATAGACGGTCCTGATTTTTCTTTATCGTCTTCCTTCTCGTAGGGCTGAAGTGTCACAGTCACGGCTATCAAGCGCCAGTTATGGGAGTACGGTGAAGGAGAGATAGTAGAACTAGTCATCCTAATTGTTGATTACGTTATTGCTTAGCTGGCAGATCTATTTATAATTCGCAAGCAACCTTTTTGTGCATTCGGTAATTAGCAGCGTTCTGTTTGGTTAATGAAAGTTGAAAAATACAAAATTCCAAAATAATATAAATTAAATTCAGCTTAATAAACACAAGCTTAGCTTTAGCCTGCTATGATTCAATTTTAAATCAAAACTGAATTAGAACCGGAATCATATTTTCAGTTTCAAACTATAATTACAACCGTGTGCTAACAGCTTTGTTCTATTCCTGTTTTTTAAAATTAAAGCTAGTAGTTTCAGTTTAAAACCATATAAAAAATTATGAGATAAAAGTATATCGAAGAAATACTCAATTTTTTTGTTTTATCACCAATTCTTAAAATAAATTTTAAAAATTTTAATAACTTGTTTAGTCTTTATAATATTATCTTTTATAATAGTTTTTAGAGATTGAGCCAATTTTTTATGAAACATTAAATATTCTAACATTTAGCATTTTATAGAAATTATTAATTTTTTTTTTTTTTTTGACAATCATATACCCATTGATTTTTTTTTACTCAAATTCAATTAATTAAACATCTAATGTATTTCTTTATCATTTTAAGTTAAACAGATAATCAAACAATTATTTTTACCCTAATTCAATTAATTAAACATCTAATATATTTCTTTATCATTTTAAGTTAAACAGATAATCAAACAATTATTTTTACCATTGTACTGAAAATCAGACCAAACTGGCCGGTTCGACCGGTTTAACCGGAAACAGAACTATGATCGGGTTCGAGTGGGGTAAATAAAATGGGAGGCAAAAAAATCTCTCAGAACTGATATGAATTGGTAAGAACCAACAAACCGGTTTGAATAATTACTACGGTTCAAATCAAAACAGCAAATAAGGATAGAAAAAAAAAAAAAAAAGAAGAAAAAAGGACAGAGAATATTGGGGCGTGTGGGTTGCTCCAGAAGTGGATGGTGGCCGAACCACCGTCCCTTGAAGTGAATCGGCGAGATGCTTCGCCTGTTGTGTCGACAGCAAGACTTACCTGCCGGTGGTCGACCTACAATTCTCGTTTGAAAATTTCTCACTCCTGGATATTTATCAACCAGTGAGAGAGAAACTCTCTTGTAGCATTTTCCGTTAAAAAAAAAAAGAGTTTGTGTATTATTATAATTAGTTAAAAGTTTTATTAAATAGGCTTTATATTTATATATTATTAGGCTTACGTAAGTTAAATCATATATAATTTTTTGTTATTTTTGTAGAAATTATTTCGTATTTACAAATTTTATATTTTAATTATTTTAAAAAAATATATTTAAATATTAGATATAAAATCCTGATTGAATAGTATTGAACCTGATTAAACCTTCCGGTTCAATGAATTCCTACCTTTACCGGTTCAATGACGGGTCCAGTTTTCAAAACATTGATTTTTATTGAACACTTGTAATTGAAATCGCTAGCTACCAGCTAAAAGCTGTGTTCGACAATAAAGCTGTGTTCGACAATAAATTTTTATTAGAATTTAAGTAGAGTTCTATAAAAAGTTAACTAATGTAACGTTTAGTTTTAGTATTTTATGAAAAGCTACTTAAATAGCTAACAACTAAAACAGTTAATTTTATCAAATATATAAAACAACTAACAACTATTATAACAAAGCAATTGACAACTAATATAACCGTTAACAACTACTAAAATAATTACTATCGCGAAACAAACCCTTAATGTGTACTTACATCTATGGAAAAATATAAACTTATTTTGGAAAGTTATTGGGTGAGAATATGTGGTTCTGCATCCTCGCCAACTCATTCTCGTAGAAAAATATAGAGAATAGAGGACTTTTTTTTTTCTTTTTTAAATTTTCACTGAGTATTTTCATATTGTTTAGGTATAAAATTAATTTCGTTTCAAGAGAATATCCTTATTGAGTATAAAATTAATTTTATTTTATATTTTATGGTTCATGATTCTTTTTAATCGGAGGAGCCAAAATTAAAAGCTAGGTAAAATACATTTTCAAAAGATAGGGGACGAAATAAAAAAATTACTATTTTAATGTGCAAAATTTGAAAAAATTTTAGGGTTGGGGTCCTCCCACGAGTACCTTGTGATAGATCAAACTATATTTAAATTTAAACGTGTCGTACGATTTGAGAGCACAATAAAAGATGAATAACCAGTTTATTGTGGGTCATTGCTTGCAATTGTTTTTTTTTTTAATAATGACAAAGACCATTGACGGAAAGACTTCTCGAGATGAAATTAATGGTGTTTGACGGAAATTAATGGTGTCTGCTCAAACTTTATTAAGAATTGATTGATGGAATGGAACCATTGATTGGACTATTTTTTGTTACGAAATAATCAAAAACGATCACAGATGCAATGGAGATTAAAAAGAGTAGAAATACTTATAAATTCATGTTAACTTTCTTTTAAGAATGAAAAATTTGAGATGGTTTTCAAGAACATGTTAGCATTCCATGAGCCTGTGTACACCTTAATCACTGCTCAAGAATTTTTCTTTGATATATATTTTATAATTAAATAGAATTGTAATATTTTAAAGTCCATTTAAATAATTTATAAAATTAGGGTTCGCCATGTTTTTATTCTTCGCTTAATTTCCACAACAATTAAATTGTAAATAATAAAAAAGATATGAAAAATTATAATCGTATCCTTATTTTTTATATATATAAAAAATATCTATTTTCCTTTATTAAATATTGTCTTGTTGCCGTCCATTTTTTACTTTTTTTTAATGTTAAATTGCTATGAAATGACGTCAATAACTTAAGACAAAATCAATTTTGTACTGAACCCAACTCAACTATAGATATTTCTGCCTCTTGAGATATTTCTGCCTCTTGTGCCTTGCCGGAACATCATTTCACTTAAATCAACTGCAGATCCATCACCGATTTTTCTGGTCAGTTCAAAAAAATAAACAAAGAATAAAAGAAGGCCAGAGGCAAGGTATTATTTAAGAACGTTAGCCGGAGCTCAAACACGATGTACGTGGAAGCTCTACAAAATCATCTGCTTCAATCCAACGGTCAATCCAACGGCCCTTGTGTTTTCTAAATCTTAACCATCCATTCTTATCTAATATCTACCGCTAAAGATTTAACTGGTGGTGGAGATTATAATCTCTCAATGATATTACTTTCTCTCTTTAGACGTTGACACAGCCTACATTGACTCATTGTTTGAAAGTAAAAAAAATAGACGAAATAGGTACGTAGTTTAAAGGACCGAAAATATGAGAACGTAGTTATTTTTTAAAAAAATATAAGGGTAAATTAATTCTTTTTAACAAAACAAAACCGTATAATTATAATTTTTCCAAAATGATATTTTTATATTAGAATAGTAAAATTACTTGACACTTGTAATATATATTTTATT
Organism: Jatropha curcas; assembly: GCF_014843425.1. Next base: position 23,173 of record NW_023591458.1, on the reverse strand, counting down.
ATAAACACTTGTAATATATATTTTATTATAATTAATAGAAATATAGAAATGATTACAAGTAATTTTCTTATATCATGCAAAAGTTATCAGAGTTTGAGATTTCGAGTTCAAATATTTTATTTTCATAAATTTGGTAAGCCAGAGAGAGAATTACACAATAAATTACTCCCATAGAGTGAGAAATCTCGAATTCAAATATTTTATTTTCACAAATTTAATAAGATAGGGAGAGAATTACACAATAAATTACCTCGTTGTGTGATCCTTAGTCTTATTTCAGTCCCTTTTCAATAACTAAGGGAAGGTAATTGTCTGCTTTATCCCTGCCCTTGGCTGGCTCACTTAAAATCTACCATGGACACCAATAATTACAAAATATACCCTGGAACGAATTGTTCCATGTATCACTGCTCAACTTTTATATAAGTGCCAATCAAAGACACAGAGAAAGGAAAAAAACTAAAGCAGCTAACCTTGTTCTGAAATGACGAGCTTCAGTAAATTTGCTGTTGCTTTTTCTTTAAAATGCATAATCTTCTACCTCCTGCTGGTGCAGCTGAGCCGCGAAACTCTCTCCATTGGAGGGAATGAGACAGATTATCTAGCCTTGTTACAGTTCAAGGCAAATATGCATGACCCTCAAAATCTGATGAGCTCCTGGAACGATTCACTCCATTTCTGCAATTGGGAAGGAATCACATGTGGCCGCAAACATAGAAGAGTGACCGTTCTTCATCTTCCATCTAAAGGGTTAGTTGGTTCTCTGTCTCCTTACGTAGGAAACATGAGTTTCCTTAGGAAGCTTAGCCTTCCAAACAACGACTTGCAAGGTGAAATCCCACCTGAATTCGGCTACTTGTTCCGGCTTCAAATTCTAGATCTTGGCAACAACTCCATTGAAGGGAAAATCCCAGTTGAGTTGTCCAACTGCTCTAATCTTCAGGGTCTTGCGTTACCGCGCAACAAACTAGCAGGAAGTATTCCATTTCAGCTTTCCAGTTTGTCTAAACTTACTGCACTTTTTATTCACAAAAATTATTTGAATGGACAGTTTTGTCTAAAAACTTACTTGCACTTTTTATTCAACAAGAAAATTATTTGAAATGAAACCTATTCACACTCCTTGGCAATCTTGACCTCAGAAATCTTAGGTGCAGCAGGAAATTTCTTGATTGGAACTATTCCTGACACCCTTGGCCAGCTCAAGCGTTTGTCAATTTTTGATATTTCAACAAATAAACTCGCAGGTGTGATTCCTCCTGCCATTTATAATATTTCAACCATCACCCATTTTTCTGTGCACAAGAATCTACTTCATGGAAGTATTCCATCAAATATTGGCCTTCTCCTTCCTCAACTTCAGTTCATACAATTATGGGGAAACAATTTTAGTGGTCCCCTCCCGGTTTCGTTATCAAATGCCACGAAACTCGAGGGGATCGATTTATCACTTAACAACTTCATTGGAAAAGTAGATGTTCACTTTGAAGCCCTACCTTTACTTAGTTTCTTAACGTTGGGTGGAAACAGTCTTGGAAGCAAAAGAAGGTGATGATTTGAATTTTATTACCTCTTTGCTCAATCATAGCCATTTGAGTGAATTAGATTTTCAGCATAATAGGCTAAAGGGAATTTTGCCGAATTCGAAAGCTAATCTATCTTCATCTGTCCAATTTCTAATAATTGGGCATAATCAAATATATGGAACACTGCCTAACAACAATGATTATACAAGTTAACCAAATTACAGGTACTATTCCCATGGAGATTGGTAATCTTCGGAGATTGGTATGAAAAATTGCAATGGCTAACTCTTGATCACAATAGATTATCAGGACCAGTTCCATCATCCATAGGCAACCTATCATCATTGATTAGGCTTCAATTGCATAATAACAATTTTCATAGTGCAATCCCTTCTGGTCTTGATTGGCAAAACATGTTATTCTTGAATCTTGCTGGAAGCAACTTACCGAGTTAGTTTCACTAAGTTACTAAGTTTATCACTAAACAACTTTGAAGGTACTCTTCCTTCAGAAATCGGCAATTTATTCAATCTGAATGAATTGTATGCTTCAGAAAGCAACTTGACCGGCGAAATTCCAAATGAACTAGGTCAGTGCAAGAGCCTTGTGAACCTATACATGGAAGGTAATAAATTTCAGGGCACATTACCTTTATCATTTGCTTCTTTGAGAGGTCTTCGAGTGTTGGACTTGTCTAGAAACAATTTATCAGGCAAAATTCCTGAATATCTAGAGAAATTTTCATTGGAATATCTGAATTTTTCTTTTAACAATTTTGAGGGTGATATTCCAATCAAAGGCATTTTTGCCAATGCAAGCGCAATATTTGTTGAAGGCAACAACAGGATATGTGGAGGCATACCAGAACTCAAGTTGCCCAGATGCGTAAATCAAGAAACAAAGAGAAGAAAACTAGATGTTGTCAAACTTGTTACAATTGCAGTATCAGGTGTTTTCTGTTTGATCATCTTGTTAATCTTCTTGCATTGTAAATTTAAAAAGAACACCAAAGAGAGACCTCCCGACATGCTATTAAGATCGTTTCAAAGTCTTTCGTATAACAGGATTCTGAAGGCAACTAATGGGTTCTCTTCTGAGAACTTACTTGGTGTCGGAAGCTTTGGTGCTGTCTATAAAGGAAATCTTGAGGAGAACGGAGCACTGATTGCAATAAAAGTAATTAACCTTCAACAACAAGGTGGTTTAAAGAGTTTTATGGCTGAATGCAAAGTCTAAAGAGTTTTATGGGCTGATGAAAAGTCTTGCAAAAACATACGTCATGAGAAATCTTGTGCCAATCTAAAGAAATCTTGTGCCAATCATAACTTCTTGCTCGAGTATAGATTTTCAAGGAAATGATTTTAAAGCACTTGTTTATGAGTTTATGCCAAATGGGAACCTTGAAAAGTGGTTGCATCCAAGTTCAGAAATGTATGTTGAGGCAAATGAGCAACCGAGTCTAAACCTTGTTCGAAGAATGGACATTGTAATAGATGTGGGGAATGCACTGGATTATCTTCACAACGGTTGCCGGAGCCAATCATTCATTGTGATCTAAAGCCAAGCAACATTCTTCTTGACAATGACATGGTTGCTCACATTGGAGATTTTGGTCTGGCAAAATTTCTCCCTCAGGTCATGAATCCAGTTCAATGCAGTTCTCTTGGTGTAAGAGGAACAATTGGCTATACCGCTCCAGGTGATTAATACCTCACGTTTGATATATACATAATCTATATTTACTTATTCAGTGTCAACACTGTTTTCTTACTTTTTTTTTTTTTTTATTTTAAATTTTGTCAATTTTTTAAGAATATGGTTTAGGAAGTGAGCTGTCAAGAAGTGGAGATGTTTATAGCTATGGAATCCTTTTGTTGGAGATGATGACAGGAAAGAAACCTACTGATGATATTTTTGCAGAAGGTCTTAACCTTCACGCTAACTTCACAATTGTTGCTAGAATGGCATTACCTTGAAATGTGTTGGAGGATTGGCAGACCCAGCACTCTTGCGAAGAAGATGAAGTGTGGAAGGAAGGAAAGTTGAATGCCTAATTGGCATAATTAAGGTTGGGGTTTCATGTTCTATGGAGTCTCCTCAAGATAGAATGGACATGGGTACTGCAGTCAGCGAGTTGCTTTCAATTAGAAATAATTATGTGCGAATTAGAAAAATAGAGCCTTCCATGTATAGTAATAAATATCACCGATTAATTTAGAAAAGTCACCACCAAAATGGACTGCCATAATAAGCCAAGACTTGGGAAGCCTTAAGCCCAAAGTTGGAGAATTCAAGCCCACATTCTAAAATACTCCCACCCAAAGATATTTTATGAAATGTCTACCTAACTCTAGAATGTTCTGTGTATTTTATGAAATGTCTACCTAACTCTAGAATGTTCTGTGTAATCTAAACCGTGCATTTTTGTAAGTGAATCTTAGCCGTACATTGAGGAGGTGGAAATGGTTATAAATACCACCCCTCACCTCATTTGTAAGCACCAAGCAAAAACCAAGTAAGTAATCATTTCCTTAAGCTTTGTGAATGTTTTCTTCATATTAATACAATTATATTTGGTGTTTTGTGTTATTATTATTTTGGTTGCCTTTCCCGTTATTATTGGTGTTATAAATTATTAATCAATCTTGAAGTTTATCACTGCATTTATATCCAACAAGTGGTATCAGAGCCTAGTTGTAGTGGTAGTTGTTGTAGCCGTGATATTTTGTAGTGTTCATTTACAAGTGTAGAGTATCGTTACTCTGCTGGAATTAACATTCGGGGACTGTTGTTGAAGCAAGATTCACAAGCAAGGATTGTGATCTTAATTGGTCAAGGACCGTTGTGCATTGGTTAGTGTCGGGAACAACAGTACCATATGGTAGATTTTTCTGGAGTTGCTAATAGCATCGAGAAGCTAAATATCAACAATTACGGGAACTGGAGTACCCGTATGAGATATTATCTCATAGGTCAAGGCTTATGGGATATTGTCGGAGGAGATAATACTACACCACCAGTTGGGGATGTGAAAGCTCTGAAAGAGTGGGAGACAAAATGCGGGAAGGCAATGTAATGCGGGAAGGTCAATGTCAATGTGCTGAACAGTGTGCAGTAGAAGATGAGCAGATGCAACGGATGCAAGTTGGCTAAGCACCAAAGGAGCATGGGACATTCTCAGTCTGCCTTTCGCCAAGAAGAAACGAAGCAAATGCAACGGCTCGAAAACGAGTTGTTCTCAATCTCGCAACATAACCTCACTGTAAGTCAATACTTTTCTAAAAGTAAGAATCTTAAGTGAGGAGATTTTGTAAATTTAGATCCAGAACAGAACGAGATTTCAACGAGACACATGGATGAGAAGGATTGCAATCATCCATGGTCCCTAAGACCTAATTTAAGGGTCCTTGTGACGTGCTACTCGTGGTTGGCTATACACAAGCCAACCTTAGACGAGTTAGAGAAATATCTTGTCAAATGAAAGAAACTTTGGATGAAAAAGATGTCTAAAGTAGCTTTGAAGGATGAGAGAAAGGCTCTCTTGCTAAAAAGAGGGATTTCGAAGTGTTGCGAGAAGTAATGGTGGAAAAGAAAGGAGCAATCAACAAGGATGGAGAAAGCAAAAGTGGAGACCATCACATCAAGGGAGAGCAAGGCCAGGACAAAGGAAAGATGATTGGCGAGAAAGTGATGGTTGCTATAAGTGCAACAAAAGAGGACATTTTCGCCCGAGAATGTCGAAGCAGATGAGTAGAAGGAAACTCAACATCAACCCAGAACGAGCAACAAAGTGAAGAGGAATGGGATATTCACAATTTCATTGTTCAGGAGGAAGAATATTCGCCACAGAAGCCAGTAGAGATGATGATGAAAGGACCCGAGCAGGAGTCGTCATTAATATCTGTAAGTGATAGATAGAATGCCAAGTAAGTGATAGAATCAACTATGATGATGATTGGATAGTTGATTCTGGAAGTTCTAATCACATGATAGGAAACAAGGAGAAATTATCAGATATATCCGATTATGATGGAGGTCGTGTTGTAGTCATAGCAAATAATATAAGATTGCCAATAGCTCACATTGGAAAGACAACCATTGTTTCTCCCTCCAATAAGGAGAAAATGGAGTTACAGATGGTTTATCATGTGCCAAGGATGAAGAAAAACTTGCTCTCTGTATCACAAATAGCAAGTGCAGGTAATTTTGTGGTGTTCGGTCCTGATAATGTTAAGGTTTATCGTAACCTTAAATTAATCGGAGATCTAGTCATGGAAGGACGGCGAGTAGAATCAATCTACGTCATGTATCATCCTAGTCATGATCAGCCAAGAAGCCTACTGTTGACAGAACAAGGAAGAATGAGACAGCTGACTTGTGGCACGCTTTCTGTTTGGGACATAGTTGTTATCACATAGCTTAAGGTGAATGATGAATGAAGTCCATGCTTAAAGTCTTCTCATTTTCGGAATGGCGAGAAGACATCTTTATAATGTCTAGGTGCCATACGGAAAAGCTCACCTAAACTTCCTTTGAAGAGTCAAAACATAGAAATAGAGCCAAGGTGCCATTGGAGTTAATACATTCAGATGTTCTTGGACGGATCAAGCAACCTACAAACAGTAATATGAGGTACATGATTATTTTCATTGATGACTACTCGAGAAATGTTTGGGTAGATTTCATTGTAGAGAAGTCGGAAGCTTTTGAAAAATTCAAAGCTTTCAAGAAGAAAGTTGAAAAAGAAGTCCGGAATAAAATTAGATGCCTTCGCATGGACAATGGTGGAGAGTACACGTTTGACGAATGCACTAAATATTGCCAAGAGCAAGGCATTCGAAGGCAATTCACATGTCCAAGAACACCGCAGCAGAATGGAGTTGCTGAGAGAAAGAATCGACACCTGGAGAAAGAATCGACACCTGGTGGAAGATTTGTAGGAGTTTGGCTCCATGCAAGAGAATGCCAGCTAGATTTTGGGGCAGAGTGATGAAAGAATAGTTTGTGTACGTCACCTATTAACCAGACTACCTCAAGCACGAGCTGGAGTTTTTACAATCCCATTTCCAGAACTTGTGAAACATTAACAAAACTTGGTATAGTCATTTTCGGCGTTTTTGGAATGTGTGTTGTTTATGGTCTTTGTTCAGATGAACTTTCGAAGCAAGTTTGGACAAAAAGGCACTTCGTTCTGCATTATTCGTTGGTTATGATGAGCAAAGACAAGGCCCCTTGGCAAAAAAGGGGAAAATTTGTTTTTTTTTTTGTTGAAAAAAATCCTATAACTAGCAAGTGCCATATTTCACGAATGTGGTTCTTTGAAGGAAGAAACATCATGCTTGGTGGTCATGCTCAAGCAACCCTGGGCTAACTAGAGCTCAAAAGAAAGTCAAGAAAAAAAGTTGAAAAGAAGATAGGAGAGGGAGAGTTCAATCGAGAGGGAGAGTTCATCCCAGAGAAAGGTCAAGCAGAGCCATCCAGAGTTCAAGAGAAATCGAAGAGCCCATGGAAGATAGGTGTATATGAACAAGAGCAGCCAAGTCAAGAAGAACAAGATCTAGATTATCCTCTACTTCGGCGATCGGGTCGAGAAAGACGGCCTAATCCAAAATATGCAAATGCAGCTATAGCAGAGATAAAGGAGCCAACAACTTATGAAGAAGCACCAAAGAAGCTGGAGTGGACTATTGCGATGGAAGAAGAAATTGTTGTTTTGGAGCAAAATCAAACATGGGAATTAGTGCCAAAACCAAGAGATGTGAAACCCATCCTTTGCAAAAGGGTCTACAAAATCAAAACTCGCCCGGATGGATCAATTGAGCGATACAAAGCAAGACTGGTTGCTCGTGGATTTTCTCAGCAGTATGGCTTGGACTATGGCAGTATGGCTTGGGTTACTATGATGAGACATTTAAGTCCAGTTGCAAGATGACTACTGTGCCGAGTATTACTAGCCTTTAACATCTAGTGAACTGCATGGCCTTTTGTGGGCAGATGGATGTGAATCGGGAAGCGATTTCTTTACATGTGAAGTTGATCGTGAAATTAACAAGGAGCAACCACCAGGGTTTCAGAGTCGTGAAATATCCTAACTATGTGGTGCAAGCTAAGGAACGCTCTCTAATGGGTCCTTAAAACAAGCAACTCGGAGGGCTTGGTATGGTAAGATTGCAGAATTTCTTGTCAAGGAATCGGATTATGTTGTAATGGCAACTAGGCAGACTCTAGTGTTGTTTGATTAAAAGACAGAGAAGGAAGACTAGCTATAGTGCTAGTATAGCGCGTTGGATGATTTAATAGTCACTGGTTGCGATAACATCGAAAGAGAATTTAACCTATTTGTGTTGTGTGGCTGCATCCGAGAGACTTTGGCTACTCGTTTCAAAATGAAAAGAGCTAGGAAAGCTCAGGCAATTTCCTTGGATTGGAGATAGGAAGAAGGAGATAGAAGAAGCCAAGGAAGGTTTGTACCTCGGACAACAGAAGTATGCAAGAGATCTACTGAAGAGGTTTGGAATGATGGAATGCAAGCCAATAACTACTCCAATGGATGCTAATGTCAAGCTGTGTGCTCATAAAGGGAATAATCTCGAAGATGCTACTATGTATAGACAACGAGTGGGAAGCCTAATCTATCTATCTCACTGTGACACGGCCGGACATTTCCTTTGCAGTTGGAGTAGTCAGCCAATTTATGCAGAAGCCTAAGAAACCTCACTTGGAAGCAGTTCGAAGAATATTGAGATATGTCCAAAGTACAATCGATTATGGGATCTTACACAAGAGAGGTGAAATTATCAAATTGGAAGGATATTGCGATGCTGATTATGCAGGAGATCACGACACTCGGCGCTCGACAACAGGCTATGCATTTGCCGCTCGCGACAACAGGCTATGCATTTTAGTCTTGGTTCAGGAGTAACTTCTTGGATGCAAGCAAGAGACAACCTACAATGTCACTTTCCAACAACAGAAGCTGAAAGTATCGTTGGCTTCCGAAGCAACAAACAGTAGCCTCAGGAAAGTGTTGGCTTGGTCACAGTTTATGAACGATGTGCGTCAACCCATTGAGCTATCCAATTCCTGTGTAAATTGTGACAAAATCTCTTCATAGGGCTATTACCAAATGGCTAGAATCCGATGATGTCATGCGGAACAGAAACACGGGGAGGTTCACTATCATTTTATTCAGAGAGAAGTTCTACAAGGAAGTAGATTAAAATGAAAATATATCAAGACGGTAGGATCAACAGACCCATATCATTTTACCAAAGAGTTTAAATGCCAACATAAATATGAAGATTTTCGCGAACAGCTGGGAGGATGAAGAAAGAGAAATTAATCGATGAGGGAGGAGTTATTAAATATCACCCGACATTAATTTTAGAAAAGTCACCACCAAAATGGCTCTGGCTGCCATAATAAAGCAAGACTTGGAAGGCTTGAAGCCCAAAGTTGGAGATCCAAAGCCCACATTCTAGAGATACTCCCACCCAAAAATATTATTTATGAATGTCTACCTAAACCTCTAGAATGTTTCTGATGTAATCTAAACGTGCATTTTTGTGAGTGAATCTTAGCCGTACTTTGAGGAGGTGAAAAATGGCTATAAAACCACCCCTCACCTCATTTTGTAAAGCACCAATAGCAAAACCAAAGTAAGTATCCTTTCCCCTTAAACTTTGTGATGAGTTGCTTCTTATAATACGAATGATATTTGGTGTTTTGTCATTAGTAAATTATATTTGGTGTTTTGTATTAGTATTATTTTGATTGTCTTTCCCGTTATTATTGGTGTTATAAATTATTAATCAATCTTGAAGTTTATCACTGCACTTATATCCAACATATAGAAGTAAGTAATTTATCACTTCCAATTTATACAAGATGAAGGTGTAACGGAAGGAAGGAAAGTTGAATGCCTAATTGGCATAATTAAGGTTGGGGTTTCATGTTCTATGGAGTCTCCTCAAGATAGAATGGACATGGGTACTGCAGTCAGCGAGTGCTTTCAATTACAAATAATTATGTGCGAATTAGAAAAACAGAGCCTTCCATGTATAGAAGAAAGTAATTTATCACTTCCAATTTATACTTTACTTTGACTTTCCAAAATGTTTGTGAAGAATGATAAAAATGACTTTCCAAAACATTTATTGCAGCAAAAGTGATCAATCTTCAACAACAAGGTGCAGCCAAGAGTTTCGTGGCTGAATGCAAAGTCTTGCAAAACATAAGGCATAGAAATCTTGTCCGAATCATAACATCTTGCTCACGTATCGATTTTCAAGGAAATGATTTTAACGCACTTGTTTACGAGTACATGCCAAATGGGAAACCCGAAAAGTGGCTGCATCCGGGTTCTGAAATGTACAATGAGTCTAAACCTTCTTCAAAGAATGAACATTGCTCTAGATGTACAATAAAATCGCTATTGGAATATGAAAACATAGGATAATCTTTTTACCGATCATTCCTTTAACTTTGTAGATTACTTTCATTGATCAAACATTCCAATTTATAAAATTACAACACTTTAATTTAAAAAATCATTCTATATATCGAACACTAAGTTGAGGATAAAGAATTTCAATATCTAATCAAATAAATTTCAGTTCCAGTAAATTGAATAATTAATGCATACTTACCACCGTCCACTGTACCCAGAGACTCACATAATAATTAGATGGAAATATTTCAACTTTCATGGAGATTTCCAATTAAGTGAAATCATTTGTCTTTAGAGAAGACAACAATTTGGGGTTCTACCTTCTCAATAAATCATTTTTGAAAGAAAAAAAAAAATGAAAAAAGCTTTTGCTTTATAGACTTTGCAAGTCAAGTCTTAGCACAAATGTTGTTTTGGGTCCAAAATGTAGAAATAATGGTGCAAAAAACAAATTTATAGTGCAATCATTATGGTTGAGTTGGAAAGAGTTCATCCCAATTTAAGTGCAAAGTGATCAAATTATAGTGCCGTGTATTAAGGATAAATGCAAATTTTATATTTGTGATTCTTCGGCAAAATTAATTAGCATGTTAATAGCATTTAGCTATTTTGAATAGTCTTGTTATAAAGGCATTTTATAGACTTTTGCAAAGTCTTTTTGCTTCTATAGACTTTGCAAGTCAAGTTTAAGCACTAATGTCATGTTTTGGGTCAAAATTGTAGATAATGGGCAAAAAAACAATTTATTAGTAGCAAATCATTATGGTTGAGTTGGAAAGAGTTCACTCCCAATTTAAGTGCAAAAGTGATCAAAAATTTATTAGTGCCTCGTATTAAGGATAAATGCAAATTTCTATATTGTGCATCTTCGGCAAAAATTAGCAATTGTTATAGCATTCTAGCTTTATTTGAAAGAGCTTGTCTATAAAGCATTATAGACTTTGCAAGCTTTTGCTTTCTAGACTTTGCAATCAAGTCTTGAGCACAATGTGTTTTGGGTTCCAAATGTAGAAATAATGCCGTGCCAAAAAAACAATTTATTAGATGCAATTCATTATGGTGATTTGGAAAGCAAGTTCATCCCAATTTAGAGTTCATCCCAATTTAAGTGCAAAGTGATAAAATTTATAGTGCCTGTATTAAGGATAAATGCAAATTTTATATTTGTGATTCTTCAGCAAAATTAGCAGTTGTTAATAGCATTTAGCTATTTGAATAGCTTGTTATAAAGCGTTATAGCGTTAACCTTTTGTGTCTATTCAATAAGATTAACTGTTAGTTGTTTTGGTTACTGTTAGCTGTTAGGTATTTTAGTTGCTTTTTATAAAACGTTAAAAGCTAAATGTTAAATGAATTAACTTTTTATAAAATGCTACCTTAACCGCTAAAAATTAATTCAAAAAGTAGCGTTTAGCGTTTTAACCAATAATAATAAAAAAAAGAAGCTAAAAGCTACCTGTGAACATAGCTTATAAAAACCTATTGCTAGAGTATACCCTATACAAAGCTACCTTACCTCTAAAAAGCTATCTTACCCTCTAAACACTATAATAAAAAAATAATGTTTTGACTCGTCAAAATGCTAAAAACTACTTAAAAAATAGTTGTCGAAAACAATATATATTCATATCAATGAATGTATGTTTATTTTCACTAATTTACCAACATATACCTTACTAGAGAGTATAAATAGCAATGTTGTTACCTTTAACCTTGTCCCGAAATGACGAGCTTCGTAACACTTGATGTTTTTTCTCTAAAATGCATCATCTTCATGCACATCTTCTACCTTTGGGTGCTGCAAGATAGAGCCTCAAGACTCTCTCCGAACAAGGAATGAGACCAATTATCTTGCCTTGATACAGTTTTCAAAAGTCCAATATTGTGCATGACCCTCAAAATCTGATGAGCTCATGGAACGAGTCATCCATTTTCTGGCAACTGGGAGAGAATCAATGCGGCCGCAAAACACAGAAGAAGGTGACCATTCTTGATCCTTCAATCAAAAGGCGTTAGTGGGGTTCTTTGTCTCGCTTACGATCGGAAAACATAGGGTTAGTGGGTTCTTTGTCTCCTTACATCGGAAACATGAGTTTTCTTAGGGAGATTAGTCTTCAAAACAACACATTCCAAGGTGAAGTCCCACCTGAATTAGGATATTTGTTCAAGCTGCAAGTTTTAAATCTTGGAAATAACTCCATTGAAGGGAAAATCCCACCTGACTTGTCCAATTGCTCTAATCTTCTCCAACTTCAGTTATCCTGCAACAAACTAGTAGGAAATATTCCATCTCAGCTTTCCAATCTGTCTAAGCTCATTTATCTTTTAGTTTTCTTTAATTCTTTGAACGGTCCCATTCCACCTTCCATTGGGAATCTTACCTCATTGGATTTCTTAGCTGCATCCGAAAATTTCTTGGTTGGAACTATACCTGATACCCTTGGCCAACTCAAGCACTTGACATTGCTTCAAATTGATGAGAATAAACTCTCAGGTATAATACCTCAGTCTATTTACAATATTTCAACCATCAATCATTTTTCTGTGACTGAAAATCACTTTCATGGAAGTCTTCCATCAAATATTGGCATTCTTCTACCTCAACTTCAGAACTTTCAAACAGGGGGAAACAATTTTAGTGGGTCAATTCCTGTTTCGTTTTCAAATGCTACGAAACTTTTACGCATGGAATTAACAAGGAATAACTTCACTGGAAAAGTAGATGTCCGCTTTGGAGGCCTACGTAAACTTTATATGTTAACCTTGGCTGAAAATAATCTTGGAACCAGAGAAGGTGATGATTTGAATGAGAAGGTGATGATTTGAATTTTATCACTTCTCTGGTCAATTGTAGCTATTTGAGAACTTTGGATTTCTCTGGTAATAGGCTAAAGGGAGTTTTTCCGAACTTAAAAGCTAATCTATCTTCATCTCTTCAATTCCTATCAGTTGGGCACAATCAAATATATGGAGGCCTTCCTCGATGGCTCTTTACTCTTGTTGGCTTAACAACAATGAGCATACAAGCTAACCAAATTACAGGTACTATTCCAATGGAGATTGGTGACCTTGAAAAATTACAACTGCTATATCTTGATCGCAATAGATTATCAGGACCAATTCCATCATCCATAGGCAATCTATCGTTTTTGATTCAGCTTCAATTGGCTGTTAACAATTTTCGTACTGCACTCCCTTCTGGTCTTTATTGGCATAACATGTTATTCTTGAATCTTTTAAGAAGCAACATTATCGGTTCCATTCCTAAACAACTTTTTTCTATCCCTTCCATGTTAGTTCATATAGATTTATCTCTAAACAATTTTGAAGGAACACTTCCTTCAGAAATTGGCAGTTCATTCAGTTTAAATGAATTTTATGCTTCAAAAAGCAACTTATCTGGGAAAATTCCAAATGAACTAGGTCAGTGCAAGAGCCTTGTGACTCTATACTTGGATGGTAATAATTTTCAAGGTACATTACCTTCATCATTAGCTTCTTTGAGAGGTCTTCAAGCCTTGGACTTGTCTAGAAACAATTTATCTGGCAAAATTCCTGAATATCTATTCTACGCAAACAATTTTATCTGGCAAAATCTCCTGAATATCTAGGAGAAATTTTCATTAGAATATCTAATACATTGTCTCTTTAACAATTTTTGAGGTGAGGTTCCGAACAAAGGTGTTTTCGCCAATTCAAGTGCAATAATTTGTCGAAGGTAACAGTGGCTATGTGGAGGCATACCAGAAACTCAAGCTGCCAAAATGCCATAAATCATCAAGGAAACGTGTGCACAGAGAAAGAAAAACTAAAGTGTTGTTCAAAATTTGTGACCAATTGCAATATCAGGGTTTTTTGCTTGGATCATCTTTGATCTTGCTTAGAGTGATTGCAGACAGTTTTAAGGAGGACACAGTCCCCACAAAGGAGGTAGCATCATGGTCCCGAAGCAAGCAACATGCCTAGCGTAACTGAAGCGGACTTTGAGTGAAGATTTAATAAACGGCCATGTCTGACCAGAGATTCTAAGCAGACTAGATTGTTCTCTTCAGAGAAACTTAGGCTTGGGTTAATGGAAGCTGTTTGGTACTGTCTACCAAAGGAAACTTGAGGAGAATGGAGGATTCATTGCAAGTAAAAAGAGCTTCAACCTTCAACAACGTTTGTTTGGTGGTTGGAAAGGAGTTCAATGGCTGAATTGCCAAAGTTCTTGCAAAAATTACCGTCACCAAGAAATCTTGTTTGCGGAATTTCATGAACATAGTGCGCAAGTATCGATTTTCAAGGAAATGATTTTAAAGCACTATTGTTTACGAGTACATGCCAAGATGGGAGACTCGAAAGTGGCTGCAATCTGCGTGTTTCTGAAATGCGACAGTCAGCCAAGTTTGCAGCAAACTAAAGGACTAAACCTGTCTTCAAGATCTGAATATTTCGATAGATGTGGGGGAAGTGCACTAGATTAATCTTCATCGCGGTTTCCACCGGCCAATCATTTCATTGTGATCTAAAAGCCAAGCAACTCATCCTTCTTGACAATGATATGGATTGCTCATATTGGAGATTTTGGTCTAGCAAAACTTTTCTCCCTCAGCTGGATGAATTCCAGTTTTTCCAAGTAGTTCTCTGGTTGGTGTAAAGAGGAAAACAGTTGTCTTATACCCTCCACCCGTGATTAATACTCTCCTATTTGTATATACAGTAGTTTTTAAATTTACTTATTCACTGTCAAATTGTTTTCTTACTTTTCTTAACTTTTCTTTTTGTTTTTTTTTTTTTTTTTTTTTTTGTTCTGGTTGAATTTTGTAAATATTTATAGAATATGGATTTAGGAGTGAAGCTGTTCAAACACAGTGGAGATGTTTAAAGCTATGGGAATTCCTTTCTGTTTGGAGATGATGACAGGAAAAGAAAACCTACTGTATTTGAATTTTTGCAGAAGCTCTCCAACCTTTCACAATTTTTGCTAGAATGGCATTCACCTGGATAATGGTTGGAGATGTCAGACCGAGGCACTCTTGCAAGGAAGAATGAAGGAGTAAAGACATGAAGTTGAATGCGTAATTGGGCATGATTTTAAGGTTGTGGGTTTCATGTTCTATATTAAGGTTGGGGTTTCATGTTCTATGGAGTCTCCTCAGGATAGAATGGACATGAGTAATGCAGTAAATGAGTTGCTTTCAGTTAGAAACAACTATGTGCGAATTAGAAGAACAGGACCATCCATGTATACAAGTAAGTAATTCATATTTTCCAATTTATATTTACTTTGAATTTCCGGTGCTTGTCTTCCAAAATGTTTGTGAAGAACAATAAAATCACTTATGGAATATGGAAGCAGGGGAGAATTTGTTTATCCCAATTGTTCTATGAGAAACTACTAATTGGACTATGGTTTTGGAAAGTCAACTATCTGTTTATAAAAATTGAAAGTCTACTAACTAAATATCATGTATTTACTTTCTTTTTTTTCAATAATTAACTTATTGTAGGACCATGAAGCTGAAATGTGATGGAGTGAAAGCAGTTAAAGGAGCGATATTTATCAGAATCGTTAGTCAGTTAAAGGAGCGATATTTATCAGAATCGTTAGTCCAATTTGAACTTTGCAAACAGCGAGAGGCCACTGTAAACCGAGCAGGACCATTACAGGAATTATGTAGGAAACAGGAAGCCATGTTTCTGTATTCTGCCTCTACAGAAGGCTTGTTTCTTAAATTTCTAGGAAATGGTACATCTCCAAGAAAAATGAGAATCCAGTTAAAGATTTGCTTGTAAATGAACAAGACGCCCAATTTGCATTACAAAAGACCTGTAGCTGCATAGAGTTGTTAGGTTGATTCTGTTCTTGCTGCATAATTTGACAAAATTAAAAAGAACAAAATTTGAGAATGTAAAAGTTAATATTTTTGGACCATTTCTAATACATTTCAGAAGAAAATCAACATTATTGGACTTGAATTTCAAGTGGGAACATATGAAATTCAATTAATAACATAGAACTATGTTGGACACATGACACGACACAAAAGACAATCATCATGGTTGAATTGGAGCATCATGGTTGAATTGGAGTGCATGGTGACCAAATTCTAGTGCCGTGATCCAACTGCTAAGACATTTAACCTAACTATGAAGAAATGCATACGTCCTTAAGATAGTTTTCTCATTTTGGCTCTAGAATGTAGAAATAAAGGAACAAGAGGAGTTATTTCTTCTTGCCTCGAAAGCTACCAATGAGAAAAAACAAAGACAGTGACGGTTGACTTAAAGACTTCAAGGGATAAAAGGTTAGTATTCTAATGTTGTCTAATCAACACCTACTTTTGAATTTTCCTCAAACTACATATAAATGCCAACTTAAAACATAGACTAGAGAAGGAAAAAAAAAAAAAATTTAATTGGGGTGTAAATATGATTAAAAAATTTAATTTCTAAAATTATCCATAATTATATTTATAAATCTTTTGTGTTAAAGGTATTTTCTTAATTATTTATTATCGAACCAAACAAAACAGTGTTATTAAACTTTCATTTCCCATACATTCTCCACAAACACAAAAAAAAAAAAAAAAACATTTACCTTACTTTCCCGCATTATATTTTACTTTACTTTAATGATTCGTCCCTCCCTTCCTCCGAACAAAACATAAGTATTGGTTAGAGTGATAAGTAACTTCAGTTTCCGTAAGATTAAGAATACAAATTTATTGGAAGAGAAAAAAATTTTTATTCTCTACAAAGAGGATTATACCTCCTGGATAAAAAGAAAAAAGGACAAACATTTTAGTTGAATTGAAGACAAATTGATCAAATTCTGGTGCTTTAATGCACCTGCAAATACATTTAATCTTACTATCAAAAATTTTGGACCCTCTTTACTCTATTAGATACGTCCTTGTCACCATTAGATGACTTGATTAAGTCAAGTTTAGTCTGGACTTGACCTTTGTTTACCCTTCGGACACGAAACTTATAACAGACGGTCCTAATTTTTCTTTCTCGTCTTCCTTCGCGTAGGGAAAAAGTGTCGCAGTCACAGCTATCAGGCGCCAGTTATGGAAGTACGTTGAAGGAGAGATAGTAGAACTAGTCTCCTAATTGTTGATTACGTTATTGCTCAGCTGGCAGATCTATTTATAATTCGTAAGCTACCTTTTTGTGCAATTCGGTAATTGGCAGCGTTCTGTTTGGTTAATGAAATGCGAAAAATACAAAAATCCGAAATAATATAAATTAAATGCAGCTTAATAAACACAAGCTTAGCTTTAGCATGCTATGATTCAATTTTAAATCAAAACTGAATTGCGATCAAATCTGTTAAAATTGAATCATATCGTAATTAGTGATTTTCAGTTTCAAACAATAATTACAACCGTGTGCTTACGGCTTTGTTCTGTTCCTGTTTTTTAAAATTAAAGCTAGTAGTTTCAGTTTAAAACCATAAAAAAAATTATGAGATAAAAGTATATCAAAATAATTCTCAATTTTTTTTTTTGTTTTATCACCAATTCTTAAAAAAAATTTTAAAAGTTTTATCAACTTGAGCAAATTTTTTTATGAAACATTAAACATTCTAACATTTAGTATTTTATAGAGATTATTATTATTTTTTTTCGGACAATCATATACCCATTGATTTTTTTTTTTTACTCTAATTCAATTAATTAAACATCTAATATATTCTAATTCAATTAATTAAACATCTAATATATTTCTTTATCATTTTAAGTTAAACAGATAATCAAACAATTATTTTTACCATTGTACTGAAAATCAGACCAAACTGGCCGGTTCGACCGGTTTAACCGGAAACAGAACTATGATCGGGTTCGAGTGGGGTAAATAAAATGGGAGGCAAAAAAATCTCTCAGAACTGATATGAATTGGTAAGAACCAACAAACCGGTTTGAATAATTACTACGGTTCAAATCAAAACAGCAAATAAGGATAGAAAAAAAAAAAAAAAAGAAGAAAAAAGGACAGAGAATATTGGGGCGTGTGGGTTGCTCCAGAAGTGGATGGTGGCCGAACCACCGTCCCTTGAAGTGAATCGGCGAGATGCTTCGCCTGTTGTGTCGACAGCAAGACTTACCTGCCGGTGGTCGACCTACAATTCTCGTTTGAAAATTTCTCACTCCTGGATATTTATCAACCAGTGAGAGAGAAACTCTCTTGTAGCATTTTCCGTTAAAAAAAAAAAGAGTTTGTGTATTATTATAATTAGTTAAAAGTTTTATTAAATAGGCTTTATATTTATATATTATTAGGCTTACGTAAGTTAAATCATATATAATTTTTTGTTATTTTTGTAGAAATTATTTCGTATTTACAAATTTTATATTTTAATTATTTTAAAAAAATATATTTAAATATTAGATATAAAATCCTGATTGAATAGTATTGAACCTGATTAAACCTTCCGGTTCAATGAATTCCTACCTTTACCGGTTCAATGACGGGTCCAGTTTTCAAAACATTGATTTTTATTGAACACTTGTAATTGAAATCGCTAGCTACCAGCTAAAAGCTGTGTTCGACAATAGCTGTGTTCGACAATAAATTTTTATTAGAATTTAAGTAGAGTTCTATAAAAAGTTAACTAATGTAACGTTTAGTTTTAGTATTTTATGAAAAGCTACTTAAATAGCTAACAACTAAAACAGTTAATTTTATCAAATATATAAAACAACTAACAACTATTATAACAAAGCAATTGACAACTAATATAACCGTTAACAACTACTAAAATAATTACTATCGCGAAACAAACCCTTAATGTGTACTTACATCTATGGAAAAATATAAACTTATTTTGGAAAGTTATTGGGTGAGAATATGTGGTTCTGCATCCTCGCCAACTCATTCTCGTAGAAAAATATAGAGAATAGAGGACTTTTTTTTTTCTTTTTTAAATTTTCACTGAGTATTTTCATATTGTTTAGGTATAAAATTAATTTCGTTTCAAGAGAATATCCTTATTGAGTATAAAATTAATTTTATTTTATGGATTTTATGGTTCATGATTCTTTTTAATCGGAGGAGCCAAAATTAAAAGCTAGGTAAAATACATTTTCAAAAGATAGGGGACGAAATAAAAAAATTACTATTTTAATGTGCAAAATTTGAAAAAATTTTAGGGTTGGGGTCCTCCCACGAGTACCTTGTGATAGATCAAACTATATTTAAATTTAAACGTGTCGTACGATTTGAGAGCACAATAAAAGATGAATAACCAGTTTATTGTGGGTCATTGCTTGCAATTGTTTTTTTTTTTAATAATGACAAAGACCATTGACGGAAAGACTTCTCGAGATGAAATTAATGGTGTTTGACGGAAATTAATGGTGTCTGCTCAAACTTTATTAAGAATTGATTGATGGAATGGAACCATTGATTGGACTATTTTTTGTTACGAAATAATCAAAAACGATCACAGATGCAATGGAGATTAAAAAGAGTAGAAATACTTATAAATTCATGTTAACTTTCTTTTAAGAATGAAAAATTTGAGATGGTTTTCAAGAACATGTTAGCATTCCATGAGCCTGTGTACACCTTAATCACTGCTCAAGAATTTTTCTTTGATATATATTTTATAATTAAATAGAATTGTAATATTTTAAAGTCCATTTAAATAATTTATAAAATTAGGGTTCGCCATGTTTTTATTCTTCGCTTAATTTCCACAACAATTAAATTGTAAATAATAAAAAAGATATGAAAAATTATAATCGTATCCTTATTTTTTATATATATAAAAAATATCTATTTTCCTTTATTAAATATTGTCTTGTTGCCGTCCATTTTTTACTTTTTTTTAATGTTAAATTGCTATGAAATGACGTCAATAACTTAAGACAAAATCAATTTTGTACTGAACCCAACTCAACTATAGATATTTCTGCCTCTTGTGCCTTGCCGGAACATCATTTCACTTAAATCAACTGCAGATCCATCACCGATATTTCTGGTCAGTTTAAAAAAATAAACAAAGAATAAAAGAAGGCAGGCAAGGTATTATTAAGAATGTTAGCCGGGAGCTCCAAACACCATGGTACGTTGGAAGCCTCTACAAATTCATCTGCTTCAATTCCAACGGCCCTTGTGTTTTCTTAAATCTTTTCTAAATCTTAACCATCCATTCTTATCTAATATCTACCGCTAAAGATTTAACTGGTGGTGGAGATTATAATCTCTCAATGATATTACTTTCTCTCTTTAGACGTTGACACAGCCTACATTGACTTATTGTTTGAAAGTAAAAAAAATAGACGAAATAGGTACGTAGTTTAAAGGACCAAAAATATGAGAACGTAGTTATTTTTAAAAAAAATATAAGGATAAATTAATTCTTTTTAACAAAACAAAACCGTATAATTATAATTTTTCCATTATAATTTTTCCAAAATGATATTTTTATATTAGAATAGTAAAATTACTTGACACTTGTAATATATATTTTATTATAATTAATAGAAATATAGAAATGATTACAAGTAATTTTCTTATATCATGCAAAAGTTATCAGAGTTTGAGATTTCGAGTTCAAATATTTTATTTTCATAAATTTGGTAAGCCAGAGAGAGAATTACACAATAAATTACTCCCATAGAGTGAGAAATCTCGAATTCAAATATTTTATTTTCACAAATTTAATAAGATAGGGAGAGAATTACACAATAAATTACCTCGTTGTGTGATCCTTAGTCTTATTTCAGTCCCTTTTCAATAACTAAGGGAAGGTAATTGTCTGCTTTATCCCTGCCCTTGGCTGGCTCACTTAAAATCTACCATGGACACCAATAATTACAAAATATACCCTGGAACGAATTGTTCCATGTATCACTGCTCAACTTTTATATAAGTGCCAATCAAAGACACAGAGAAAGGAAAAAAACTAAAGCAGCTAACCTTGTTCTGAAATGACGAGCTTCAGTAAATTTGCTGTTGCTTTTTCTTTAAAATGCATAATCTTCTACCTCCTGCTGGTGCAGCTGAGCCGCGAAACTCTCTCCATTGGAGGGAATGAGACAGATTATCTAGCCTTGTTACAGTTCAAGGCAAATATGCATGACCCTCAAAATCTGATGAGCTCCTGGAACGATTCACTCCATTTCTGCAATTGGGAAGGAATCACATGTGGCCGCAAACATAGAAGAGTGACCGTTCTTCATCTTCCATCTAAAGGGTTAGTTGGTTCTCTGTCTCCTTACGTAGGAAACATGAGTTTCCTTAGGAAGCTTAGCCTTCCAAACAACGACTTGCAAGGTGAAATCCCACCTGAATTCGGCTACTTGTTCCGGCTTCAAATTCTAGATCTTGGCAACAACTCCATTGAAGGGAAAATCCCAGTTGAGTTGTCCAACTGCTCTAATCTTCAGGGTCTTGCGTTACCGCGCAACAAACTAGCAGGAAGTATTCCATTTCAGCTTTCCAGTTTGTCTAAACTTACTGCACTTTTTATTCACAAAAATTATTTGAATGGCACAAAAATATTGAATGGAACCATTCCACCTTCCTTGGGCATCTACCTTCATTGAAATCTTAGGTGCAGCAGGAAATTTTCTTGATTGGGAACATATCCTGACCACCCTGGCCAGCTCAAGCGTTTGTCATTTTTGATATTTCAACAAATAAACTCGGCAGGTGTTGGATCCTCCTGCCATTTATAATATTTCAACCATCACCGGTTTTTTCTGTGTACGCAGAATCTACTTCATGGGAAGTATTCTATCCAAATATTGGCCTTCTCTTCCTCAACTTCAGTTCAACTACAAATATGGGGAAACAATTTCTTAGTGCGTCCGCCTTTCCTGTTTCGTTATCCAAATGCTACGAAACTCGCAGGAGATCGATTTATCCACTTTAACAACTTCATTGAAAAGTAGATGTTCACTTGAAGCCATACCTGCTTACATTAGTCTTATCGTTGTTGGGCGGTAGAAACAGTCTTGGAAGCAAAGGAAGGTGATGATCTTTGAATTTATTACCTCTTTGTCAATCATAGCCATTGAGTGTATTAGATTGCCAGCATAAATAGGCTAAAGGAGAATTTTTGTGCCGAATCGAAAGCTTATATCATCTTTCATCTCTTCCAATTTTCTAATAATTGGGCATAATCAAAATATTATGCGAACATCTTTCCCTCAATGGTTTTTACTCTTGTTAGCTTAACAACAATGATTATACAAGTTAACCAAATTACATGTACTATTCCCATGGAGATTGGTAATCTTGAAAAATTGCAATGGCTAACTCTTGATCACAATAGATTATCAGGACCAGTTCCATCATCCATAGGCAACCTATCATCATTGATTAGGCTTCAATTGCATAAAAACAATTTTCATAGTGCAATCCCTTCTGGTCTTGATTGGCAAAACATGTTATTCTTGAATCTTGCTGGAAGCAACTTCATTGGTTCCATTCCTAACAACTGTTTTCCATCCCTACCGAGTTAGTATCACTAAGTTTATCACTAAACAACTTTGAAGGAACTCTTCCTTCAGAAATCGGCAATTTATTCAATCTGAATGAATTGTATGCCTCAGAAAGCAACTTGACCGGCGAAATTCCAAATGAACTAGGTCAGTGCAAGAGCCTTGAGAGGCCTTGTGAACCTATACATGGAAGGTTAATACAATTTCAATGCACATTACCTTTATCATTTTACCTTTATCATTTGCTTCTTTGAGAGGTCTTCGAGTGTTGGACTTGTCTAGAAACAATTTATCAGGCAAAATTCCTGAATATCTAGAGAAATTTTCATTGGAATATCTGAATTTGTCTTTTAACAATTTTGAGGGTGAGATTCCAATCAAAGGTATTTTTGCCAATGCAAGCGCAATATTTGTTGAAGGCAACAACAGGATATGCGGAGGCATACCAGAACTCAAGTTGCCAAGATGCGTAAATCAAGAAACAAAGAGAAGAAAACTAGATGTTGTCAAACTTATTACAATTGCAGTATCAGGTGTTTTCTGTTTGATCATCTTGTTAATCTTCTTGTATTGTAAATTTAAAAAGAACACCAAATAGAGACCTCCGGACATGCTATTAAAATCGTTTCAAAGTCTTTCGTATAACAGGATTCTGAAGGCAACTAATGGGTTCTCTTCAGAGAACTTACTTGGTGTCGGAAGCTTTGGTGTTGTCTATAAAGGAAATCTTGAGGAGAACGGAGCACTGATTGCAA
>NW_023591457.1:0-35322 GCF_014843425.1 Jatropha curcas | reverse complement strand
GATTTAGTTAATAGATAGCCAACTACTTGGCCACTGGATTTGTAGACATCTACTGAATCGAGTCGTTGCATAGAGTTGAGTCGAGTCGGAGCCGAACTAGAACCCGGTTCGGAGCCATTTAATCTCCAGAGTGGGGTACGGAATGGGGATTGTAAACTTAAGATAAGTAAGAGACAGTGGACTTACTTTGCATAAAACAAAAAGATTAAAGTATAAGGAGTAGGACTTACTGCACTAAATATTAAGTTAAGTATTAAAAATGTAACATGTAGAAAAATGTAGGTATTTCATTTGGTATTGTACCATACATTAAAGACGATAGTTGGGAAGTGTACGAGACTTCCATTTCAGTTTGCTTTCTTCATCTTCATTCTTCAACGTCTTTCTTCTCTTCAATCTTCCTCTTTATTCTCCTTATCTTTTCTTTCATTTCCTTCCTTTTCATCCATTCAATTTATGCTGAGTTAAACACTAAAATTCAAACCCTTAGAAACTCTATCAAGTTAAGTAGCTTTTTTTAAAGTTCATCTTTTGTGAATATTTCTAGATCTGATATTATAAGAGTTATCTATGTATAGGAGAGGGGAGCTCAAGTAGGAGGAAAAGGAAGTTAAGAGAAGCTTAAAGGCTCTTTTGGTTTGAAGGTTTGATACTCTCTTTGTTTTTTTCACATTTTCTTGCATTGAATACTTGTAGTGTGTTTGATAATTGAAAACATTATATTACTTGAATGTTTGAAATAGAGGTCTGTAAATGGTGATAATGCATGGGTATGGAAATTGAATGAAGAAGTAGATATTGAATTCATTGCTGAACCAAAGTTTGGTTGGACCACTGAACCAGTAACTTTCACCCTGATTTTGACTTCTGCTTTTAACGTAGGAATTAGGAAGTGGTTATAGGAAGAGTTATTTGTTCCTTCTATGTTTAGGATGAATTGAGATGAAATGAAGTAGATATTTTGAATTCATGCTGAACCCAAGTTTGTTGGGACCACTGACAGTAACTTCACCTGATTTTGACTCTGTTTAACAATGGAATATTAGGAAAGTGTTATAGAAAGAGTTATTTGTTCCTCTATGTTTTTATCTGTCCATGAGTTTTGAATCACCTAATTTGGAGTTATAAATTGAAAGAGATATGACCAAAAAATCAGTACAGACTGTGCAAGGTGGAAATTTCAACAGTCTAGACGACTAGAAGTTGCTCATTTTGGTAAATATTTGACTACCACCAACGTAATTAAGAGATGTAGTGTTAAGAAAGACAAAATTTTGTAGCCTAATGTGTTATCTCAACCAATAGAATGGTAAGAATCACCTAAATTGGAGTTATAATTGAGAGCTGTGACCAAAAATAGTATAACCTGTGCCAGGCGTGGAAACCAATAGCTGGCAGACATGGAAGTTGCTACTTGAGCTCAATATTTGACTACCCTTACCCAACGTAAATTCAAGATGTGATAGAAGGACAAAGTTTGTACCTTAAATGTGTTAGCTAAACAATAGAATTATAGAATTACTACAATTGGGACGGTACTGATATAAGTTATGCTAGATTTTGTGAACATTGTGCAGGCTGCCCTGTCATATTTAAGGCTACATTTAGAAATTGTGTTGGCATGATATGTAGCTTTCATGCAACCTAAGATTTACTATGAATTTGAACTTTCTGAAGTGCGAGTTAAATTAACAGCAATAAATTCCTTAAAAACTGACTGTAGAAATTAAGTTATCTAATGATTGGTACAAGTTGCCTCACGGTGCATTTCAATTAGATTTCCATGCAAATTATCAATTGTGTGCCTTTTACTCGATTTTATCTATGATATCCTCTTAAAGCATGAAAAGAATGAGACAGCATACAGCGTAAAACACATGGGTTATGAATTTTGATGGAGAATTGAATATGCTTTTTCTGTTTTGTATTCTTGAATACCGATAATATGCTATCCATTTGAGTTAGGCAGGAAACCATGTAGATTAAGACTATGTCGCGACATAGCTGATAGCAGAATCTGCGCTCCAGTTACAGTTTGGCTACGTCCAGCTACAGGCGTTGAGTGGATATGATATATAGGGCCATATCAGCTAGCCCATCTAGGTATTCATCCAATTTCAACAGCTATTCATACGGTTCTTCTTATCTCTTCGTTTCACTGTAACCTTATGAGCCACTACAGTTCGGAGATTATTATTATTTCTCACTTATATGATGTAAAAATTTCATAAGTCATACAAAACTAGACCCATGAACATGTAGTAACTACTGAAAAAGCTTAATGCAATATGTGCTTATATGTTTATTTATACATTGATATTCATGAAAGTATAATGATTGTGTGCTTGCCATGTTTATTTATGAAGTTGAGATATCCACTGAGCTTTATTTTGCTTCAGCGAAGTTTACTGTTTTAAACTCGTAGGTTTTGCGTCTGAAACCGTCAGAGAATCATCTTACAAAAAACTGCAATGCAGTTTCATCTTTTGAAGAATCCAGTCGTTTCAGGGTAGCTACTCATTTTTGATATTTTTTACTTCTGTCTATATTTTATTCATGGGCATGTACAGGGCTTATAGTTGGGCCATTTTTCATTTTGGACACTAGGCTACAATGTACGTGTAAATATTAAGGCACAGTTACTTATGGTAGAAAAGGCCAACAGCATCGATAGTTAGTCAGTATTAACATTATTGATATCAGCATGACATGGACATAGAGTCAAACCAAGATCCTTGTAGCGTCTCGGGACTCGGTTCATTTTATTCGGCGTTTACGGCGTGCGACGGAGAAGGGATGTTTACAAAATTATTGGTATTTAGAGCAACTATTTAGTTCCTTCGGGCTTAAAATTGCAATATGTTCCATATATAGTGTACATTTGCCATGACTTACCCTGAATGAACTAAGCAGTTTGTTATTCTTATAGGAGTGATGTCAACAGGAAGGTTTGGGAAAGCGAGTCAACCGCCTTCCAGAGTAGTGGAGGGATGAGGCTCTAAGTAGCAACAGGTCAGGAGGTGGCTGTCTTAAAACAACTTGCGGATACGTTTAGACAAATTGACAGGTGGTAGTAACCTCAGGCAACAGCTGGTAGTAGACAAAGAGAAAGAAGCACCCCATTTAGAAAAAGATTAGAAAAATATGAGTGCGAAAGAATTCAGGGCTGCAAAGAAATGACAGTCCTAGAAACAGCTGAGTATTGGTTAGATGGTACTTTAAAGAGTCCTGAGCAATTACAGTGTACACCAGAGGACAATTGGATTTGTGCCACGTCCATTACTGATAGAGGAGGCATACAAATGGGCGGACTACTGTTCAACAGAAGAGTACAGCCAGCAGCAAGCGTACCTGGGCCAATTCTTTTTGGATGAATTCAAGAAAAGTTTTCATCACAGAGGCTTACCTATGATGCGAAAAGGAAGGATTCCTATACCTTAGACAGAACAGAATGTCAGTTGCAGAATATTGAAGAGAATTCACCAGACTTCAGCAGGTATGGTGACCGAATAGTGGCTACAGCAGTTAGAGAGATGTAAAAAGTTTTCACCCCCTGCGGAGGCCTGAACGATTGAGATTCAGATGGGAGTGGTAGCTTCTAGATTAGAGAGTTCTCAGCTTGGTTAGAGCAGCTTCAAGAGATTAGAGCGAAATTCAGGCCAGTCAGGGGCGCTTTTAAAAAACCCCAGGGACGGGGGCCAGGGCAGGGTCTCAGCAGAGAGAGATCAGACTCAGAGTGCACCACAGTACAATACCAGTCGAAGAGCAAGAGATTCAGAGGTGCTAGTCTACTTCAGTTGGTCTAGGGGTCCCTTTAGCCAAGGCACAGCTTAGAGTGCTAAACACGCAGCCGGTATAGTCCGTGGCTAGCTGCCGGTGGTAGATTGAGGGATCAAGCCAGGAACTGCGTGAGGCACCGGTAGGAGGTTACACGGTCAG
This sequence comes from Jatropha curcas, assembly GCF_014843425.1. The sequence goes on along the minus strand of NW_023591457.1, from coordinate 31,383 downwards.
ATGGTTTATACTTTCTTCCCACCTTGTGAGCATTTGTGGCAGACGACATGGTGGAGATTGTTGGAGGTGACTGGTAGATGCATGGATTATTTGCGGAGCATCAGACCATCAAAGAAGGAACTGTCCTAAAAGGGCAGAAGCTTCCTACACAGAGTTCATAGCAGGTTAGAGGTTAGAGGGTCGGTAGGTAGAGGTAGAAGCTTCCATGAAGGGCCAGAGACAGCAGTCAGAGACTGTGGACAAGACCCGATACCAGAGTTCCAGCCAGGGGTCTATTGGCTATGCGAAGCCATAGGAAGATGAGGAAGCTCCAGATGTCATAGTTGGTGCGTTTTCTTTATTATCATACAGTTTATGCTTTAATTTGATCCTGGATCATCAAACATTTCATACATTAGCATTACCTAAACCATTGTGGTTTAAAGGGTTAGCAGTTGCACATCTGTGAGTCAGGTATTTTGGTTACTTAATCCATTAAGGAGATGCAGTAAAAACCCTACAGTAGTCAAAGAATGTCCAATTGTTTATTCATGGAAAGGAGTTTCCAGGAGATCTTATGGAGTTACCATTCAGAGGAATTTCTGATGTTATTCTGTGGGTTATGGATTGGCTATCCAGAATTCAGGCTATAGTTGATGTGCAAAGAAAAGGGTGACATTTATACTACGAGCAGCAGGAGAAGAGATTATTAGATCGTCGGAAAACGGCGACGATTTTTGCTTATTATCAAAGCCATGGCCAGCAAAAGATTAATTCAGGAAGGGTGTGACTCATATTTGGTATATGCACTAACAGGCAGATAAAGAAAGTATAAAAAGTGCAGATCATACCAACAGTATTGATTATCCAGACGTATTTTCCAGAAGAGTTACAGGGTTACCACCCAAGGGAGGAAGTGTGAGTTTTACCATAGATGTCCCTATCTTGGAGCAGCTACCCGTATCATTTTGCACCTTTACAGAATGGCACCAGTAAGCTTAAAAGAAATTGAGATCAGCCTGCAGGAGTTATTAGACAAGCCTTTATCGAACCCCAGTGTAATTCACCTTGGGGAGCACCAGTGTTATTTGTAAAGAGAAAGATGATCACTCGACTGTGTATTGATTATAAGACAGCTTTGAACAAGCTGACAATCAAGGAATAAGTATCCATTGCCTCGAATCGACGATTTTGTTTGATCAACTTAAAGGGCTGTAGGCATGTTTTCTAGATCGATCTCAGGTCGGGATACCATCTAGCTGCGGATAAGGAAGAAGATATCTCTAAGACTGCATTCAGGACCTTATATGGTCATTTATGAATTTTGAGTAAATGCCATTTGGTCTTCACAAACTTGCACTGTGCCGGTTTTCATGGATCTTCATTGAAACCGCGTGTTTCATTCATTATCTGACAGTTCGTAGGTTGGTGTATTATAGACGGACATTATTGGTTTCTACTCAGAGGATAAGGGTTGAACATGATAAACATTTGCGGATATGTACTTCAGGGACACTTGAGGGATAAAACAGCTCCTATGCAAAGTACAGTAGTGTGAGTTTGGCTGGAAGAAGTTTCTTTACTTAGGACGTTCTGTTCTGGTGGTCATCAGAGGGTATCAGGAGTGGATCCTAAGGAAGATGAGTTATTGATTGGAGACCACCCAGGAATGTCACAGAAGGTTCGAAGCTTTCTGCGGCTTTTAGCGGCTATTACAGAAAGGTTTGTAAAAGGGATTTCTCCATCATTGCATTTCACCTTTTAACAGATTGTTGAGAAAGAGGTTGTTTCCAATTGGATGATTAGGTGTTAGCAGAGTTTTTGAAACTATTGAAGAAAAACGTTGACTTGAAAAGCACCAGTGTATAATCCCAAGCCACAGTGTCAGGTAAAGAATTGAGATTTAACAGTGATGCCTCTCATACTGAGGTTAGGCCTGATGTACTTCATGCAAGACAGTTTAAAGTGGTGCTTATGTCTTCCGGCACAATTGAAGCCACATGAATTTGAAAGCCACATGAATTGAATTACCCAACCCATGATTTAGAACTGGCAGCCATTATTCTAGCGTTCAAAGTATGGAGGCATTATCTATACGGTGAAAAGTGTTACATTTACATTGATCATCAGAGTTTAAAGCATTTACCGACACAGAAAGACTTGAATTCAAGAAAACGAAAGTGGATGCAGATTCTGGCTAATTATGATTATGTCATTAATTACCATCCGGGTAAAGCTAATGTGGTAGCTAATGCCCTTAGTCGAAAATCATTTTATGCTTTGAGCTCAATGAGAATCAGCATGGAGTTGCAACAGCAGGGAGCTATTCTAGCACAAATGCACGTACAACCATCTTGGGTTCAGGAAGTTGCAGAAGCATAGAAGAAAGATGAGCAAATAGCACTATGGGTTAAACAAGTACAGGAAGACCATGGTGGGAGATTAAACGTGGACGTTATCTGTTACTTATGAAGACAGAGTTGTTGTACCACAGACAGGTGAGATCAGACAGAGATTCTGCATAGAAGCTCACAACATGCCATATACACTGCATCAGGCAGACTAAGATGCTATCAAGAATTTAAAAAGAAAAGTGCTATTTGGTGGCCAGGCATAAAGAAAGCATTTGGAACTTCGTTAACAATAATGATTTGACATTGTCAACAAAGTTAAAAGAGAACATCAATTGCCAGCTGGGGTTGCTTCAATTTTCCGAATTAACAGTGCCAAACAATTGAAATTGGGATCAGATCACGATGGATCACGATGGATTTTGTTACCGGATTACCTCAGACGCAGCGGAAGCATGATGCAGTATGGGTAATTGTAGACAGATTAACCAAGTTCGCGCACTTTCTACCAGTCAGGATGGACTATTCTCCAGACAAGTTAGCAGAAATTTTTGTTAGAGAAAATAGTCCGACTATATGGAGTTCCATCATCCATTGTATCTGATCGTGATCCAAGGTTTACATCAAAGTTCTGGGGTAAACTGCGGGAAGCATTAGGAACGAAACTACATTTCAGCACTGCATTTCATCCTCAGACAGATGGCCAGTAAGAGAGAGTAATTCAAATCCTGGAAGACATGATGAGATCACGTGTTATAGAGTTTGAAGGCAGCTGGGACAAATATGTACATCTCATGGAATTTGCCTAAAAGAACAGTTATCAATCGAGCATTAAGATGGCACCATATGAAGTGTTATATGGCAGACAATGCAGGACACCTGTGTGTTGGACAGAACTTAGTGAGAAGAAGATTCTGGGTCCAAAATTGGTTAGAGAAACAGAAGAGAAAGTGGAACAGAAGAGAAGTGGAAATCATCCAGAAAACGGCTGAAAGAAGCCAAGTGATCGACAGAAGTCCTATGCTGATATTAAGAGAAAGGCAGCAGGAGAAGCTGCTGAATCTGGGCCCGTGTGAGACTGTGACCCAGAGTGAGAAAGAGAGGACGAGTTGGGCTATGGGTTTGGGTCAGGCTGCAGATTTTATGGTGTGGTAGTTTCAGTGATATAATGTAATACTTGAGGATTAATATTATCACTCAAAAAATCATAATTTGAAGGTTGTGGGTTGTGTAGTTTGGAAAAAGGAAATTCGATTTCAACACAACGAACATGACGACAAATTATGATTTTACCACTAGACATGTCATAACATTTGGAGCCACGATGATTAGGAGGCGGACCTAAATAAGCACAAGGAGTTGACCTTTCTTGTAATTTATGAATAGTAGAAGAGGGAAATAATGGGAAAAATAAGCAACCAAAAACACGCAAACTCGAATAATTAGGATCACTTTGATAAAGGATTTGAGCGGGTGATTGATAAGCATACGAGAACCTTCCGCTTCGACTGAGGGGGTGTGTTCGAATATATCCCGCATATATTCTATTGTTATTGTATATATGTGACATCCTACTGAATCGAGTCGTTGCATAGAGTCGAGTCGAGTCGGGCCGAACTAGAACCCGGTTCGAGCCATTTAACGCCAGACTGTGGTAGAATGGGATGTAACTTAAAAAAAGTAAGAGAAGTGGATTTACTTGCATAAAACAAAAAGATTAAGGTATAAGGAGTAGGACTTACTTGCACTAAAATAGTAAGTTGAGGTATTAAAATGTAACATGTAGAAAATGTAGGTATTATTTGGTAATTGTACCATACAAAAAGCAGATAGTTGGGAAATATTACTGAGACTTTCCATTTCAGTTTGCTTTCTTCATCTTCCTCTTCAACGTATCTTCTTCATCTCATCTTCCTCTTTATCTCCTTCATCTTTCTCTTCATCTCCTTCTTTTCTCCATTAATTTTCATGTGATTTAAGACATAAATTCAACACTTTAGAACTCTATCCAAGTAAGTAGCTTTCTTAAAGTTCGATACTTTTGTGATATTTTAGATGATTTATAAAGAGTTTATTATATGTTAGGAAGAGGGGAGCTCAAAGTAGGAGGAAAGGAAGTTAAGAAGAAGCTTTAAAGCTCTTTTGGTTGAAGGTTTGATATTTTCTTTTAGTTTTTTTCACATTTTCTTGCATTGCAATATTGTTTGTAGTGTTGTTGATAATGGAAAAACATTATATTACTGAATGTTGAATGAGGTCTGTAAATCGGTGATAATGGCATGGGATGAATTGAATGCAATGAAAGTTAGGATATTAATTTCATGCTGAACAAGTTTGTCTGGACACTGACCAGTAAACTTCACCCCCCTCCATGATTTGACTCTGTTTAACGATGGAATTAGGAAGTGGTATAGAATTAGTTATTTGTTCTTCTATGTTTTAGCTGTCATGAGTAGTTTTGAATTCACCTAATTGGAGTTATTAAATTGAGAGTATGACCAAAAAGTACAGGGACTGTGCAGGCTGGAAAATCAACAGTCTGGACAGACTGGAAAGTTTTCTCATTTCGCGTAAATATTTGACTACCTTACAACGTATTAAGAGATGTTGATAGAAGACAAATTTGTTAAGCCTAAAGTGTATATCTAACCATAGAAATGTAGAATCACCTAAATTGCAGAGTTATAAGATTTGAGAGATGTCACCAAAATAGTATACCTGTAGCAGGCTGGAACCAAAATAGTATAACCTGTGCAGGCTGGAAACCAATAGCTGGGCAGACTGGCAGTTGCTACTTGAGCTCAATATTTGACTACCTTACCAACATAATTAAGTGATGTGGTAGAAGACAAATTTGTAGCCTAATGTGTTATATAACCATAGAATATAGAATCACCTAAATTGGAGGTATAAATTGAGAGATATGACCACAATAGTACAAACTATGCAGGCTGGAAACCAATAGCTGGGCAGACTGGCAGTTGCTACTTGAGCTCAATATTTGACTACCTTACCAACGTAATTCAAAGATGTGATAGAAGACAACAATGTGTTAGCTAACAATAGAATTTAGAATTACTGCAATTGGACTTCTGAATATAGAGTTATGCTAGAATTAGAATTTGTGAAACATGTGCAGGCTGCCCTGTCAGATTTCAAGGTTACATTAGAAATGATGTTGGGATGTATATGTAGCTTCATGTAGCCTAAGATTTACCACTGAATTTGAACCTTCTGAGTTGAGTTAAATTAACAGCAATAAATTCCTTAAACTGACCAGTAGAAATTAAGTTATCTAAGGATTGGTACAAGTTGCCTCACGGGTGCATCAATTAGATTTCCATGCAAATTATCACTTGTGTGCTTTTACTTCGATTTATCTATGCTATCCTCTTAAAGCATGAAAGAATGAGACAGCAAACAGGTAAACAACATGGGTTATGAATTTGATGAAGAATTGAATATGCTTTTGTTTTGTATTCTTGAAATACCGATAATATGCTCCATGGAGGTTAGGCAGAAACCATGTAGATAAGACTATGCCGCGACATAGGATAGCAGATCTGCGCTCCATACAGTTTGGTACTCCGGCTACAGGCCGTTAGTTTGTACTCCCGATGCTACAGGCCGTTGAGTGGATGGTCGTTGAGTGGATATGATTATATATGGGCCATATCAGCCCAGCCATCCAGTATTCATCCAGTTTCATACAGTATTCATACAGTTCTTCTTATTTCTTCGGTTTCACTGTAACCTTATGGAGCCATACAGTTCGGAGATTATATTATTTCTCAATTATATGATGTAAAAATTTCATAAGTCATACAGCATAATGAACAGTAAGTAAACTACTGAAAAGCTAATGCAATATGTGCTTATATGTTATTTATACATTGATATCATGAAAGTATAATGATATGTGTGCTTGCATGTTTATTTATAAGTTGAGATATCCACTGAGCTTTATTTGCTCAGCGAGTCTCAGCGAGTTACTTTATTTAACTCGTTAAGGTTTTGGGTCTGGACCGTAGAAGAATCATCTTACAACTGCTTAGCAGTTCATCTTTTGAAGATCCAGTCTTCAAGGGTAGCCTACTCATTTTTGATAATTTTTATTCTTCTGTCTATATTATCAATGGGCATGTACAAGGGCTTATATAGTTGGGGCCCATTTTCATTTTGGCACTAGTAATAATGTCCGGTGTAAATATTGAAAGCACAGTAACTAAATGGTAGAAAGCATAGCAGCACTGATTAGTATAGTCAGTATACATTATGATGATCAAGCAATGACAGGACATAGAGTAACCAGATTGTAGCGTCTCGAGCTCGGTTCATTTCGGTTTAAGCAGGGTGGACCGGAAAGGGTATGTTACAGATTTATATTCATGTTTATAAAAGCAGCTAATTCAGAGGGATTTTATATTGTATGTGTAAAACCAAGACTTCAACTAATTTTAAATCATACTAACAATGAATCCCTAATTATTTTTATAAGTGCTAGTTAGCTCGGAAATAGCTCCAAATATGCACTTAATTGCACCTAATAAAATTCCAAATTCTATCCTTTAAAATCTATGATTAAATCCTCCTAAAATCTCCAACTAAATCACAAACTTCAACCTAAAATTTTCAAGTCCCACAATTAATTATCTATTAGGAATCAACTAAATTACCCAATAAATTAAGCTTGGAATTTATATTAAAAATTAAAATAAATTGGGTCTTAGAACATACTGATCGAAAATTGAACGACATTTCCACTATCCACGCTAGGAGATGAAAATTCTGTCCTTTAGTACCTCGCCGGAGGCTCGTCGGCCGGTCGCCGGACCGCCACTGTCGCCGCCGTTCACAGTGGCCGGAAAGTCGATTTTATTAAGGAAAGTATCTGTATTTATCTCTACCATAATTAGATAGTAGACTGATTTGCAAAGTATATCAATTACTCTTGTAAATAGCTTAATGATAGGCTGTAGTTTAGGAGTTAATTACGTTATTTATCTGTATAAATTGAGGTGTGCTGTAGTTTAGGAGTTAATTACGTTATTTATCTGTATAAATTGAGGTGTGCAGATTAATGAAATTATATCTTTCCACCAACATCTTCTTCATCCTTTTTTAGATTGCCCAGAATTTTGCAAGGACACCACCACTCCAATCAAATTTCGCTAATGGTTCCATTTCTGATGTCAATTAAGCGAGATGGGACCTCTAACTGGCCGGATTGGACTTGACAGGTGCTTGGAGCTTCCGTCCATGGCGGATTCCCTTTCTGAGCTCCATTGCCATGATTGATGGAGGAGAAACCATCGCATTGAGGAGATGAAGCGATCGGCGCCCCCCTTTCACCCTGCAATCACCGGCAACGGCGTGAATCGCTGGAAGTTGATGAACGCCAACTGTCAAGAAAGAACGGCTCCATTTCGCGCCAATGGAAGCTCTTTCCGCGTGAGAGGAGGCCGGAGACGAGACCCGCAGCACCAGACGAGTAGAACGCCACCTCGCTCTCGTTGAGTGGTGACCGGAAACGGGAGGCGTAGAGAATGCGCGCCCTTTGCTGGCAAAGAAGAAGGGAAAAAAAAAGAAAATGGCTTTCTAGAATTCTCTGGGCCATTTTGGTTTGATTCGAACCGATTTGGCTCAAATAAGAGATTTGACCCGATTTTGCTTAGTTTTCTAGTTTTTCGCTTGGTTTTCGAAAAATTTAGGCTGATTTACAGGTCCGATTTAGTATTAGTAAATTATTTTTCCGTTGATTTCATTGGTTAGGTTTTATGATTATATTTTTAAATGAAAAAGTTTTAAAAAGGATTTTTCGGGTCGTTTTACTTATATATCTTATATCTGATATAATATAATTTATTATTTTATCTATAAAATTTATATTTAAATAAAAAATTTATATCTTAATAATTAAACTAGCTTTATTTTCAATTAATAAAAAATTTTTCAATTAAAAAATTTAAAAATCCTTAAATTTTTTTATATTCTTACATATATATCTTTATATAATATATAATATTAATTTTATTAATTCATTCAATAATTATTATTTAATAATAGAAAATTTAAAATCTTTAATAATTAAATGAGCTTTTAATTTTTCAACTAATAATAACTAAATAATTTTTTATATACGAATTTCCTATTTAGAATTATGATTGAAGCTTTCCTATAAATTGCTAAGAACATAACTTAATAAATAATAAATAAAAATTATTCTATTAATTTGTAAATAGAGAAAGGTAATATTATACTTAAAAACAAGAAAAAACATCGTTACTAAACTCATAATTTTCAATTCAAAGTTTTGATAAATATATAATTTTTTAATAGTTAAGAACTAATAAATTCGTGATAATGCAAATAATTAATAAATTTCTTAAATAGTTTAAACTTAAAAGCCATTAAACCGATGTATACTTGAACGTGATATTTATTTTTTATATTATTATATATATATTATTATATATATTTTTTTTTTTTTAAGGATCGGATAGTTTATATAAATTTTTTTTTTAAGGATAAAACGGAATAGTTGGTTTAGTTTGAGCATAGTAAAAGATTGGCGGTCGTAAAATTGACAGTAGAAGCAGAGGTTTCGGTCCAAAAGCGCGAGTTAGCGGTCCATATTATTATTATTCCTCCTCGTCTTCGCCTCTTCCTCTTCCTCTTCATTTGATGTTTTTTATGGCGTTAAATTTCTCGCTCTTCTGGCTAATTTGCCACCAATTTCTCAATTTCCATTGAGACCCACTTCAATTTACCTATATCAAGTTTTTTTTTAAAAAATTAATTTCCTTAAATGATTATGATGGAGGAGGGATCGCAGAGGGCATTGATGAGGAACTTGCAGAAGGAGCAAGAGAGAGAACGGCGTCGTATTAGGGATAGGCAAAGAAGACAATCTATGAGTGTTGAAGAGAGGGAAAAGCATCTCGCTAGACGGCGTAGAAACTACCAACTCCGTCGTCAGAGAGCTGAAAATGCCCGCTTAGACCCTCGATTCAACCAGAAAACAGCCGCTGTCACCAGCACCATTATCACCAATTCCGTCTCCCCTATCAAAATTGAGGAATACGCACCAATATTTTCCGTCTCAAATGTTAATGTTAGTGCCCAATGCAACACTGGTCTCATTTCAGGGCACAGTAATTGTATAGGTGAGTTTTTCTTTCTTTCTTTTGATTTTCCCTACTCTTTTTTCTCAATAGAATATCTACAGATGATTGATAGTTATTTATTTAATTTGATTTAATCATTATTTAGGTTTGGAAATTCCTGCCAATAAATTAGCAATAGTACCTAGAAGATTGCGTTTAAACCATTTGAAACATCTGGCGAGATCACTTGATGATCCTGTGGGTATTTCTAATAATAATCACAGCATTTCTGTAGATTTGATCATTAAAGGAAACGAAAATGCAAATTCCAGTTGTAAGTTTTTCCTTTATATTTATGAATTATATTATAAGCACATAAGTTTCTTTTAACTTTTTGTGCTGGTTTTAATACAAAGCTTATACGTTCGAGACTCTGGTTCAGGTGTGCCTTTAAAAGGGTTAAGATTAAATCGTGTTAAACGGCTTGCCCGGTCATTAAATTCTGATTTAGAGAAGGGTACAAGTGAAAATCATCAAACCATAATGGAAGGTATGAATTGTGTATATGTGGGTATTTTTTTTAAAGGAAAAATATAATTTGGTCTCTGTTTCTAAAAACTAACTATGAAGTTATAAATCATGACTCTATTAATACTTTGGTTCTTCCGTCCAAAATATTATTAATGGAGAAAAGATGAAATTGATCTTGTAACAAAAAAAAAAAAAAAAAAAAAAAAAAAAAAAAAAAAAAAAAAAAAAAAAAAAAAATGAAATTGGATCTTGTAAACAAAAAAAAAAAAAAAAAAAAAAAAAAAAAAAAAAAAACAAAAAAAAAAAAACAAAAAAGGTGTCTTAAGTGGAAAAAAAAAAAAAAAAAAAAAAAAAAAAAAAAAAAAAACAAAAAAAAAAACAAAAAGTGTCTTTAAGGTGGAAAAATATAAAATTGGTTCCTAGATTATAGTCCAGCTAAGTATGAGAACTCTAACTTATGATTATGTTGACATGTTACTACCTTTTGGACGAAATGACCAAAGTGTTGATAGAACCATAATTTAGGGATCTCTTAGTTAAATTTTTTAAAAACAAAGATCCTCATGTGTTAATTTGATTTTGTTTTTTTCACTTTTTTAATTATTCAATTTGGATTGAAGTCTGATCCTTTATCATAGTGGGCAGGAATCTGCCGACCCGAGAACTTCAGCCTCAACTGCTGAGTATGAGTAACAGTCTGTCTAAAGTTGATCAACCTTACAGTGTTAGATGTGGAAATGAATGATTCTGCTCCATTGATGGTAACAATTATGGACACTTGATTTAATCTGAAAACTGGCTGCTGCATATGTACATGAAGAATTATGGTTAGAATGTTTGATGTGGTTCTTTGTGCTTTGTTCTCAGAATGTGCTTCCCTTCTAAGCTATTGGAGGAAGATGAGGATTGAAATTCACTAAGCTCCTTGTCATTTTATCTCGATTAAATACACGTGAGTTTCATTTCCAATGATGCTTTTACCATCGTAGTATATACTATGTTTTATTAACTTGAACACTGAATCATTGGTTTGTTTGTTACGCCTTTGCTGGAGGTTATTAAGACTTGGTGCAAAAAGGTTTAACTTTGTTTTCTAATTGTTGAATTATCAGAGATTAGGTTTTTGGGAGAAATTAATTCTCTGTTTCTTATGTATTTGTGATTTACATGTAGGTGTACGTATACACATAAACCTACAACTATATAGAAAGTTTGTGATAAAGGAAATAAATCATGTAAGAACATATAAGTCAACGCTATCTCTCAAGTTGGTGCATAGGTATTGCACATTCCCAACTTGCAAACCAAATTGTGGAATTGTTTGCTATTAAGTCCTTTAGTAAGAACATCTGCAATCTGATTATCCGAAGTTTCACGAGTAAGCTTCAAAATACCCTGGATGGTTTTTTCTTTGATGAAATGTCTATCAATCTCTATATGCTTTGTCCGATCATATTAAACAGGATTTTGAGCAATACTAATGGCTAGGGATGAAAGTTAGACGGGTATCCGCTCTACTCCAATCCGTTTAATGAGGGTACGGATAGTTATCAATGAGTTTGAGATGGATACGGGTAGTGAAATTACTACCTACAACGGATACGGGTAGGGTACGAGTATTAGACTTTGGGTACCCAATACTAATCGCTACGGATGAAAGTTAGACGGGTATCCGCTCCACTCTGATCCGTTTAATGAGGGTACGGATAGTTATAAATGAGTTTGAGATGGATACGGGTAGTGAATTAAGCGGATACGGGTAGTGATATTGGTATTTAAATGTTGGGTACGTTCGTTATTACAGACATATACATAAACGATTTTACAAGGAGTTTATCGTGGTACCTACCCATGTTATTAGATGAATAAATAATTTAACAAAAATTGTTGATTAGATGAATTTAAAATTGTGCAGATGAGTATCCTTTTAAGGGCTACTTTAAATGTTTGGGACTGATAGGATAGGTAAATTTTAAACGGGTTTTGAATATGGGGTAATTTAGATGGGATATTTAGAATTGAATTTGGTGACGGATATGGGTGATATAAATTTTAAATCGGATTATGAGTTTGGTGTTCAAAATTTCGAGGTATGCGCTGCCGTTTATCCTACTTAATGGGCAACCTTGTTTATCACATGATACAAAGTCGACACTTCTCCTTTCGGATTCAACAATCCTCCATTGTCTTCGCTTAGCCATAAGAATTTGCAAACCCTTTTGAGCCATAGTTCTATTATTCAGATTTATGGATCTCGAATTGTGTCTACAGTGCTATTTATTTCCAGTAATAGGTCTCTCTAACAAAGGTAAATTACGAGAAGTTTGATCTCTATTTATTTGTGAAGGATCTAGCCTAGTCTAACATTAGTGAAAGGCTTTATGTTTTCGAGGTGAACATGGTTTAGAGAAAAGTGACGTCTTCCTAGAGGCAGACTTTAGGAATATCTGTAATGCGAAAGGCAAATTCCACGTTGTAGACTATAAGGATACTGCATATTGGTAATAGACTTAGAGTATAAATGTATTGCACAGTTGATGCATGTTGAAGATAATCAATGTTGTCGATCATAATCTCTAATATTGAATACAGTCAATAACGGTGCTCCATTTGTGCTTGTAACTTTGTGATTTTAGACTTCGGATGGTAGAGGTCATGCTGGTTACACAACTCAAGCATGCTAGTTTCTTTCAAGGAGATTCAGGATATTTCCTTTGAGAAAGAGATACCCTTATTGATAGAACTTTGTACTCAAAAAGTATCTTAGAACTTTTCCAAGTCCTTAATCCAAATTTTTTGTACCACAATCTTTTTAGCGAGCAAGTTTCCTCTCATTCTCCAGTCACAGCATATCATTAACATGGATCCATTAGTAAGTGATCTTACATATAGTGTTGATGAAAGAGGTATGATTATGTTTTACTTTTGGAGAAATCCAAGAGAATTATGGCTTTACTGAATTTAATAACATACTCTGGTGACTGAGTGCCATAAACCCTTTCCTTCTTCATTGCGATAGTTACCTTTGGTTTTCTCATCACAAAAGTGGGGAATATCATGATACATCTCTTCTTCTAGATTCACTCATCAAAAAACATTTTTTGCATCAAATTGATGAAGATTCTAATGCAGGTTGTTGCATAGGAAACATGACTCTTAATTATGTATCATCCTTTTGCATATGGACCAAAGTATTCGTTATGTTCACTCTATATAGTCTGAAGTAAATCTTTTGCTGCTATTTGGTTTATATTTTCAAATTGTGCCATTTGGCCTGTGATTTTATTGAACTACCATTTGCATCCTGTTTTCATCCTATGGGAGTACAAGTCAGTTTCATTTTGTTGCCGAACTTCTCAATCTCTCTGCGCAATTGATCTTTCCATTATTGGATCTTGATATGCTTCTTGATATTTTGTGGAATGAAGAAAGAAAGACAATTAAAAGACTTCTAAGGAAGGAGATAAAGAACATAAGAAAAAGAATTGGATATAGGGATGTTTGGTGATTTTAAACTCTTTTTTATGAGCAATGAATGATCAAATACTCAAGACAGGTCAAGGTTAGGATATTAGTAAGAATTCTAGAATTTAATCAGGAGTTATAGAGACTCAACAATGGTTTTTCAGGAGTCTGATTGCAGAGAGTGAGGTTGATTCAGGTGTACTATGCGTGATGGTATTAACTTCTCTCTTCGATGTGCTCTTAAAGTCCGGCATTGGTCAATGTTATCCTTTTTTTTGTTCCATTGGCTCATGTACTGAGGTGTGTTAGATTCGTCGAAATTGTTCAGAAACAGTATTACAACGTAGGAGCTAGAGCTTTCCCTCTTCTGATCCTAATACTTGCTTTGAAGGTAGCTAGGAAGAAGAATAAGCTAAATCTCTAAAGGCAATCATACTCCACAAAGATTTTTGGATGGAGAAGTGATAATCTTATAAACCTTTGAGTAGTAATATGATACCAACAATTACAGCATTTTCAAAGTCTTAGGTTCTAACTTGCTCATGCGTAGGATGAACAAAACGATACAAAAAATATTTTGGAGGAAAAGTATATTGAGGTTATGTACCTGTGAGGTGGTATAGGGCTTTTAAGGTTTAGGTGGGTTTCTAGAGGATCTATTATTGAGATATAGCTCAAGTAAGCTCTAGAACTTTCTGGTGGTATTGGGCCATTGCTCGTGGATGGTGCCGAATTTGGGGTAATGGTCGGCAGTAAGCTCATCCCGTAGAGGGGGCGTGAAACTCAGTCTCTCATGCCTAAGGGTGCAATAGGCGACCTACTAGGGTTTTTCCTCTCTCTACTGATTTTTCTGCTCTTTTCGTAACTGAAAAAAAGGTAGAATAAGCTTCCTGAATATCCATGTTGATATTGAATCAAGGTTAGGTTATTTTGGGATGAAATTGTTCTATTTCTTATGATTTTGTGACTTACATCTTTGGATAAATATACGCGCAAAAACCTAGTATATTACTCATAAACCTACAGATATGTGAGAAGTCTAGCAATAGAGAAATAAATCATATAAAAAAAAAAGTAAAATCAATTGTGCAAAGGGTATACTGGTATTATGATGTTTATATAAAGACGGTAGGGGAGGATGGTATTTAAAAACTTGGATTATAAATTGATAAATAACTTTTTGATACCACATATCTTATATGGAGGCAGGATTGAGATATTTGGACCCATTTATTATATTGATGAGGTGTAAAAATAAAAGATATACAGAAGTTTCCTTTATATCTGAATTGTTTCTTTTGGAAAATTTTGTACTCATATGATTCAATTTAAGATGCTTTCATAAAACTCTCAGTGTGCAAATAACATATAATCATTTTATAAATCAATTTTTTTTACTTTTCTATGAAAATATTGTACATATGAAGGTAAGATTTTGTTTTTTTTTTTACCTGCTTAATTTCTTTAAAATTACTTTAGGAAACCATATTTTAAGAAACTAAAAAACTAGCTTTTCTCAACCTATGATTTGGTGCTTTAAGATATTACAAACACAGTTTGCAAAAGAGAGCCTAAAAAATGGCGAAGACAGAAAATATTGGCATGCTTTAACTAGTGCACTGTACATAATAAATGAATATTTGAGAATTTTTATGTAATTTAAGTTAAATGATAATATAATAAATTTTTAATAATTGATTATTTTAATGTAGAAAATTGGAGATCCTGGGATGCATTAATAATAGATCAGAGTAAATCTAGAATCACATAGCAAGTGTTAACAAGAAGTAATTTTGTTTTGAATGTGCAGTTCAAGAATTGTGGTAGATGCTTTTTTGATCAACTGTAAATTATTTTGTGGGGGTGGGGGCGTCTTTGCTTACAATACATAAGAACTAATGTAGCAAGTATATGGCAAATACATATAAGAACATAAAGTAATTCGATGATAGAGAGACACCACTGTTTGGTGTGCCATTGGGTTTCAAATGCTGCTTGGCAGATAGCCAGCTTCTGTTCGGATAGTTTCTGCACTTAGCATTATTGAATAATACTTGATTGGGTGGCAAAAGGATATTGTGTTTTTCTGTCCTTGCAAGTGACTCAAATTTGGGTATAGTGGTTAATATTGTAATAGAAGCACATAGAATGCAGTGGAGATTATGTTGAAGGAATATGAGTAGATAACTCATTAATATAGAGAGATGGCGGATGAGATGTTTTTTCAGACCTTTAGCTTGATCATAGTTGTTAAAAAAAAGTTCGTTCCTGGTAACAAAGTAAGTTAAGAGTTTGTCAAGCTTTCTTGTTTCAGGCATTATATTGGTACTGCGCAACAAGTAAGCTAAACATGTTTATGGTGTCATATTTAGATAGTAAGTATTGTCATGATTTAATTGTAATCAGAGTTTATTTATCTTGATAACAATTGGTAGATTCCTTTAAAGAGAAGGGAGTATCTTGGAGAGAGCAAATTTTTTCATAAAATTCTAACAGTGTTACTATCCGTTTATGCATTGATGATGCATCGTTAATTTCTTACTTTTAAATTTGCATTTAAACTTTAGTTTTTTCTTACAGTTTTTTCAAGTTCGATGAGATGTTAGTCTAGTGTTGGCATTGAGGTTGAATTGCTTTTTTAAAAGAGTGTTTTACAGGTTGCAAGAGGCAACTTGAAATATGTTTAGTCTTTTGGATTTTTATCTATCGTTTAATGATTTAAATTTTTTAAATTTAAGGAAGTCTTTTTTCTCAAAACAGACCAATCTCAATGGTGAGATGGACCTTCAAATCAATTCTTCTCTGAGGCTTTTTTGTTGGGAATGTTTTTATAAAGAGATTGCACTTGCGCATTCTGTCAAAATTATTTTTCCCCGGAAATTGAATCAACATTTGTTTTGATGTCATTTGTTAGATGTTTTCTACTAAGTATGTGGGACAATTATTATCTGTAATATATCATTTAGGCAAGGTATTTTCCAATTGCTGCTTGGACTTCAACTTTTCTTTGTATTGGATATAGAGGTTGAGTAATTTTGGTTCTTCCTGCTAACAAGCACAAATAGTCAACCCCCAGTCTTACATTGACTGTAGTGGTTTTTAGTAATCTGTTACTTGGTATCAAACATGTTGATTATATAATTTTGGGAGCATCAAACTATGAGCTACTAAGGGGAAGCTTGATTATTGACAAGAAAGTGATTGTAGGATTGATAGAGTTTGTAACACTTAAAAATGTGGACTGATTTGTGATTTATGGAAATAGCTGGACGGTATGATTAAAATACTTGATTTTCTTTCTGATGCAGCAAGACAGATTGCTTTATTAATTTTTTTTTGTGTTAACAATGTCTTGTGGATACCATGTGGAAATCTTGTCTAGACAATTTCATATTTTTATTTCTAGATATTGTGTAGAATTGCATGGATTGTGAGAAGCAAAAGCGTGCTAGCACAGTGGACAATGGAGCATTGTGGAATTACAGATTAGATGAATTAAGATCATAATTTTAGGCTAATGAAGTAGGATGCGAAGGTATGAGCTCAGATTCGTCACGTGGTTGCTCGATAATGGGGCTTATATTTTTTCATTTTTTTATTTTTTTCCTTGGATTGGGGGGCTTGTATTTTTCGAAAAGGATTTGCAGTCTGAGATGCAAATTCCAAAGACTAAAGAATCAATCAATTTGATAATGCATTTGTATCAGGATGTTTGTAGGTGATTATTATTTGATTTGTTATTTTTTTGTGCCTGGCTTGTACGATTAAGTATTAAGCCTTATGTATGGGAAGCATTTTTGGTTTTAGATTGAAAAGTCAAATTTGACCCTTATCTCAAGAATTTGTTGGGTCATGTTGAATATCATTTAGTTTGATTTAAACCTGAATTTTTATTTTTAATTTAATTTATATGTTCTTATACTGAACTAAATAAAGTGCATTGAATCCAAATCGGAATGTAAATTTAGTTTGTTTTCAAACATTAATTTTTGGTTGATGTTGGTTTTGTTTTGTGGAAAATAAAAAAGAATATTAAATCAAAATGAAAAAAAGAAAATATATATAATCTTAAAAAAATTCATTGGTTTGATCTCTTCATAAAAAGTTCCATAATTGTTTATTTTTAATGAATTTTTATTCTAATCGGGAAGTCAAAATAGAACGATGTCACTCTTAATTTTATGTAACTTTTTAGTCTTGTAAGGATTGTCTGTAATCTCCTTTTGAAGTGATGAAATTTCTGAATCATGGGAGAATCTCTGTCCGCCAAGTGGTAGTCAGGCAGGTTGGTTGGTAGCCAAAACAAGTTTTATTTTGGTTATAATTTAACTAAACATAAGTTGTATTAGCTAATTCTTTGGTTTTCTAATGGTAATAATAAAATTTAGGGCCTATTACTAAGAATACACTTTGAATTTTTCCTCAATTTTCAAAAGAGGATTATTTAATCCTATTATTTTTGATCATGAATTACTAGTCTTCTCTTTTTTTTTTTTTTTTTTTTTTTTTTTTTTTTTTTTTTTTTTTTAAATGAAAAAATATCCGCAGTAGTGATTCCATTGCACTCTGGTAGTCTTATTTATCTTGTTTTATTCTTTTTTTATATATCGGCCAAGGAAGCCGTTAGTTAGTTCTGAAAGTCTAGAAGTGTCTATACCCCACACTCGTCGTATTTGATATTAGGAAAATTAAAGATTGAACAGAAAAGGATTGTCCATTTTTCATTTCTCTTGTTTCTTCTCTAGAGCGAAGAAAAGCTCTCAAATGTTTTTTTTCCATACGCTAAGGATCAAAAGAAAGGGAAATTGTGATGGGAGTGTATTCAATTTTAGGAAAGAGTGGCATTCGAAAGTTGGTTTTACTTTAAAGGTAGTGAGGAAAGGTATCTAGAATTGTTTGTCATTGTCATTTAATAAGTTTGTTTATTAAAGTTTAATTTTTAGTTTTGGGGGAGTAATTTGTCATGTTATTTTGGTTTAATGGCGGTTTTTGTTTTTATTGTGCTTTGCGATTTTAATTGAATGAGTTAAAGATGCTAGGGTTTTGTAGTCTGTTTATTTTCTAGTCAATAGATGCATGTTTTTTTGTTCTAGTATGGGTCTACACATATTACATCTTTGTTTATGAAGGGGCGACAGGGAACAATTGGAAATGTAAATCTTGAAAGGTATCCTTATCATTCTACGTCACCAATATTCTATGACTTTTTTGGTAGATCAAGTTTAGAGTTGTATGCGGTGTGCTTTTTGGGATTGACAATGGATGATGATGTATGTTAATGGTTTGAAATATTATAATGATAGTTTGTAAGAAAAATTAGGTCGTGCCATTTTTTACTTGGTTATTGTTGATGGCCAAGTCAAGTTGTTGAGAACAAGGTGGTGAATAGTGTTGTTGAAGTGGCTAAGTTAGGATTAGTGTGAATAGATGTGGGTAATAGTGGTGTTGATAGTGCTATAGTAGTGTGCTAAAAAATTTGGGTAATAGTGGAGGTGATGAAGGTGGATGAGAAACATTGCACCAGGATACATGGGGAATGTTGAAATGGGAGAGGCAGAGTTAGGTGGGTGGAAATAAAATCTAGTGAAGGGAAAATTAGTATGGGGTGATAGGGCAGAGGTATGGAAAACATGAATAAAACAGAAAAATGTAGAAAAAATGTTGGTTCAAGCAGGGGGCAAAAGGGAAGGGGAGAGGGAAGGAGACTAGTATATTAACTTTCAATTGGTTGAGGCAATTTTGATGAAGAGCAATCTAGAATGGATAGACTTGGATGCAATAAGGGAAGGAAATGAGATTAACATGGGCATGGGTTGTGGTATTGAAGAGGAAGAGGTAAAGGGTAGGTAGGGTAGGCAAAATGCAAGTGGGGTAGGTGGATAATGGAATTTGAAAATGGTAGTGAATAGGCAATAGAAAGGGAAGGTTGAAAATTCAAATGAGAGGGCAATGTGGGCCTAGGCCCTAGTAGATGCCATTGGAAATAATTTTTTAATACTAAAAAAGTCTAAGGAATAGGCCCATGTTGATGAAACCATAGCATGATGATAAATAAGTTCTTTAGGCAAAGAATGAATTTATAATACATCCTTATGTAAAAGATGGTGAAGATGATAGTGAAGTGAT
This sequence comes from Jatropha curcas, assembly GCF_014843425.1. The sequence goes on along the minus strand of NW_023591457.1, from coordinate 11,825 downwards.
GACTATGGATGGACTGAGAGGAAGATGATGAACTAATGATGTTGCTGATTTGAAGAACATGTACAGAATTACAATTGATACTGGAGAGGTGTGATTCCTTTGTTGAGTGTGATGCTGATGTGATGACGGAATGGCTACAGTGAATTGTGGTGATCGTGAGTAAATAGAGTTATCTGATATGGGGTTGTAAAAATGATAGTCAAATGCACCTACATCATGAAGTAGAAGGGAACTTATTCAGAATGTTGATCAATAAGTTATGTCGCAATAACTAAGAGGAGAATAGTTAAGTTTTGAGTTGCTATAGTTCTTATGTTTAAAGTTTAAGAGTGGCGAATAAGGACTATGCTATCAAAGGTGGTTATTCAATTAATGGTACAAAAAGATTAAGATTGGGTTTACTATGATTGGTAAGGTAATGGGTTATAAAAGTAGAAGGTTTGTATGCTTCATTGTGTAGTGACGAATGTGGTTTATGATGAAAGCCTTCAATGATGAACTTTTGTGTGAGTTTGTGGAAAGAAACTTATGTAAACAAAGATGGATTAAGAGCAAAGCTTATGAGTCTAGACTTTCTTCTTAATTTAAAAGATGAGCATGGATACTTAGGAAAGTGGGCTTAGCAAAAATGTGGGCTTGAACCTATAATTATGAGGCTTATAAGTACAGAAGCAGTGCAAAGTTGGAGTGGGTAGAAGATTAACCGAAGGAGAGTTATAGATCAATTAGAAGAAAAACGATGGAATACTTTGAGGTTTATAAAGTATAATCGAGGAATTTTATATGGAATAACTTGTGTACTTTTGGAACTATTTATATATTCCAGGTCATTGAGGGAGGGGCTTATGAAAAGAGGATACATGCTTTCACTGGCCTACGGATGTACTGTGAAAGGTTTATATGGGAGGAATATTTCTAAGTGCTATTACGCTATGTGGGAACAAGGGTTGTTCTATCCTATGCATGGGCTATGGGTTGAGAGTTGAGAAAATCATCCTCGTGGATGTTCTTTCTTGATTGTGTTGTATAATGGTATTGAGATAGCTTATGGAGTGAGAAGCATAAATCTTTATGTTAGATAGGCAAAATTGTTATCTACTAAAATAGTCATATTGTCAGCTTGAATTTTGATTTTCTAATTTGTTATAATGTTGTTTTGTTTTGTTACCTATGAGGGAATTGTGGAAGTTGTTTAAAATAATAATTTTTCCCAAAAATTCTATTTCACTAGATTGCTGCATGGTCAATTTTTCATAGAATTTCAAAAAGGAATTCCTGGATGACTCTGAGGAAGAAATATGGGCTACTGAAGGGACTTTTATTCAGTGAGTTTAATATTATTCTAAAACATTAAGGGAAAGTTCAAGATGGAAATCTTTAGATATGATTCTCAAGACACTTACATAATGGTGCTAGACATGCTCATTAAGCACATGGAATGAGTGATGAGACTGACAACATAGATTGAGTCTTTAATTCTTGTGTTTAGAATAACTTAGAGTGACAATGCCTATTGTTCAATGCTATGGAAATGTCTGAGAGAAGTGCATGGTGTGTTTGCATAATGAGGCTTGAAGAGAGAGTTCTACGAAAGGAATATACTTACTCCAAAATATTTGAAGAATTAAGAAAGGATTATGGAAACAAGAAGTGGTATGGATGTAACCTAGTGCCACAATGAGTTTGAGATGGTGGAGGTTGCATATGCTTTGTTTAGAATTTGGTTCAGAGAATGTGAGTTGCCAATTGGTGGGATGTTGTTAGGTGTATCCTTGGCAAACTATGCATGTCTGGCCATTTTAGGGTATAAAGAATTAAATAGAGGATTAGATGTGATCTTACTTCTCATCTCCAAAGACATTAAGGATATTAGAGGCATTATTCATAGCTCAATTCAGAATTCAATTTGAACTCAAAGTGAAAGTGATAAAATCGTTACACCAAGATCTAAGAAAGCATGAAGTTCTTAAACAAATTAAGGATATAGACATAAGGTAGCCACTTTGTGTGATTGTCATGTATTAAGGCAGCCTAATCAGACGCAAGAGATGTGGCAGCCAGGAACAACATTCAGACTTGTGATAGGGCCATGCTCTTCTCGGTAATAATGTAAAATTTTTAATTTTTTAGGTTAGGTTGCATATAATGATTAGTGTTTTTCCATTTCATAAGAGGGTGGGGTAGGTAACATAAAAGTTTCTGCATACAACAATAGGATGAGGACTTTAAGGCCTGTTACAGATAGCGGAGAGTGTACATGGGCATAGGTGGCACTTGGGGGGGCCGCCCTGGGGGTTTTTACGGTGTTTATGGTTTGTTTACATTTATAGTGGTATATAATATGTTATAATTATTGATTACTCATCAGTTTTATTATCTTTTTGCCCTGTAAATTTATTACCTTCATATATTGCCCATAATTAGATATACTGTACTCAACTCTGCTTGAAGAAGAGGTAGCGTGCCTTATTGAAGGGTATGTGGATCTTTTTTTGGACATATCCCTGTTTTGTTTTGTGTTGTTAGATATTATGTGATGTGTTAGTTCTTTTTTGGTTGTTAATTTGTGTATCTTATTAGTTCTTTAGTGTTGTAAAATATGGATGTTGAAATTTTTAGTTTTTTGTGCTATATAGGGAGAGATGATGACATACCACTGATGCAAATATATAGAAAACAGTGGGGAATTATGTACTTCTTTCATTTTGGATATGTACTGGAATGTTAATATATGCAATCCTTTTTTAAGGAATGTAATCAAACTTCTAATTTATGGCAGATATAGCTTATTTATTACTTTCTCATTAATTGCTAATTTTAATGTATATTATAATGTATTTTAGCCCTCCAATTTTCTTTAAATAAAAGTTTCATTTATATAAAATCAAAGATACAGTGGCTTACGTGGTACAAAAATTAAAAACAAATTATTATTATTTATATCATAAACACAAAACTGGTGAATCCTAACTGTAATCGGTTGTATAGTCGAGTTGAGTCTCGGGCTTGAAGCCAACCGTTGAGCAGAGGAGTCTGAGTGGGGGTAGTAGGGATTTACTATAAATAATGGATAAGATATGTGGACTTACTTAAATAACAAAAGGATCAAAGTATAGAGATAGGACTTACTTGCATAAACATAAAGCTTAGGATATTATAGTGTAACTAGTGTAAGTTGGAGGTACCATTTGGTAATTTTCACCATAAAGTCAATGATATTATTGGAGGGCCTGCCAGAGACTTCTTTTCCTTTCCCTTCTTCATCTTTATCTTCATCTCTTCATTCTTGACTACATTTTTCTGCCACCTTTCATTCTTTATTTATATAGTATGGTAGTCGCATTTAATTCAACTCTATTCTATCAGTAGTAGAATTTCTTTTGATTTCATAATTACGGTGATCATTTAGATATTCTGAAGAGTTCTTATGTATAGGAGAGGTGAACTAAGGTTAGAAGCAAAAGGAGCTAGAGAAGAGTTTAAGCTCTTTGGTGGACTAGGTTGATATTCTTTTAGTTTAACAAATTTTTTTGCTGGAGAATAATGTGTATTGTGATGATAGGTGATAAAGATATGTTGCTGATGTTTGAGTAATAGGTTTGAGAAATTTGATTAAGCATGGATTGCATTGAATAATTGCATTGGTGATTGAAATCATGTCTGAAACGGTTTGGTTGGAAATATGCCAGTATATTCAACCTAATTGAGATCTGTGTTGATGGGTTAGGAATGGTATAGAAGAGTTATTTTGTTCTTTATGTTTTAGCTGTTCTGAGTTTGGAATTCACCTTCAATTGGATTTCAATTGCAAGTACCAATAGTTAGAATTGTGCAAATGAAAACCAAAGCTGGGCAAGACTGGAAGTTGCTTTTAGCTCCCTATTTGACTCCTTCCACATATTTCAGGAGAAGTGGATGAAAGAATATTTTTACCTAATGTGTTTGCTAACATAGAATTTAGAAATACGTGATTGGACTGAGATGAAGAGTTTATGCAGAATTTGTGCCATTAGCTGCCTATGCAATTTATCATGTGTTTCTACTAAGTATCAAGTTCTCACTTGTTGCATTATTACTCATTAGATGTTACGTGTTTCTGTCTACGAAAAAAAGCATGAAAAGGTTAGAACATACAGATGAATAGCATACAGGGTATACAGATCTGGTTTTATGGATTTAATGAATAGATTTAATATGTTTATTGTTTTATTGAATACAAATAATATGGCTCCATCTTGGAGGTTGGTGGAAACCAATAATATAAGACTATGTCGACGAATAGGATAAGCAGATCTGTGCCCTCATACAGTTTGGTATCCGGTATAGGCCGTTGAGTGGATATGATTTATATAGGGGTATATGTAGCCCGCCATATCAGTATCTTATTTCATTCCAGTTTTTTTTTACTGGCATGTAACCTATAGGAGCATATAGTTATTGAAATTGTGTTGTTTCTAATTATTACGATTGTGTATTAATAAAAAAATTGCATAGATTATTGACCAAACATAAGACAGAGGTTATAGATATGAATAGTATATTGTATGGTGTGATTAAATGTTTATTATTTTATTTCTGTATTAAGTTTGGTATATCATTGAGCTTTATTTGATAGTCGAGTTTACTATGTTTAACTCGCAGGTTCTATGGGTCTGGCCGTAGAGAGTATATGTACAATGTTGCAGTTCAATTTCGTGGAAGACACAGTTCAAGGTGCTATATTCATTGTTGATGATTGTGGTTTCTGTCTATACTTATATGGCATGTACAGGGCATTATTGGGCAGCCATTTCATTTTTGGGAAACTTAGTATAATGTTATTACATTATGAAGTACATATTCTATTTTTACTAAATGTAAAAAGCTAGCAGCATATTATTATTACAACATACGGAATCAGTGAATAAGGACTAGGTTCAACAGCTTGTAGCGTCTCGGTTTGGTTATTCGATTTAATGGGTGAACCGGAGGGAGTTAAAATTTTGGTATAGAGGTGTTTAATTTCCTGAGGTTGATCATATGCATTAAGTGTACAGCATGATTAATGAACTAAGCAAGTTGTATTCTTTTAGAGTAATGTCAATGGAAGGTGAGAATGGAGTCAAATGGCTCAGGAGTAGTGGAGGGATGAGGCTCCATAGGTGGACGAGGTCAGGAGGTACTAGTAGTTAGAAACCAATTATATACAGAAAAATAAACCTTTAGAACAGAAATTCGGGTGTTTCCTTCAGGCCACTGGTAGTAGAACATGGAAGGAAGCCCACTAGAAAAGATAAAGAAAAATACAGTGCAAAAGAATTCAGAGCTGCAAAGGATGACAAGTCAGAGATCTGATGATTATTTGTTAGATTTTTTGAGAGTTCCTCGAGAGGTTAAGTGTAGACTGAGAGGACAAGTTGATTTTGTGCTGGGTATTGGCTGATAGATGAGGCATTAACACTTATGGTGGGATTGTTCAGCAGAGAGTATGCAAGCAGAACGGTAGCCTGGAATTATGTTTTTGGGATGATATTCAGAAAAAAAGTTCATCAAGAGGTTAAAGGTATAGATTGTCTATGTCTGAGTGCCTCTACCAAGCTGAGGAACATCTCTGAATTGGAAGTACACCCATTGATCTCATGTTCGGCTTCTGAATTTTATACTCGGCTTGTAGCATATCGGTACTCAATGTAAGTTGGTGAATTTCTTTGCATAATCTGCACTGACATTCTATTTGCTAAGGTATAGAAGACAGGTTTGTATGGATAAGTAATAAGTAACTTCACTGCATTGAACCTGTGTACAGAGTGGAATTAAATGGTATAGAGAAGGTTTATTTTGTCTTATGTTTTTAGCTGTTATTGAGCTTGGATACTAATGGACTTTATTAATTGAAGAGATGTGCCCAATAAATAGTAGCAGTAGAGGCAGCGGTCTTAGGAGAGAGACTAGCTCGGAGTGCCAGTATTATGTGCAGGAGAGAAGAGTCAGAGTGCTAGTCTATCAAGCTGTTCTAGCTGCCTTTTTTAGCAAGGCCAGCTAGGGGTGTATAAGCGAGGGTATCAGTCGTGGCAGTTCGCTCGGTGGTATCGAGGTTAGGGAAAGGAGCTGGTGAGTGCACGGTAGAGGTGATGAGTCAGCCGGTTATATTTTCTCATGCCCTTTTTGAGCATTGGGAGAGGTCATGGTGGAGATTGGTTGATGGTGACTTGGTTGAATGTGGACATGGCGGAGCATTCCAGACAGTCAGAAGAAGGATGTTCTAGAGGGAAAGTTCTACCAGTTAATAAGAGGCGAGGTAATGGAGATCTCTAGGAGGAAAGACAGCAGTTCGGAGACTGTGGGAGACTTGATCAGAGTTTCGCAGGGTCTATGCATGCGAGCTAAGGAAGATGAGTGAAGCCCAGATGTGATAGGTTGTGGGTTTTCTTTTGATCATATAGTTAGCTTTTTGATGTGATCAATTCATGACCAGTACCCGAACAATGGGTTAAGGTAGCAGTCTAGGCATGTTTGAGTCAGGGTTATTTTGTTTAATCTAGGAGATTGTATACTCGTGATTAAGGATATTCCTAATTGTTTCTATGGAAGGGTTTCAGGAGACTTATGGATTTGATCCAGAGATTGTGATGTTTTCTGGGTCTGGAAGGCTAATCAGGTATTGTTGATTGTGAAGAAGGGTAATTTATAAAGAAGGGGAGAGGAATTACGTGTTCAGAAACGACGCGATTCTCTGGGTAAATGGTGGATATCGCAGGCAGAAGCGATTTAAGTTAGAAGGGTTGGTGAAGTCATACTTGGTATTGATGAATGGAGAGATAGAAGTCAGTAGCATAAAAGTGTTGATTATGACGTTTTTCAGAAGGTTTAGGGTTAAGAAGAAGGTGGAGTAGATATGTTTTATGGGAGCATTGAGTTATGGACTAAAAATGGGGACAAGTTATGAGTTGAATTACTGGGATTTTGAGGGTTATATAAGTATTATTTATTGGGGGAAGTTGTTTTTTATGAGAGGTTATGTGATTGTGGAACTGAGTGAATGAATTTTTGTCGAATCGACGATTTGTTTGATGTAAGGTGCATGCGTGATATTTCTGAGATGATCTCAGGTCAGTGAGTACATTCAGGTTGCGGATGAGGAGAAGATTCGCAAGACTGCTCAGGACGATCTGGTCACCTATGAATTTTTAGTATTCTGCCCTCGTTCTAAATATGCATTCGGAGTCTTTTCATGGATCTATGAAGTGCAGTGTTTTTCAACCTGTATTGGGATATTCGTGGTGGGTGTTTAAGACGAATTTTGTCTACTCCAAGCAGGGTTGAACATGATAACATTTAGCGGATTGTACTTACAGACACTGAGGAATACAACAGATATAATGCTGAAGCCTCAAGGAAGTTGGTGAGTTTTTGGCTGGAAGAAGTTTCTTTTTTGAGGACATGTGGTATATGGGAGGGTATTAGAGATCCTAAGATAAGATTGAAGCTATTGTTGATTAGAGACCTACCAAGGAATGTCACATGAAGTTCGCAGTATTCATGGGTTTACCTGGCTATTACTGAAGGTTTGGTAAAGGGATTCCTCGCATCATTTGCGTCAACTATTAACAAAGTTTTGATGAAAGATGCGTTATATTTCAATGGGAAATGATAGGTGTCATACAGAGTTTTGAATTGAAGAAAGTGACTGAAGCACCAGTGTTGACCTTTGGTTACTGAGTCGATCCATTCATGAGTCGAGTTGACAAAACCGTTGGGTATGAATGGTTATTAAGTGGAGTTAATTGAGTGAGAGAAAAGGATCAAGTCATTGGTGTGATGGATGATTTGGCATTAATAGAAGATTTGAGGCTGTGTGGTATTAGTTGTAGCCGTGTTTAATCATGTGATGTACCATTAGGAAGTTTTACATTTAAAATCCTGATTTTTGATGGCTACCGTAATAACTCATTTTCAATTTTCCATTTTCTGTTTATCTTCATTTTTTTCTTTTCTTTCCTTTCCTGCTGTCACGTTATTTTAATGGTATTTGCTTAACTTCAATTTTTTTTATCCAAGTAAGTAATATTCTTTGCAGTTCATAGAATTGAGGACAAATTGGTGCTATGTTTGTATATGAGATTCATAAGAATTTTTAATTTATAGGTGAAAGGAGTTTAGAGAGTGTGTAGAGCAATGTAAGCTTAAGAGGCAGGCTTAAGCTTTTGGAGATGATAGGTCTTGATATCTCTTGTTTATTTTTTCCATTTTTCTTTGCATGAATTGTGTGGTGTGTTGCTAGTGAGACTTATATTGTTTATGTTGAGGTGGGAGGACTGGTATGGTGAGAAACGGGGAGAAAGGGAGGTATTGATATGAAGTGAATATGTGAGTTTATGTTGAAAGCATGGTTGCTGGAAATTTTACCATTTGTAATCATCTTGATGTTTGACTCATTTAATATGGATTTAAGGAAGTGTCATCGAACGGAGTTCTTTGTTCTCGCTGATTGTGGTTAGCTTACATGGGTTTTTGAATCATTCATAATTGGAGTGTTGTATAATTGAGAGATATGGAACCCAAAAAGTACAGACAGGTGCAGGCTGGAGCGCGCGCGGCGATGTGCATGAGAGTTCGCGTTTGCTCTCGCGCTTGGAATTTGAACTACGCGCGATCGCGACTTTCACCTGAACTTCTCTGACTTCATTATGGCACATTCGCTCGCGATTTCAAGTTGGTGCTCAATGATTAGTGCAGCAAATCTCTGACTGCCATTTGGCAATTCCGCTCGGACTTTGAAGCTGGCGCAGCTCGCGACTTGGACCTTGGCTTGTAGCTGATCGGCGACTCATCGCGGTTCGGAAATTGGCTGGGAATCACTGTCTGTCATTTGCATTTTGCGCTCGCGACTTTCAGTAATGCTCGCTGTTGTGTCCTGATAATCACTGTTCTCATCTAGTTGCTTACGCGCGCGGACCTTTGCAGGGCGCTCGTGTGACTTGTGTTTTCATGCATTTTGTGGACGTCATTTTCAATGCAATAATTGTATTTCTTATTGCTTCACTTTATGCGCTCCAATTCATTTTAACATAAATACAGACTTAGAACTTATCAAACACATTCATGCATGCAATGGTGAATCACTAAAATGTATGAAGTTATGAACTTATTGAATATGAATGGTTGTGTTTATATTATTGCATAACCAACATTATCTCCCATCGAGGTTAGCGTAGAAACCGATGTAGATAAGGCTATGTCGCGACATTAGGATAGAGATCTGCACTCATACAGTTTGATACTCCGGCTAAGGTCTGTTGAGGTGGTTGATTATATATTGGGGTAGGCAGCCAAGGCATACAGTATTCATACCAGTTTCATATAGTGTTTTCTTATATTAGTCGGTTTCCTATAACTTATGGAGCCATATGATTTTGTAACGTCCCATTTTCTGTGTCTGAAATTAGGTAAGTTATCGGTCTGTGATAGTGCCATGGTGGGAGAGGTATTATTTTGGTCGTGATAAAATTATCTATCTATTGTTTGATATTTTATTTAATTATTTTTGGAGTGTATAAACTTATTTGTTTTATGTGGTAGAAAGTAAGTAATGATTATTTTTGGAAAAATTAGAGAATTTAGTGAATAGTGAATTATGCTAGGTTATTATTAATAAAGAATTCCAGAAATTATTTTTTTATGGAGTAAAAATTTGAGAATGGTGTTATATTAATTAAGGAAAATTGAGGAATATTTTTTTAAGGATTAAATTTAGATTTTATGGCGATAATATATTTTTGAAGGGATTTATTTTGGAGAATTTTGTAGCCATTAATTTGAAATGACATTTATGCCTCAATCCAGCCATACCAATTTTGGTGAAAGGAAAAATTACCCTTAGTCCCAACTCCATTAGTTTGAGCAACAATTGTTTTTCTTCCTCTTCCTAAGTCATCTTAACGTGAACTCTTTTCTTCTTCGTCTTCCCGATTTAAGACTGAGCTCTCTTTCTTTCTCTTTGTTTTTCCTTCACTTATACTCATAAATCCACCAATTTAGACACCATTCAACTTGAATTCTAATTAATAATCTTTGGAGATTACGAATGCCTTGAAATGGATTAATTTGGATGATAAGTTTCAGTAATTTATGGAGACAAGGTGGAGAAAATTTCCTAAAATAGACAAGGGAAAAACGTAAAGTGCATCAATGAGTCTATTAAGCTTGTTAGAGCTTATGTATTAATGTAAGTGGTTCATAAATCCTCTTGACTTATTATAAACTTTTGATTTTTGTGAATGTTGTATACTATTTGTGAAAATTGGGAATTTTATATGAAATGATTAGATTATTTGAAATTTTGGGTGGTATATGTGTTTTGGGACGAAATTCTAAGCATCTTTATGTTGACTTATGATAAGGGAAAACAATTTTCCTTCTTCATGTCTTTACAGAGAGTGTGCAGAACTATTGAGGAATAGATGCTTAAGTTTTGCTTGTTATCTTTGTGGATGTTAATGATCTTATAGTATGATATTTGATGAGTATTCTGTTGTGGTAGAAATCTCTACCTTGTATAGATGTAGTAAGCTGAAATTAGGAAAAAGTGTTATTGGGTTGTTGAGTTAAGGACTGTTTTTTGATCTTTTCATTTTCCATTGGTTCTGAGTGCCTTCATGAAGTTTAGGTCTTATTCTTAGCTTTCCAATGACATCTCTTGGTGTCAAGATTTGGATACATATAGCTCACTTAAATGGGCTAACACCTAAACTACTCTGTTATGACGGGCTACATGAGTTCATTCTTGACTTGAGTGCCATTTGACCACTATATGATAAGTATTATTATGTTTGAGTTATTCATCAGAGTTGTTTCTTGTGATTGATACTTTTCTGGTTTTGATTGGTTTTGATTGTGAGTGTTGGATAAGTGGGAATTTGAATATAACTTGAAATTATTTTTGCTTGAATATCCTGGAAAAACTAGTTGGTCAGTGTTCCTAGCGTTTTTTTTTGCATCTTAGATTGATCTCTGGGTGTGGTCTTATAACATTTGTAGTATTTTGGTCTTAGGATTTCTAATGATTAACATCATGCATTTGAGACAAATACTTATAAGTTTATGTGCTTAAAAACTAGCAAAGGTCAAAGGTTTAATTAAAGTGGCTGAAAATTTTATGTCTTAATATATAGGTTTTATTTTGGATGAATAGTATGTATAAATCAATGTTGATGAAGTTCTCTTGATTATTTGTATGTTTTAGCATATATGTTGAAAAATAAAACAAAGGTTTGAGAAGTGTTGTAGTCGGATTATGTCTTAAGATGGATATAATTGAAAAAGTGTGGAATTGGTTTAGATAATGCATGATGAGGGTTGAATATGATTATTTGTGCATAATGAATATGATTAGCATGCTTGATGAGAAGCAAATTATACCCTTGTTTGTCCATTAAATAATGCAAATTCCACCTAACGTACTAAGGTTTATTTCATTATTTTATATATATGATTAAGTATGGATTATTCTTGATAACTTTTATATGTTTAGAGTTTGAACAAGAGGAAATGGGTAATCTTAAGGTGTATGTGCTTTGAATTTTGAATAAGGGAATAAGATTTTATTGATAGAATTTCTGTATGATAATTTCATTATGATTAAGAAAGTTTTAAAAGAAAGGGATTTATGAAATAGAATTTCCTATATTAAGTATTAGTTAAGTAAAGAGTTGCTTAAGTTCTGGAAGTAAGCTTACATTTGATATCATATGTAATAAGAATTGTCTATTGTTAGTAATTATGTTTAAGGTATATTCTAAATGTGCTTACATTAGAATTTGGAAAGTAATTGAAATAAGACAGTTTCT
>NW_023591456.1:0-185473 GCF_014843425.1 Jatropha curcas | reverse complement strand
GACGAGGGAGTAAATGTTATCAATCTACAAATTAGGGTAAATAGAATTCAAACTTCCCAATACTCAACTTTGGAATTCATACGTTATACTAATTAATTCTATTATTTATTGCAAAAATTTCCCACTCCCTATATATAACCATATGCAAGAATGGAGAATAGGACATGAATTATTTCTCTTAGACTCGCTCAAGAAAAAGAAAAACCTTTATCCATAGCCATGAAGGCTTCTAAGAAATGCTCCAAGATGGTTTGCAGCTTCATAGTCTTGTTGAGTGTAGTTGCTAATCTTGTTGATGCTCGGCTTTTGATTGAGAGTTCAATGAAGCTTAAACCCGAAGAAGAAATTGGAAAGGAGAAGAATTTAGATAAAATGAAGAGCACTGCTACAAGAGATATGAAGATTTTACCATTACCACCAGGAATTCCTGGAATTCCGTTCCCACAAATTCCAGGAATTCCATTTCCACAGCTTCCTCCATTCCCATTTCCACCTCCATTTGACATCCCTAATCTTCCTCCACTACCTAACTTTCCTCCATTTCCAAATGTGCCTTTGCCACCTTTTCCATTTGCTCCTATGATCCCCAGCTTCACACCTCCTTCGCCGTGAAATTCTGGTGGTAAAGTCTCAATTTCAAGTACCATTGGAATTTACGAGAATAAAACGTTTAACCTAATTATTTAACTCGTCAAATGGGAAAAAAAAGTTTTATTGAAAATTCAAATAAATAAATAATAGTGTACTGTAAAATGAAGCATGTCCTCTTTATTTCTGTGCATGTTCTAGATCATAATAAGTTGTGAAATGGCAAGAGATCGATATTGTAAACTGATCTTTGTTCAATAATAGTTTTTTTTTTTTTTTTTTTTATTGTATACTCTGTACAAAATGGGATTAAATCAAAAGTTCTTTATGTGGAAAATCATCAAATATATAATCAAGATTAATCGGTGTACCTGTAAAATTTGAAGCATGTACCTCATATAATATATTTTCTGATTACATGGTGATTCGTAATTACCAACTCAAATAGACTCTAAAGTGCATGGGTGAAAATGGTAGCCAGAACCCCGCAGAGGCTCGATAATGTGTGTGTAAAATCACAGTTGCAATTCAAATGTAGATAGTTTCTATATTTTTTTTTGTTCTCTTTCATTCAATTAGCCCAGTACAAATTCTTGTCATACTTTAATGGATGTGGGTCCCTGAATATGATAATATCTTGACTTAGATAAAGGTCTAACATACTAAGTCTTTTGTGAATATGATTATTATATCTGTATATTTGAACAATTGGATAATCTCATTCTTAGTTTTATTATTGACTTAAGTATTCAGCTCTTCTTTAGTACTTCTTAAAGTGCAAATTATATATCAATTTCTCACTAGTTAATCTGTCAAGGAATATAAAGGTGGTTAATAGATATAATTAAAAATATCTCGAAATATCAATAAAAAAATTATGGAGTCGTATAGACTATAGCGCAAGAAATAATAAAGTTGCTGGGTGTTAGACGTCTCAATACATATACACTTTTACTGAGGACTCCTTTATATTTTATTTTCTATCGAAGAACGTTCTGTGCTTAGTTCTATTTCATATTTTCAGTTATAACAGTCTATGTTAGACATAATTCTTAACTTTAATTAAAAAATTACAGCATTATTTTCACACAGTATGTGTGATTTATCTCTTTCTAAGAATTGTGACTACTTCCAATCTCTAATTGAAATCGAGTATAATTAACAATTATTGTTATAAGTGAAAAAATAATAACAAATAAAGGTCTCATTCAAGAATTATCCAAAGAGTGCCTATAATTGAATCATATTAATTTCTATAAAAAAATAACCATTTAAATCAAATATATTTTTCACACCTCCATAAAACCAATAATCAACCTAATAAAAATCTTATGTGTTGCAAAGGGAAAAAATCGTATCAGAATACGACGAGGAATGTGTAAAGATAGTTTTTCAAAATGGATTGGTTCTCATTGTAATGACACTAAGTAGCAAATTTAAAAATTCAGTTATAGAGTGTCACAAACGCTTTGTTTTTTATATTTTTCCTTCTATTCAAACTCACAAAGACTACACTTAATTATAGATCCACTTTTTTTCTTATTAAAATAATATACGTAGGTATTTATATATATTGAACATATTATATACTTGCCCAATCTAGGGGAAAAAAATCTAACCCCAAAGTTGTGGGTGAATTTGATAAAAATGGCTCTACCTACTCAAATCCTTCTCTCTCTTTCTTCAGTGGAACTCATCCACATAGAAAAAAGAGAAATGCAAATTTACATATATTACTATATCATTAAATACCCAATTATGACAAAACCACTAACAAATTAACAATTTTAATTAAGCAAAATAAATATACAATACGGTCACTATAATAGTCTCGTAATTATACATACTATGGGATGTCTTTATGTTATTATATTTTTTTTTTTTTTTTTTTTTTTTAAACTCCAAAGACTAAATTATGTATTAGACCACTTTTTTTCTTTATACGTTGGTATTATAATATAATATATACTGCCAAATCATGGAAAAAAATCCCCAATTTTGTGGGTTATTTTAATTCTACTCTAAATCTAATTTTTTTCTTCGGGTATCATGAATATATATATATATCTTAAATAAATTATGACAAAACCACTCAAATTTAACAATTTAATTAAGCAAAAATTACAATACGGTCCTTATAGTTCGGGAAATACAACTAGTTTGTCTCTGTTTTTTTTTTAAATATATTAATTTGTCTCTATATTTTGCTTTTGTCACACTATTAGGTCATTTTATCTAATTTTTGCATCTTTTCGTGAAGTCAACGAGAAAACACAGAAATGAAAGGAGAGATACTAAAATATTATATTAGAAAAATTATAGTGCAGTCCCTATGGTTTGAAAAATACAATTAGTTCATCTCTATATTTTTTAAAACAAAAGGGAAATTTTCGTCTTTTCATAAGGTACTTAAAGGAAAACATGGAAAAATTAGATGAAAGGACCTTATAGTACGACGGAAGTAAACTATAAGGATATTTTAGTCTATTTTCTAAAAGATAGGGATAAACTAGTTGTATTTCGCAAAACACAAAAATCGTGCTGTAATTTTTCCTTTAATTAATATCGGTTATTAATTACAAGTCTTCCCATTATATAACTAAGTAGGCATCTCAACTAAAGCAATGCAGATTTACTGACAGCGGCAGTTGTATAGCATAAAAAGGAGTCAATTGATCGTTTTTTTTTTTTTTTTTTTTTTTTTCTTTAATCACCCTTTTGACGGCAATTTAGAGTTAAATGATATTTTCTCGCTCAATTGACTCATCGTTAAAATTCAAAATTAAATTCCTCTTTTTAATTAAGTATTTTTATGAATTAAAATATAGTGGATGCATATTTTATGGTTTTTCTAGATTTGCCCTCTGCTTTTCTTGCATATTGAGCTGTTTCTTAGTCTAGAAAAAAAAGAAAAACTTTTTTGATCAATTTTCGATGATTAATGGCTTTTGAATAATTATTTGCTTGAAAAAAATGGTTGTTGGTTTAGTTTACCCTCTGTAATGTGTTTGATATTCTGATTTTGGAAGGTTTATTGAGTTTTGAAGTATTATCAGACTAACGGGATGTGGTGAATCTAATCAATGTGTAGACAATGTTCCAATTTGATCGTTTTTCAGGAAATTGTTCACTCATACGCAGTGAGATTTTATAAAATACATTAGCCAGAGTCTAATCGGTGCATTAAACCTCTTATAAAAGTTAGGCTATTAAGGGCCCTTAAGCAATCTTCACCATCTTCGAGTCTACAAGAAAAAAATAAGAGTATGGAAGCGTATAAGTGTCTAGTTCTGGTTTATCGGATTATTTTTATTTTATTTAGATAGAACTGTGTAATTTCAACAAATCCAAATCCTAATGATATTTAATTTAATTAATTTATGTTGAACTTTAATTTAATTCGTGATCGTAAACATTGCTAAATAGAAGCATATCCAGTAAACACAATAAAGAAATTGCAAAATTATGCGTCATGCACACCATGCGATAATATCAAAAATAAGTTAGTCTAGTATTTTGACCATTATAAAGAAACTCATTGCTATTATATTATTGTTTCAACGAATTTAGTATAATTAATTAGACGTAACAATTAATTCCATGAAGTTATTTTGTGCTCACCATATATATATATAGGGCCCGCACATAAAAATTTATTGTGAAGTAAAAATATCAGGATCATTAACATTTCGATAATATACTTGAACATGCTATATTTCAGTGAGGGCCAGCACAAAAAAGAGCAAAGAAGGAAGGTGCCCGGGCCGAATCGGGCGGTAGGGGTGGAATGGTATGATGGGTTTTTTTTTTTTTTTTTTTTCTTAATCCCCTTTTGATATTAATGTATTTTTTCCAATTGACTCATCTTAAAATTCAAAATTAATCCTTTTTTTATTATATTTTTATATGTTGACCCCATAATTTTTTTTTTTCTAGATTTGCCTCTGCTTTCTTGCATATGAGCTGTTTCTTAGTCTAGAAAAGAAAAACTTTTTGATCAATTTTCATGATATATGGCTTTTGAAATATGCTGAAAAATGGTTGTTGGTTGTTACCCTCGTAATGTTTGATATTCTTGATGAGTTTTTGGTTGATATTTACAGATACCGGTGAATTAATAATGTGAGAAAGATTTCAATTCGATTTCAGAATTTTTCACTCATCGCATTAATTTTTAAAATACATTAGCCAGATCTATCGGTCATGAAACCTCTTATAAGTTATAATGCCCTAGCAATTTTCACATTCATTACAAGAAAAAAAATAATATAATGGTTAGTCTGGTTTCTGTATTTTATTTTATTTTAATTAAACTGTGTAATTTCACAAATTCAATCCTAATGATATTAATTTAATTAATTTATTTGAACTTTAATTAATTGTGATCTACATTGTAAATAGAAGCTATCCAGTAACACAATAAAAGAAATTGCAATATGCTCATGCACACCATATAATATCAATAATTACTATATTTGCTTATAAAGAAAATATTGCTATTATTATTTTTCACAATTATATAATAATTAACTACAATAATTCCATGAAGTTATTTTCACACCATATATATATATAAGGCCGCACATAAAATTTATTGAATAAAAATATAATGATCATAACATTCGATTAATATACTTGAACATGCTATATGTGTATGATAGGTTTATGGGTTAACTCCTTCAGTGTTGTTTACTGAAGTGAGGCTTGAAGGCAAAGGAAAGGAAGGAATAGAAGGCCTGGTGGGAATGAACGGAAAAGGAGGAAAATTAGGAATCGAAGGCAAATTAGGAAACGTTAGAGTTATTGGAGGAGTAGAATTAGCCATAATTGGGCTAATTAGCGGAGGAGGAGGAGGAGGCGGAGGCGGAGGCGGCGGCGGTGACGGTGGTGGCGGTGACGGAGGCGGTGGTGCCATCATTTCAAAAGATGGAAATGTAGTTTGAGCATCGTCTTTCGGTACTGGAAAAATTGGTTCAAGAAAAAAAGGTGGATCAACTCCAACTTGTATAGTTGATAGTTTTCTTAGATTAAGTAAAATTCGAGAGCATATGCATAAGGGAGAATTGCAAATGGATAAGAAAGCAAGGGTAAGCAATAAGTGGAGGACAAAGGTAAATTTTAAAGCCATTAGATAATTAATCAAGCTTTAGAAATAAAAATGGTGCTAATGGGTTTTGATGGCTATATTGATATTTTTTATGTGTATATATAGATGGAGAAATAAGAAATTAGTTATCATGTGGGGATGGTGGTGGTTAGTGTTCATGGATTGCATGGGAATTTCTAATATGAACCTAATAATTTGAATCCAAATCTTGTGCATGCATCCATGGCATTGATTTGACTTTGACTACTACCTAGTACCATCTTAATCTTTGTATAGAGCTTTTCACATTTTAATTATGAGTAATCTAATCTTGATGGATACAAAATCCTAAATTTGAATATGAGATTTAATCTTTGAGTCTCATCTAATCTTAACTTAACCAAACATCACTTTGGAAAATGGATTAGTTTTGGAATTTAATCGTGTTTGAGGTTTGGACGTGGAGTTTTTAATTGGTTTAAATTTTTAAGACCGATAAGACCTTAAACAATATTAATATAAATATATTTATTTTTAATATTCTTATAAATGATAAAATAAATTATATTTATTTTGTGAGACATTCTTAGAGCTGTAAATAAAAAAAATTCAATGGGATATGTTAACTTTGAGCTTGGTTTATTAATATATTTTAAATTTATTCGGCGTAAATCTAAATTAACTGAATAAGTTAATTTCGACGTAAATCTGAATTAATAATAAGTGAATTTCCGCGTTGAATGGTTGTTACGGAGAGAAAGTGTGACTTGTTTTTTCAAGGCTCAAACTCCAATTTTAGTGTAGTTCGTTTAATACACGAGCTTAATAAAGTTGGTTCGTGTTCAGCTTTCCCTCATTAAACTTTTTTAGAAGCAACTCTCAAATAGCTCTTCTGAGAGGCTTGACTCGCTAAGTCCTTAAAAACGGAAAATCTCCGAAACAGTACGTGCCATTGTGCCAAAGCAGAACGACCGTTGGATGAGAATCAACCGTAAATCACAGAAACGGAAATCAAACCGTACGTAATATCTAAACATAACCCGGATCCAGCTCTGTGACGCTGCTTGGTTAGCGTTTGCTTCGCTACGGCTTTCACCTACCTGCTTACCACTCTGAGCAAAAACAATAGAAAGAAAGAAGCACCGGTTTCTGTTTCTGCACCGCCATGTCTTCTTCCGATCCCGAGAAGTTGATTGCCAAGGCCGATAAGCTGTAAGTCGTTTCTCTCTCTGTAAACGAACGATCGAATCTCTTTTGTGAGCAGAAATGATCCTGTATGTGAATTTATTCCAATTTTGTTAGATTGACAATGGCCACAGCAAATGCATTATTTTCTTTTTTATTTATTTTAAATTTAGAAAATAAAAGCATGTAAGAATGACATTTTTCCAATTTTTTTAAATTTATGTAAGTAATAGCTTCGCTTGATTCT
Source organism: Jatropha curcas (assembly GCF_014843425.1). The sequence goes on along the minus strand of NW_023591456.1, from coordinate 178,367 downwards.
GGTAGTTAACTCATAGTAGATTATGTGTTAACTTCTGCTCTGCTTAGGATTTTTGTTTTGAAATTATGATTTTGTTTCTGATTTGTACGTAGGAAAGGTATTGTTCATTACTTATTGAGATATTTGAGTTTGAAATTGATCAATATTATGATGTTATTAACTTTGAACTGATTTGATTGAAGATGCCACTGGAATTATAAAACCAAATGTGATGAAGAAGGGAGAGAGAACTGCTTGATTAGTTGTTGATCGCTATTAGTGAATATGTGTATTGCTGAAATTTAAGTTCAATGGCATAATAGTTCATCTTTCTTGACTTTATTGCTTCCATGTGCTTAAATTGTGATCATACTTTTTTTTTCCTTAAAATTATTGAAGGTTGTGAGAGTTATTTCAATTATATGTTTTTCTTTTTTATTATATAATTAGGAAGTGCTTTATTTTGTGATGCTACTTTTTTTCTCTTTTATTGCATATTAAAAATTTTACTTGTCTTCTTTTTAGAACAAAATTGAGTCTCACAAGGTGGAGTGCTGATTGGAAAAGTGCCACTCTTCTGTATGAGCAAGCTGGTTAGTAATTTCTTGTTCATTTGATGACTTTGAGATTATTAGCTTAATGGAGTGGCAGGCATCCTAGCAGTTAATAAAATTTAATATTAAATAAGAATCATGCCTTTAGAGGGATTCTTAACTAATGGTGGTTCTGCTGTAGCTAACAGTTTTAGGGTTGCCAAGAAATATGAGAAAGCAAAAGCAGCATTTGAAATGGCTTCCAAGGGTCAAGAGATAATCTCCTCGTATCCTCAATTCAGTTTAGCTACTACTGTATTTCTTGTTTTGAGTGTACATGAATTTGCCTCTTGTTATATCCTTTATGAGTATATAGCCCCTGGGATGCTGCTAAGCATATGGAGTCTGCTGCTGCTCTAGCAAAGGAACTAGGCAACTGGAATGAAGTTGCTGATCTTTATAGAAGGGCATCTGAGCTGTATATTGAGTGTGGGAGATCACAACCTGCATCAGATGCTCTAGCGAAGGCTGCACGGTAAACACAGTTTATGCTCTTGTCATGTACAATTTTAGTTCTTACATTCTTCATTATTTGAGACATCAAAAGATTAATACTAGGAACTAGCAGATAAGGTTGTTTTGAAAGTTAAACATAAAGCTGAAGTGCTCTATGAATTTTCATGTATGATTCTGTCTGGTCTTATATGCTTTAGTTCAAACTACTGCAATGTGGGGGCAATCCTGTTTGCTGTATAGTGCTAGGCCCAAAGGGCTTAAAAAGGGAAATCTATGGACTTATTTATTGCATTCTTGCATTTTATTTTGCGTCTCAATTTGCTTATCAACTGTAACAGTAAAAAATGCTCTTTAAATATATAATTTAACCAATAAAATTTAGGGGATGTCTTGTCACATAATATTAACTTGCTAGGCATTCTATGTTTAGTGCAATCTGCAGATAGGATCATGGGTTCACAATTTTACAAGGACTCCTTCACCCTCTTCCTCCACCCCTTATGTGTTTATATGGATCCACGTCTGCACGTAGATATGTTTGGTTGTCTCCTGGGTGAAAGAGTTTACTCTTCCTTCCTTTTTGCTTAACCCAAAAAAACACATCATGCCTTACATTTGTGCTATATAACATGACCCAAATTATTAATAGTAATCAGTTACCTAACTTTTTATGTAAAAGAATTTCTGTTACCAATATATACTTAAATCAACATGTATGGAGGCCTGTCTATCTGTTGTGTTTGTGCTTGTATCCCAAATTTTGAGTAAATTGTATGTTTTCGCCATATTATTCTTAGTGCTTTCTTCTTGTAGTGCAAAACTATTGGCTCTGGAAATGGCTTTAGAAAGCTCAGTGTTAACACCTTTGTCAAATCAGATTGTCTTTGCAACCTAATTAAAAGTATATCTTTAAATTTCACAGTGCTCTAGAAGATGCTATGCCTGATGTTGCTGTTCAACTGTATACTGATGCTTGTGTTATTCTTGAAGAGGATGGCAAGGAACAAATGGCGTTTGATCTATACCGTGCTGCCATTAGTGTTTATATAAAGCTTGAGAAGTAAGGGTTACTTTTTCCATTGGGAATAGGATACATTAAGATGACCAAATTAAACTTTTACTGGTCTGATTGAGTGCTGAAAGTGATTCCTCATTTCCTTTATTTTGCTTTCTATATTAAAAATTGATAATCACATAGATGCTCCATGCTTACTTCTAGTGGTTTTCTCAGAATGTATATGCGCGCGCGCGCACACACACTCACACACATATGAGCTACCTAGTTGATTTTCATGCATCAATTTGTGTCGAATGATCTACTACTTTAAACTCCAACAAGCATATTTGCTACAAAAATACTCTTGCTTTTTATTGAATGGCGATTGAAAATACCCCTTGTGATTAGGGATGCAACGGAGCCAAGTTGAGCTTGATACAGTGCTAAACTCAAGGTTGATTTGGTCAGAAAACTTGAGGTCTGAAATGATAAAATAAGTAAAGTTTGAATAAACTCAGATAAGCTTGAGTTCAAGCTCAGCAAGTTAGTATTTAAATATTATATAAAGTATATAAAATAAATTGAAAATTTAAATGCTTGGTTGAGCTCGCGAGCCATTCAAGTTACTTATTATAATATTCGAACTCTGCTTGGCTACTTGAGTTTGAGCTTGATTTGATTAAATCCGAGTTGAATTCACCTATTTTTCAAGTCAAGTCCGAGTAGCTCATGAGTAGAGTCACTCATTTACACTCCCTACTTGTGATAAATTGGCGGAAAGACAGGGACATTTTTGGGGTTTCACTATATGGATGGGGGAAAAGTCTACTTTCAGTATGGAGTATTTAGTTATACTTTGGAAGATATCACTTTTACCCTCATTCCTTATTTTGATTCATGAATGGAGACATATCTTGAACGTGTGATTTAGAGTGGCTAAGAAAGATGCTTGTTACAACCATAGGAGTGGGCTTTATTGACTAGGACTTTCTCAAACTTTGAAGTTATTGGGTAGTTGATGATAAGATAAATGAGGTCATTTCTTTAACCCTAAATATACATTTCTTTGCAATATAATAATTGTCTTCAAGACATTTTCATTCTCCTAATCTGGTGCTTCATATTTCCACTGTCTTGGTGCTCGTACACATACCAAGATAACATTTGTATAACCATGCCCTGATGAGGTTGTGGTGTTGATAATGCTTCGTACTTTTTGTGCGTGCTAATCCCTATTTTTCCATTTTGGTTTCTCTAGCAATGGAACATTCATCTTTCTGGCAGTATTTACTTGCCATCAAATGTTGATTTTGACTGCAAGTATACAGTGCAGATTTATTGTTTGCTCTTTTAATAAATGATATTGTGTCATGTTCTCATGAGGGTGAACGCATACATTCTTATGATGAACATATAAGGATGGTTGTTAATTATGCTGTGAATGCATACAGGTATACAGATGCTGCAGCTATCTTGTTGAGATTGGGTCTAGCAGCGGACAAATGCAATGCTACCAATAGCCAGTGCAAAGTGTGAACTCTTTTTAGTTTTTCTACTTCTTTTAGTCTATTTCATTTTTCATTCTTTTTCTCTATTTGACAAACACACAAGTTACTTCAACTATGACACTAATTTCCATGTGTATCTGAAATTTTTCATAACTTGTATGTTTATTTGTTTATCCATCAGACTTCATCTCTTCCATTCCTTTGTTGATTTCAGGCATATCTTGGTGCAATTATAGTTTATCTTTATGCTCATGATCTCAAGCAAGCAGAAAAGTGCTACAATGATTGTGCACAGTAAGTAAACTTTTCTCTTGGCGTCCCTTGGCAAACAGTGATTTGTTTAAATTTTTGCTGATTTCTACCAATAGTGGATACCTCTAGGGTCGACATAGCCCTCAAGAAGTAGTGAATGACTGTGTGAAATAATGAAACAAAATTAAACTTTGTGGCTTTCTGAATTCACCTTCATGATACATCTTAAATGTCTTGCATAAATGTCAAGCATGTTCTCTAATTGCTAAGAAACTTCTAAAATCAAGTCTACTCATAGTATCATTCTTAAGTGTATATCCTTATATCTGCAGCAGCTTTGTACTGTTTTTTGAAGTTGTAGGAGTTGTGTGGAGAAATTTCTCCATAAAGTCCTTTTACTACCTAGTAGTAGCAACATATCAATTACCTTTCAAGAACTATTTGCAGAGCTGTGTGATTCTCTTCTTCCACCAATTTCTCTAACTGTGCCACATGCTCCTTTTTATTTTTCAAAAGTTAAAAGTGCAATCATGCAATTCAACTTGCAGACAGTTGCATGGCGAAATTGTAGCTGCAGAAACCAATATATTTCATTCTTTTTACCAAATTTCATGATACTCAATTTGGCAATTGCTCAGCAAATAACAACAAGGCACCAAGAGCAAATACTTTACTTTTGCTTCTCTCATCTTTGCTGGACTAGTTTAAATTGACTGTGTAAATATTTCTAAAGAATCTCAAGAAATGTGTGAATGTGAGGAAACACTAGATGCTTCTTCATTCTTGGTCCTTGAGAATGCGGAACAGTTTACCATAGAGGTTCAAATTTGTACAATCACTTGATGGTTAAAGTATAATCACTTGATAGTTACGTTGCTTTAACTTGTGCAAAATTTTCAAATTTTTATGTTAGGATACTTTCATGTAAGTCCGTTATCTTGGTGGCTCTGTATCTATAAGTTAACTTAAATATGTGTAAAGAACCTTTTTGTCACTCTTGTGTGGAATGATCAACTCTTTCTTTGAGTATAATAATTAATACTTTTTTTTTTTTTCTACATTGCATTTTTTCCCCCTCATTGGAAATAAAAGATTTCTAATGATTTCACGTGCCGCTTTTGGCTTTTTGCAGGATTGATGCCTTTTTGAGCAGCGACCAGAATAGGTGTGCTACTAAACTACTTTCTGCTTATAGGGAAGGTGATATTGAAGAAATCAAACGCCTTGCTCAGTCTAGCACTGTTTCACATCTTGACCATGCGGTAAATCTTCTAATTTGTTTTGACCCTTTTATTAAAATTGCATTAGCAGATCCCACTCAACAATTATAATTTTTTGAATGAATTTTGTGCATCTTCACCCATGTGGTATCCCACGTGCATGCTTAACGATATCTAATCTTGGGAGTTCTTCTTCTCCAAACTTTTATAATTTCAAGTCATTTTTGAATCCATATCTCCCTGCTTTTTATGTGATAGAGCTTTTATGTCATAAGCTACTCATTTGATTTGCCATGGAGGGGCTAATGTGCTTCTTATAGAAGAAAGTCATCATCGATATTGCTCACAGCCAGCCACTTAAAGCTATATCCATACAAACATGTATTGAAATAGACCCTTAGAATATTTAGCAGACCGGCAAGACATTGGAACCAACTGTATCACTAACTGCTGTTTCTTTTGACTGGGAGTAGCCACTTGGTAGTCTTCATGTAGTTTAGATATTCTGTTACATAACACATATAGAGAGAATTCCGTATTAAGGACCTGACAACTTCATTACCTGAAAAAGTTGAGTGCTTTTGTACTGCACAACACTTTCTTGTTCTGTAGATCCTCCGTTTCTAGATGAACTTGCACATGATTTCAGGTTCAGAAGCATGTATGCTCTTCCGCAGAACTGTTTTGTTAGACGTTTTCCTTTCAATTAGCTTATATATAGAGTATCCTTCCAGCCAGTTCTGTTTTCCTCTTTTTTTTTTTTTTTTTTTTTTTTTTTTTTTTTTAAACTGTATCACTACTGCTTGTTTCTTCTTGACTGGGAGTAGCCCACTGCGCTTCAGTCTTCATTAGTTTAGATATTCTAGCTTACATCAAACACATCATAGAGAGCAATTCCGTATTAAGGGACCTGCAACAACTTCATTACCTGAAAAAGTTCGACGCTTGCTTTTTTACTGCCACAACCACTTTCTTGTTCCTGTCAGATCCTTCCGTTTCTAGATGAACTTGCACCATGATTTCAGGCTTCAGAAACGCATTGCTATTGCTCTTCCGTCGAAACTTGGTTTTGCTTAGACGTTTTCCTCTTCAATTATCTTATACTATAGCAGTATCCTTCCAGCCAGTTCTCGTTTTCCTCTTTTTTTTTTTTTTTTTTTTTTTTTTTTTTTTTTTTTTTGTTTTGCCAGTTTGGTCTGGTTTTGAACTGTGGGACTGTGGTTCCAGCCCGGGGCAGCTCCCAGAAAGTCCATTTTGTAGCCAGCCCTCGGCCAGGTCTAGAGCATCCACCATTCCAAAGGGGATTACTCTGATAAAGTGCCTCTTCACAATAGGAGAAAAGTCCCTTATTGCCTTCGCTATCTATGATATACTTCCTCTGTCTACAAATATAAATCGTTGAGAATATTAACTATCAAGAAGTAATTAATGAACATTTTCCAATTTTATCCTTATATGTATTGTATGCATTACCTATTTCTACAATTTTCTAAAACTATCTTTAGTTAAATCAATGATACGAGATAAAAGGTATTTAGTCAAATTAATGAAATTTTGCTATAATGTAGGAGAATTAGTTACTTTTTAAATCATTTTGCAAAAGCCTTAAATGACTTATGTTTGTGGATGGAGGGAGTAATTGATAGAACTCGAACCTTCGGAACATGACTTTGCACCTTATGATTGTTGTCTTGCTTCATAAGGTGTCCTTTCAAGGCAGATCATTAAAACAGCCAACCTGTCTTTTTTATTTAATGCCCAAGGTATATTTATCAAACTTTGCACTTAATTTTATTAAGGTCACACACAACTTCAATTCATCATTTTTTAGATGCTAAACTTTGGTTTTTTGTTTGAATGGGGAGTCATTTAATTGGAATCTGGTGATCGGAAATAATAGTATAGCACTAAAAAAATATATTTATTACAATTTTTGTGGGTACAATTTATTTTAAAAAAATTTACTCTTAATAAACTATCATGGGAACTACTCATTAAATTAGTTAGTGAATGGTGCCTATCCAAATGAAATAAGTTTTAAAAAGGAAAAAAAAAAAAAAAAAAAATTCTCATCTTAACATTACGTTAGTGAATGCGTTGCCCCTATCAAATGAAAATAAGTTTTAAAAAGGAAAAAACAAAAAAAAACAAAAATTCGCTCTACCTTCTTCTATTTTGTAACCTCAAAAAAAAAAAAAAAAAAAAAAAATTCGACTCTACCTTTCTATTTTGTAACCTTCTTCTCTTTTTCTTACTTGTATTCCTCTATAATCTTACAACTATAACAATTAAGCCTTAGCTCCAAAACAGTTGGAGTCAGCTATATGAATCCTTTATTCCTCTATAATCACTTTTTTTTTTTGTGTGTGTAAAAGATGTCATTGTTAACGTCATATGTTACCATTTTGGTGACCGTTCGGTGACCTCCCATTGAAGCACAAATCAAAGTGTATTGATTAAAAAATCAGCCTTAATGAAATGAAACTAAGTACAAAGTTTGATGTCCATTGTTATGATTTACCCTTGATGGGAAGTTTTCTTGATGTCCATTGTTATGAAACTAAGTTACTATGGCTGAACTGACTAGTAACTATAAGTACTAATAATTTAATTACATTTGTTTAACGTAAAATAACTTGGCTGCAGATAATTAAGATTGCAAGAAAACTTCCAACGGGGGACGTTACCGCATTCAAAACTGATGCTACAAAAGAGGAAGAAGAAGAATTGGATGAGAATGACCTCACATAAAAGATTGGCAGTAGTTATATAAATTGGTGGGTTTTGGCTTTGGTATAGAGCATGTATAAAGCATATATTATAATTTCATTTTATTTGATATTGTGAATGTTGTTCTCCCATTTTTAACATTCTGTGTTTTAAGAGGTGTTGACTGTGTACAAATATATACCTTTTATCAATATTTTTAATGTATTGGATTAGCTAAGTTTTCAAACATTTTAATTTTAAAACAATAAGGTATTCGTAATTAAGTTATCCCTCTATGGGTTAGTTTGATATACAGTTGTCCCATGATTTTGTATTTTAGTCCTTATGCATAAAAAATGAAAATTCATTTGTTTAATGCTTAAATTTATCCTTTAATACTCTATGGAAAAAATTGTAGCGCCTTGTACTTTTACGAGGGACCTATTATATCTCAAAAGTTTCTAATTTTTGCAAGTCCAAGTGCTTAATAGAATAGTTTTTACAAGTTAAAGTGTTTAATGAAAATAATTTTATAAATTAAAGTGTAGTCAAAAATAAAAGTTGAGAATGTATGAATTTTTTACATAAAGTATAGAGTATGCATTGAACTAATTCTCGTTGTACTTATATTTTTCAAATTTGATTGCACGTTCCGCTTAAAATTCTACGGCAAAGTATTAATTTGAAAGAAAAATTATTGGTATCTTTTTTTTTTCTTATTTTAGGAGGCCTAACATGTTGAAATAATACAATCAACTACATAATAAGGAGTAACACTCGTTGACTCGAGACTTTCTACTACTCACACCAGTGTAAAGACCAAACAGTTCAAATAGAAATAAACTATCGGGTGAAAAAAAAAAAACTCTAAAACATAACTGATGCAATCAATGGCTGATTGAAAATTCTATTAGCTAATACCAATAACCTAGTTTTTAAATATGAATCAACTATCAATTATATGAATCAGATAAATCAAATGTAATTCATGTCTTATAACTTCTTTGTTTTAATTGTTTATACTAGTTGATAGCTGTTAGCTAAAAAAATGTTGGTATTCGGCTAAAGATTTTTGATAACGGTTGTTATTTAACATGAAAAATGATATATATATTTTTTTATTTTAGGGTGAATATGTTTTTCGTATTCGGCTAAAGATTTTTGATTAACGCGTTGTTATTAACATGAAAAATGATTTATATATATAATATATATACTATAATATATATATATATATTATAATATATTTATTTATTTATTTATTTATTTCTAGGGTTGAATATGTTTTTGTTACTTAACATGCGAAAATGATATACTATATTCTTTTTATTTAGCGGTGAATATGTTTTTTTATTTTAACGTAATATCATAACTAAACAATATACAATTCAAAAATTTTTTTATTTTAGGGTGAATATGTTTTTGTTATTTAACATGAAAAATGATATATATATTTTTTTATTTTAGGGTGAATATGTTTTTTTTATTTTAACGTAATATATAACTAAAAATATAAATTAAAATTTATAAAATAATATTTAATTGAAAATTATTATTTTTAAATAAGTATTAGCAAAATGGTAAAAAAGATATTAATTTATTAGGGACTCGTATATAATTTACTGAGAGCCTATTTACAATTATACATGGACTAATCCATAATCAACCAAATATATGTTTTCTCCTAATTAATATCTGGCTCGGCCAACTAAGACCAACCGCTCTAATGTTCCCCATATAACTCTTTCATTATTCATTGTTATATTTGTTATATGTTTGGCCCTCTCCAACTATTTGCGCTGCTGTGTCCACCCATGCTTGTTGAACTGCTTTAATACTCTGTTGGGATGCATAAGATTGTGAATGTTAACTGATGTTCCATGTGACTGGCTAGTATATGTAATGTGTAAGGTATCAAGAATACATCTCTGAAAGTGGATATCCAAAATATAGATTCTCTTTGGCACTTTTGTGCTAAAGATTTCATATAGTAATGCTAACTGTGTTTGGATTTTTTTTTTTTGGTTAAATCACCCGGTATCCAACACAATCAATTAATTCGAATTCGGGTTCTGCAGAGATCTGTAATAGGAGCGATCCTCCCAAATCAGCTTTCTCCGTTCACAATGCTTAAATTTAAACTCTGAATGTTGTTTTAAGAATTTAACGCCCTATCCCACTGGACCAACTGACAATTGGTAAAATTAATCTTTCTTGTCAAGAGAATTGAATGAATTGGCATTAAGGTTCAAAGTGGACAAAGAGAAGAAAGAGCATGAATCAGGGTAGACCATCAATTTTGAGGAATTCATGCCAGCATAAAGTTTATAAGTACTTTATGTTTAAGTTGTGTTGATTAGATTAGCATATATTGGTAGTCTTTTATGTTTAACTATCATGAATGTCTACCGTGAAAAGGTATTTTTGGCCAACTATGTGTACTCTAATTGATCTTTTCACTAATGTGAAGAATATGATGTCTTGGGTTAAAAGTTTGCACAAAATCAGAAATCTGTTATCTCAAATACGCATATAATTTTCTCCAAGTAAACCTAATTCCATGATTTTCTCTAACATACAACTCAAACAGTTGCGAGTATTCCTTATTCAAAACATAAGTGACATTGCTGATACAGAGGCAACCTTCTAAAACATCCAAAAAGGTAAGATACCTGAGAACAGGTTGTGGTACTAGGAAAAATGTCTCATTAGCTAGATCAAAAGCAATAATTTTCCTATACTTATCTGTTTATATAATAAATAAGCAGTGCAAGGCACCGTTGGCGAAAATCCTTCAACATGAACGTATGACATCAGAGTATAAGGTAAATCCGGAAGCTTTCTCCAAGAATTGGATTTCAAACCAGGAACCCAAACTTCAGAATTCACGGAAATAGTCACAACTTTGTAGTCATTACTAGCAGAGTTGTATCCTAATCCAAATACACATCTTTCCACTCCACAAACGGGTAGCTTCTAAGATTGCCTGGTGAATGGGTTCCACAGAGCAAGTCCTTTATTACCGAGTCATAAAAGTAAGCCATTACAAGAACCATAGATTGAGGTGTTGAATTTTCCTTTTAATGGGTTATTGAGCTTTTGGGCTAGGCAGGGTTCCTCATCAAAATTGGAGGCATAAATATCCTCGGGAAAATATCTCCGGGGTAGGCTTATTTCTCGGATAATCAGTTTGCGGTTCGTTTTGGTTTCCATGGATCTGTCAAGATGCTCATTGATGAAATCTGGACCGTCGATCAGACTGCCTAATTATTTAGAAACGCATCTAAAACGCAAAAGAGGCTTCGCCGGCAGCGGGAGAAAAATTTTCTGACTATTAAATCTGGTGGAAGTTTTTCTATTGTCCGCGTGCTGGCAAAAAGTGATACTACCTCCGCTCGTTTCAAAATAATTATCACATTTTTTGTTTGAAGAAGTAATAAATATTTTTTTTCATATTTGCTCTTTATATATGACCAATAATTATTAATTTTAATTTAATAGTTTTCTTAGAAAATAATATTAAATTAAAGATAATATAATGAATTTATTCAGTGATTTATTATAACTTGGACAAATTTAATGATCTTCGTAAAGAGTGTAAAATTTCAAAATGTGATAACTATTACAGAACAAAAGTAATATTCTTTTTTATTAATTTTACACGAAAAGAAATATTCATAGTTACCCACAACATCATCATTTTCTTCCTTTCCTTTTATATGTCATCATTATATGGCATTTTTTTAAAGGAATTATATGATTTTTTTTTAATTGACAATTATATGGCATTAAAACATATTCAATATCTTTTAATACCAAAAAATAAAATCAAAAGTAAAAAATATTAAAAACCAGAAAGGCACGCAGACTCTTTTTAACTCCTCGTAATCATCGAAAGTACAATACTTGAGATCAATTCAAGTAAATATGCCACCACCAACTCCACCTGGAGGATCATCATGATACTAAGATCCACATATTTTTGAGTAACCCGAGAAGCAAACGTATTATCTAGGTCTGATATCTACTGCGAGGATCTTCCAAATGTTGTGCGGTGCCCACTCACGTGGGATCCACAATAAATTTGAAAAGAAAAAAAATAAACACATATTTTTTAGAAGGAATCAACGATTGGCAGCCAAATTATGACTTAAATGGAGAAGCCGTGTCACCTCTCCTATAAATAGGAGATGGCTCAGCTCATCTCAGCACACAGCAGAAAGAGAAACAATATGTAGCGAAAAGAGAGTTATTAGTTTTAGGATTGTTTTCCTAGAATTAGGGGAGAGAAAAATAGTGAGAAATTATTATAGAGTGTTTTTGGGAAACATTTTGAGTTTTACTATTTTTGTATTACTCTCTTTGTGTACCTACTATTTTTAATAGAAGAATGATTCGGAGTTTGTCCCGTGGACGTAGTGCTAAACAGTTGAGGGTGAACCACGTAATTTCTGTGTGTCACAAGTTTACTATTTCGCTGCGTTAATTTTCTCTTAATTGGTTGAAAGGGCCCTTTTAAATAGAAGAATGATCGGAGTTTGTCCCTGTTGGACGTAGTGCTGTAAACATTGAGGGTGAAACCTATCGTAATTTCTGTGCATGTCACAAGTTTACTCTTTTCGCTGACGTTTAATTTTACTCTTAATGGCTTATTTGAAAGGGCCAACGAGTGTATCAGAGCTGTATTGACGTTGGGCAACCTGCCCAACCCAACTGGTATCAGAGCTGACTTCCTAACATTGGTATCAGAGCGAAGGTTTTCGGCAGGTCCAGCCGGTTCAGATTAGCGCAAGGTACCCGGATCTGTGGATATTTATTTTGAAAATAAATATTTACCACGAAACGAGAGAAAATTAGGACGAGTCCATTGGTGTTGTGTCCCGCTCGGAAAGACCGTTGCAGAATCGAAACTTTAGTGTTCATGACTAGTAAATCAGTTTAACTCGCGGTTGATGCGTGAATTAGTTACTATTGGCTGTTTACTGTGCTGAGGTCCGTCACTGATTTAAACCAAGCACTATTACGTATAGTTACATTGATTCCACGAAATTTACAAGGTTAACCTTTATTTCACGTCATGATACTATTTTTTGGTGGCACAGTTACTATTTCGGGGTAAAAAACTGATCACTATTCGCCATTCGCCGCTCACCTATTACGTTTGACATACTGGTTCCACGGTTCTCACGAAGTTTTGTTGACCCCAGGGTATGATAAGTTTCAGCAACAGTCAAAAAAATGGGACAAGCCCAACAATGGATCAGTCTCACAAAATCGACCGGGATTTCCCATTACCATATTATGGAGGAACATGAGATGATCTCCTCGCTTATGGTAATTTAAATGCATTTGTCTCGTGTAAGTTCACAACTAAAAAACCGTGGCGAAGACAAGACCTGATTAAGAATGGGTTTGTCTGAGCATGGCGTCCAAATTTCAGCAGTTTGCGTAGATTTTTGATGAATGAAGTTTCCCTCATAAGTAAAAGCACCTTCAGAAATTTGGTCAGGGGCGTAAAGCTCACAAATTGCGTTCATTTGTTTGGTAGCTCAAAATGAAGAAAGCACTGTACGTGATGCCTATTTGCGAAACATCTCCCAAGACACTTTGTGAAAGGTGTAGTCGGAGCAATGACAGTAGTACATATACGCTAGTGCGTCCCTCTGAATATGGGATCCTGAAAACTTACTTACGCCACATTGAGTAATAAGACAAACTCTTCTGCAACCGTATTAAAGAACGTTAACTACCTTCGGGATTGTATGAAGTTCACCCGTTAGACTAGTGATTCGCTGATCTTGTTACGTGCGGGAAAGTTCCTACAAACGGACTGATAGTTTCCAAGAGTATGCCACCTTCACATTTCTAGGAAGATAGAATGTTATCTCGACTCTGATTCATCAGATTTGTTGTGGACGCATCTGATGTGTCATTATGTGGTGACAATCCTATGTGTTGTGACATTTATATCGATGACCCATTCTAGGAAGATCCTGTAGTTACCACATTGAAAGTCCAAATAATCTCAATGACAGAAGATTAGGCATAGAAGCTGATAGGTTGTACCGGAACAGATAATGGGTGATTTGGCAAGAAAACCTGCGCCAGATCTGTATGCCCATAAGAGCCTGTGTATTCGACATATAAACAAAAAATCCCCCCAAGACACGTGCGCAATGTGAATGGATTTTGGAGCTCGGAGAGGATGAATAGAACTTTTGATTCGAGGAGTAGTCTCTGATGTACTTCGCATATTGCAACATTGTCAAATAATTTTGTGGGGGAAGGCGTTTACTCCACAGTCAAGAGACATCACCGTAAGCCCTCTCATACAGTCATTGATACATATCCTTGACGAGAGCTATGGTCTTCGTAGGAACGGATAGTTTCCTATTGACTGCATGCGGGTGTATAAGCATAAGACCTTCGTGGCATCATCCCGAAGTGGCTAAATGGGTCTAAGCGTTTGATGTTAAGACTGCGACAATGTCGTATAATCATTGGCCTATGGCCAAAACCATTTGGCTTATAGGTTTTATGACCCAATCCAGAAGACGATTATAAGAAATCGTTTGATGCTGATTTGTTGAAGATCAGACTATTGAAGAATATTTTAAAGCAGAGATGTCAACTAGATCTGATGAGACCGTGGGAACAGACATACAGAGAGTCCCTCCAATAGAACTGCAGTCACGAATTGGAGATGAAGAAAATGCTTCCTACAAGAATAAAAGTGCCAGAGTTAGAACAATTCCAGTAAGACAGTTCCTAAATGAAACCAAAGTGAAAGATATGCAGATAAGTTATCATGTTTAGCCAACCAGCCCACTAGAAGGTGTCTCACCATTAAGAACTAATCTAGATTAGAGTGTTTGGCAAATCCATTCCTAGTAGTTTATCCAATCAATAGAGTAAATGTACTTACGGACTGATGGGGGTTAGTAGAGTCTGACAACCATCTACTAGATCTCCAGTCAATGAGTATGTACTAACGATTACAGGGGAGAACCTGAAAGCTTTGAAGAAGCTATTGGAATGAACACAAGAGGAGATGGATTGAAGCCATGCAATATGAAATGAAGTCCTTACATGAGGATAAAACATTTGAGCTGGTGAAGTTGCCTAAAGGCAAGAAAGCTTTGAAGAATAAGTGGTTGTCCAGGATCAAGCAGGAAGAACACAGCTCCCAACCACAATTCAAAGCTAGATTGGTTGTGAAAGGATTCAATCAAAGAAATGGTATTGATTTGATCTTTTCACCAGTTGTGAAAATGATATCCATTCGAATAGTGCTCGGAATGGCTGCCAGTTTTGAACTGGAAATCGAGCAAATGGATGGAAAAACTACCTTCCTACATGGAGATTTGGAAGAAGAAATATACATGGAGCGAAGAAAGCTTTTATACACATAATGGAGCAGCCAGATTGTGGTTTTGTTAGAAACAGAGAAGGATTTGTTTGTTTGCATAACTGGGAGTAAGAGCTTGTACGGTCTTGAAGTAGCACTGAGACAGTGGTTACAAGAAGTTCTGAGTTCTTGTTAATGCGGCGGAAGCCTATGGAAATTCAGATAGACTTACTTCAGATCTACTGTCGTTTTCTATATTTGAGAAGAAACTATTCTACTGTCTATGAACAGCTATTACATGTGTCTTCTTGCTCGAGTGATGTGAGTGAGCTTGGATTGCTTTTGTGTCCAAAATTTAGATAAGTCGATTGCTGTGGGAGAGACTTTCGGACCAGCAAAGCTAATGATCTCCATTATGATCATGAGATCGGAAGAGACCAACATAATATTATGGTTGTCACATGAGAAGCTACATTTGAGAAAGTACCTTCAAAAGAGGTTTAGAAGTCGGAGAATGCCTAAATGCGATTAGATACTTGTCCAGAAGAAACAGCTAAGTAAGTCTTTTGCCATGAAAGACTTGGGACCAGCAAAGCAAATTCTTGGCATGAAGATCGAAGAGCCAAGAAATTATGGTTGTTATAGGAGAAGTACGTTGAGAAAGTACTTTAAAGGTTTAGAATGGAAAATGCTAAAGCGGTTAGTTGTCCTCTTATTAATCACTTTAAATTGAGTTTTAAACAGTGCCCTTCTACGGATGGAGAGAAGGAAGAAATGAAAAGATCATGTATGCTTCAGCAGTTGGAAGCTTGATGTATGCCATGGTTTGTACACGACCAGATATTGCTTATTCAGTCGGAGTAGTGAGTAGGTTTCTTTCAAATCCGGAAAAGGAACATTGGACTGCAGTGAAATAGATTTTCAGGATATCCAATCACAGTTGCAGGGGGAGCCGTGTCGTGGCAGTCAAGATTATTGAAACGTGCAGGCAGTTGTTGTGGATGAAGAAATTCTTGATTGAACTCGGAATTCATCAAGAACGGTATCAGATATTTTGTCACAGTCACACTATTGTTTAGCTGCAGGGATGATGGAGAGTATGGATAACGTCCCCACTTGAGTGTGCAGGGGGAGATTTGTTGTGCGGTACCCACTCAAGTGGGACCCACAATAAATTTGAAAAGAAAAAAAAATAAACACACGTTTTTTAGAAGGAATCAAAGGTTGGCAGCCAAACTATGACTTAAATGGAGAAGCCGTGTGTAACTCACACACGGCTCTCACATCACCTCTCCTATAAATAATAATAGGAGAGTGGGCTACAGAAGCTCATACTCACTCACACGCAGAAAGGAAACAACATGTAGTGTGCGAACTAGCAGTTCTTAGTTTTTAGGACATGGGTTTCCTTAAAATTAGAAGGGAGAAAAAATAGTGAGAAATTATTATAGAGTTTTTTGGTAAAACACTTTAAGTCCACTATTTTTGTATTACTCTCTTTGATGTACTACTATTTGAGTAGGAAGAATGATTTGGGCAGTTGTGGTGCCCACCGTGAGACGTTAGTCGCTCAAACAAGATTGAGGGTGAACCATTGTAATTTCTGTGTGTCAATCACAAGTTTAGCTTTTCGCTTTGCTTTTAATTTTCTTCTTAATTGCGTTGAAAGGGCCCTTACGAGTGGTATCAGTCGCTTGCATGCCAACAACTGTGTATCAGCACTGTATTTTTTACGTAAAACACCAAAATAGCATACTCATAGCCATAGATTTAGAGAGAACCCTCTCTGTGTGTCACAAGTTTACTATTTCGCTGTGTTAATTTTCTCTTAATTGGTTGAAAGGGCCCAACGAGTGGTATCAGAGCTGATGCCCAACAACTGGTATCAGAGCTGATTCGTAACACCAAATAGCATACTCCATAGCCATAGAGGAACCTCCAGAAGTGAGAAATCCAATTGTTGGAATTTGAAATTTCTTGAAGATTTCATTAGTCTAACTCATAATGTCAACAGTAGCACAAATTGGCAGGGTTGAATCCATATTTTTCAGATTGGATCAAGAGGAGATTTTGAATGCCTTAGGCCATGTGTATGGTAGTTAATGTATTGAGAGATTTTCAATACTGTGGTCAAATGATTTCTTCCAAATCAAATGATTTTTGTGATTTTATGAAGGCAAAAGAAAATCAGCAAATTTTAGGAAAATGAATGAATTTTACTCCGAGACCACGAATACTTTTGCCTCAACTAAACGGTGAACAATATCCATACTTCCTTATTGAATCTCCATTTTAGTTTCAGACAGTAAAATGAATGTTTTTCTGCTATTTTTATCTTATTTTTCTGATATTTTATAGAAAGGTTGTGTTCCTCTGTTTAATTTAATTTTTAGTTGAAATACGTATCTCCATAATTTGCGTTGGGTTATTGCAGGTGTGGATCCTAAAAATGAAAATAAATGAATAATAGTGTGATGAGCTCATAACATGGGTATTTTAGTTTTTTTATACAAAAATATCGGAAAAATTAATGTTTTATGGACAAAAGAGCTATATAGTCAAACAGAAGCAAACGTTAGGGATGTTATAATCATTTTACCAAATTACAGGATGAAGTGATTAATTATATCAAATTTCAAGGACTAAATAATTATCAATGTTTTATGGATAGAAGGGCTATATAGTCAAAGAGAAACAAATGTTAGGGATGTTATAATCATTTTACCAAATTACACGACGAAGTGATTAATTATATCAAACATCAGGGACTAAATAATTATCGACGTTTTATGGATAGAAGGGCTATATAGTCAAACAGAAACAAACGTTAGGGATGTTATAATCATTTTACCAAATTACAGGACAAAGTGATTAATTATATCAAACCTAAAGGACTAAATAATTATTTTCCCTTTAAATAATGCTCACTTTGTTGTAATATACAATTTACCTAAAATAGAAAAATCAATAATAGAAAATATTTTCTTAATTAAGAAGATATTAACTCATTTTAAAAAACAGTTACTTCTCATGTTCGAAAGAAGCAAACATTTTTCAAACTTTAATAAATTTATTATAACATTACAAATATATTTTATTACGATAGTTACCGCCACCTATCACCACTGACTACCATCGACCACTAATACACATCGGCAATTATTACAATTTATTATTTTCTATATATTTTTTCTTTTATTTAAAAATAAAATTTTAAAAAATGACACATCAAAAGGCAATTGATAATACAATTTATTATTGTTCTTACTTATATTTTTTCTTTTTATTTAAAAATAAAATTTTATAAATAATATAATTATAATTATAAATATTTTTATTTAAGTAAAACCAAAAAAATAATAATTTAATATTACAATAAAAAAAAAATAAAAAATGTTTTAAGGAAAACTTTTTTCTTAAAAAAATATTTTTTCAAAAAATAAATTATTTTTCGGAAAAATGAAAACTTTAAGCTTTTGCCACTTGCACCAAATGACTATAAAGTTCAGTTTTACCCAAAAATAAAATAAAACAAATTTCACATTTATTATGAATGAAAATCCTAATGATAAAGATCGCATAACTAAAATTGAACATTTTGACTCCAAATTTAAGGTAAAATCGAATTTTTTTTTTGTTGAATATAGAATATTTTAAAATTAATTTTTAATATTACAAAAAAAAAAGAAGATATTTGAAATATATGTTTTAAGGAAAACTTTTTCTTAAAAAATATTTTTCAAAAATAAATTATTTTTCGGAAAAATGAAACCTTAAGCTTTGCACTTGCACCAAATGACTATAAAGCTTCAGTTTTACCAAAAATAAAATAAAACAAATTTTCACATTTTTATATAATAAAATTCCTAGTTAAAATATAAAGTCTATTTATGGATAAATTGACATTTGACTCAAATTCTAAGGATAAAATGAATTTTTTTTTTTTAGAAAATAGAAAGTAGTGTCTTGAATGATAGCTTTAAAATTATTTATGATTTTCTCAATTTTCCTAGTATGATAAAAAAAATTAAGAGAGAAAAAACAGGCAGCAACTTAGCAATACCAATTTCATTTGTATAAACTCTCAATAATTAAAAACATTCATTTGGATAATATATACTTACATCTAACTCACTAGAAAATATCAAAAGAAAGAGGACGGTCAAAGAAAAAACTCTGGTAATATAGATTCCATTATCATAATTTTGAAAATACCACTAATATTCTATTGTAATTACAAGAATATCCCTCTCTTCAACATTTTTTTGGCGGGAAAGTTCGTTACGCGTTAGTTACCCTTTTTTTTGTTTCTCTGTTTCCTCTTTTAATGATCCAAAACCAAAACAAACTAAGAAGTCACTGAAAACCAAAATCAAGAAATCTCCATTCTCCCTCTTTTCTCTCTAATGGCTCATTATCTGCTCTTTCTTCTTCTCTTCACCGTTTTCTTCCTTAACACAGCCATGACCCTCACTCCCATACCTTCACCCGCCGTTACTCCCAACTTAAATATCTACAGTACCACCGCAAAACACGCTCCCTCACCTTCACCGATCCCTACTTCCACAAGATCTTCAAACACCACAACCACTACCACCGCAACACTCGCTCCCTCACCGTCACCAACCCCTGCTTCCACAAGATCTCCAAATACCACAACCACTACCACCGCAACACTCGCTTCCTCACCTTCACCGACCCCTACTTCTGCAAGATCTCTAAACACCACTGCCGCCCCAATTCTTGTTCCTAAACCTTCGCCAGCTCCTACTCGCACCGTAACTCCTAACTCCACCTCCACTACCGCTGCAATTTGCTCTCCCGCCCCTTCACCAGCTTTTACTCCCAACGGCACCACCTCCGCCGCCACGACCACCATCACCACCGTCATCACTGCACCACCGCCGCCACGGCATATACACCATGGCTACCGCCAACAACTCAACAACATAATCGATGCCCTAATTGGTGCCGGAGACTTCAACATTTGGGCCAACGTCCTTTCGGTGGCAGATCCCTCGACTCTCCCTATCTCCGCCACTCTCTTTATTCCCGCAGATGATTCTCGTTCACCTATCGCCACCACTATCACTATTGATCCTTACATATTCCCTTACCATATTGTCCCTCAACGCCTCTCCTTCGTCGATCTTGGTCAATTCAAGCTTTATTCTCGCCTTCCAACGCTTCTTCCCGGCAAATCCATACTCGTAACTAATAGTTCCATTTCTAACTATACTCTTGACGGTTCTCTTGTTTCTCATCCTGATCTCTACACCAATGCAAACATCGCCGTTCATGGAATCGCCACTCTGCTAGATTACTCTGTTTATGGCGACGCTTACACTAAAGTTCCACAGCCGGAAGTGTTGTCTCGGCCACCGCAAGCAATGTTTGTGCCGGAAGGTGACTTGATTGGCGATCACCGATCAGAGACAAATTCGGCTTGCTTGTGCAGTGAGGTTTGGACTGTTTTCTGGATCTTTTCTGCTGTTTTAGCATCAAAGGTTCAAAGATTTAGTCTTTTTAGCCATTGATCGTGTTTTCCATTGATTTTAAACATAATAATAGAAGGCAGAGATGATGATTTTGAAGATCAATCTTGGATTAAGGCATTTTGTTTCTTTTGGTGACCCTTTTGGAGTTTTGATGTCTCTTTGTGAATATTTTTGGTTCAATTGGGTCATTTTTTCAATTTCAGACAAATTTGTATCGGGTTCCTTTTCTTTGATGTCAAAATTCAGGAGACAGGGATTTGATTGTTATTGTTGTAAATGGGTTTGATAGAAGTTGAAAGATTTGATTGTATCATACTGTGGAAGGCTGAGATTGTTTTGAATTCTGAATGATATTTTTCAGGGTTCTTTTTGGAACCAATATTCTGATATATGTTCTTTGTTATCTAATGCATCTTGCTTAGAATCAACGAATATATGATCTCAATTGAATGAAATTCTATTTGGAACTGATTTTCTTGCTATGTACACATCCATGATCCATAAAATAGTGGGAGAAAAGAAAAGAGAGAAAAATTAGAGCTGAATCAAATCAATAAATGAACTCTGCAAGGAAACTAACATATATTTTCATAAATGTCAGTAAAAAAATTTCCTAATGTACAAATCTATCCTTTCTATGATCATTAGTGAATCAAGATCCTATAGCCTATGTAATGTGCGGGCACATTGCAAATTTTTATTTACAACTCATGCCCAGGATCAATGTCCTCTTACGAATCTTTGAAAGAATGGGCCTAATAAATGAGAAAATTTAGCATAGCTACCCTGAAAGAGAAAAGATTGATGGGAACAAAATAATGCAGCCCTAGGGTAAGAAAGAATGGTAGGATCTAATGTTATCTTTTGTTATCTACTTGTTTTGTGGATCTCCTCCATCAATGTTGTGAATGCAACTTTCCACTCCGCACTCTGTGCCTCACTGCAGAATATCCTATGCATTATTTTTAACTCTTCGGGATTTGCTTTCTTGAGCAGTCCTCGAAGCACTTGCTGCACTTCTTCACCTGAATGGTGACTCCCTATAGCTAGATTAGCTGGATCCTTATTAGTCATCACATTATTGCTGATTTCTGCCTCTGATTCCTTGAGATTGCATCTTAGTCCAGATGCCGACTTCTTGGCTTCACTCCTTGTACTTGAATTCATCTGCCTATTATTCCAGTAGTCTGCACACTGATGATTTGGATCAAGAGCCTCAATAGCCTGAAAAAGATTATTTGGAGCCAAATTTAGAATTTGGATCCTATAATTCATAAAAAGTGCATGGCAATACACCACCTAATATGCTGCAAGCTCAAAATGTATGATTTATCAAATGGTCATGCATGGTTCATGCAGCTTTAAGTGTGCGAGTAGATGAAACTTGCATTCAGTTATCTGTGTTTGTGTGTGCCGACACTCATGTGCATTGCTGCGTGAATGAGAGAGACAGAGAGAAAAGAAGGGTACCTAGAGCAAAAATTCTGTAGATAGGTTCTGAAACAATTGAAAACAAACATCGGTGGGGAGGAATTAACAGATGACTATAGTTTTAATCCTCTAGTTCTTGATCAAGTTTGGCATGTGTGCAATTTGGAAAAAGGGACAGAATATGTACTTTCAGCTTGAATAGACCAAGATACAAGTAAAGATGATGTATGAGAGGAAATTAGTTGTTTTTGCATTTTTCTTTTAGCAAGCTAATAATTTTCTGAAATTTACCTTAAATTCATAGATAATCTCTAAATAACTTAGAAGTTAATGGGATAAAACATATATGATTTTTGGGAATGTAGTTAATTCGAAGATCATTTTGAGAGTAAAATTAATTCCACATGGTTATATATGGTCTATACAATCAAAAAGTTTCATGTGACCTCAGTGTTTGTGTGTATACAAAAATATAAAAATGTGGATGTGACTGTTTCAAATGTCTCTACAACAAAAGCACTATGTCATTTTAAGAGTACAAATAACTGAGGTAGCTTTACCTGGACAATGGGTAAAGAGAAAAACCCAAACATTTCAAGGCCACTAATGCACTGGAAAGGCTGCAAAGGAGGCAGACCTCTTTCTCCTAGGATATTCCGTCGCATAATTTCCTCATTCAGCCGACGCAGCACCATTTCCCAGCACTTATCTGCTGAAACATTGGCAAATGTTTCACTGGGGCATTCTTCTAAAGATACCTGAAATTTGGAGCACCATTTGGCAAGTCAGGTCATCGTTACAAATCTAACCATTTAAGCATCAGCCTTCTCATGAATGATAAACAGCATACAGCACTAACCCATTATATATGAATGCAAACCCAACTCAAACCCAAAATCAAGGCGAATACTGACAAACAACAACATAGTCTCAAAAGAAAACAGAGTGCTTTGATTCAATCAAGCTGATTGAACTTGTTCACAACTCTGTTTACTAAGGCCTCGTTAAGCTCCTTTATCAACTTAACCAACCTTAGCTCAAAATATGGCTATGTTAAGAAAGCCGCATAATTATTTTTTTATTTATAAATTGTATAACTTCATTGATAATTGCCTGTCTTTTGTCATTTCCATTGTTCATTTATCAATTCAATTGTTTTTCTGAATGATTTGAGTATGAAAGAATTCTGAGCACCATATTCAACAGTTGGCAAATCAAACAAGCATCATAAAATCATCAGCAGTACAGAAAAATCAAGCATGTATGCATGCAGTGGTAGTTAGAGCCCCTGAACTGATCTCAAATAGTATAGAGATTTAGTCAGAGACCAGGATTGCATAGTTGAAGACTCAAAGCCTGCCGAGCCATTTACAGCCTATAAAGAAAATCATGCTATATTATGGAGGTGTAGAGAAAAACACACCTTAAAAAGAGGGCCAAAGAACCCGGCATCCACTATTTCTGAAATATAGTTGCAAATTTTGCTCGGATCTAGCACACTGAAGAATTTAACTCGGCTTTTAAACCCTGTAACATCAACCAAATTATAAACAATATGTAGAAAGAAAAAGCAAAGGTTAAAGAAAAATTCAATCAAGTAAACATCACACAGCAATATACTTTTTGGGAATATAGCCAGGCTACTGCACCAAAGCTTTCCAAAAATGACAGATCCAAAATTTAGAGGTTCAACAGAAGTGCCCAAAATCTTCCCTGAATTGCTTCGTTCAGCTACAGATGGTTTAACATACGAAATGTTGACAGTGTTGGTTTTGCAGAATCTTTCTGATGGCGTCATTGCGTGTGAATGTGGAAATGAAAGATCAACGCCAAACAACTTATTGGCACAATTATCCCCAACAAGTGTTTGATCGGACATGTAATCTTTGTTTGAAAATTCAAGCAATTCCAATGAGTTACAATCACTACCAACTCTTGATGTATCTTGTTCTTTTTCTGTGTCTGGATTGCTAACTTTCTCTTTCTTACCTGCTGACATATTTGTCTCCACATCTGAGATAACTTTACTATTGGAGCTACTGGGTGCACGGAGAAATTCACTTCCATGATCAACAGATGTAAAGTCAAGATTTAAATCAATGCAACAGTCTTGCTTCAACTTATCTTCACTCTTCAGAATCATAGCTTCAGTATTAGAGATATTATCATGGCCATCAGACTCGATTACTTCTGAAGAACCTTGACTATTTGAACTAGAGACATTTGTGTCTGATATTTCTTCTGCTCTTGGGGAGCAAGATGGACTTTTCCTCTTCTTAGAAGAGCCAGTTTGGAGTGACTCGCCCTTCTGATCTAGTTGACATACATTAGCACCATTGTCACCATCAGAATCCAAGCTAAATTCTTTAGATGCCCATTCCTTTATAGCATCTAATTTTCCCTCCAGTGATTCTACTAGTGTGTTTAATTCATCCAGAGTGTAACGGAGAAGGACATATCTGTCATCTATTTCACATGAACAAAAATGGTTTGCATGTTTAAGACACGCAAATCTTTCTGGAGAGCACTTGCAACTTGCAGCAGAAAGGTGCAAGTCATAGAAGCAAGCAAAACATTCTCTCTCGCTAACCAAATCAAATTCTTTTTCCATCTTTTGCAATTTTAAATTGCTAGGAAGATGCTGTAATCTTTCCTCCTCCATCTGGACTCTTGTCTGTTAAAAATAATCAAGTTAAGAAAATAATTCCACTAACTAGTGCTTGATTAAACTTTTGAAGAGAACAATTGACTGCATTTCTGTGCATTTTGGGGAGAAATAGAGATAGAGTACCTTCACAGCCTGGGTAAGCAGTCCATCCTTTCCACAGACGCTTCTCCACTGCAAATTTGCAGGATTTTCCTTCCTGAGAAGTAGTAACTCCCAAAGGGCCTGCACTGCTTTCTGAGCTGATCCCAGCAGTAGCCTGTCATGGGATATGGATGTCTTACGATGTTGCTTACTGTAGAGTTCAACTGCATGCTGCCCATGTGCTAACCAATCAACAGGGGCAACATTCACTGCTTCGGCACAGTTGAAGCCGCAATTAAAGCCAGAGTGGTATGCTCTAGGAAAGGTAAGAACAAACTCCCCAGAGTGCTGGACAATTCGGTAAATGGGTACACCCTCAGCTTTTAGAACTGAAGGAGATAACTGAGTTACCTGCAAGAAGATAAAACCAATAATTAATCCAAAAGCAAGGTTGACATCAACATAAAATGTTAGAAGACCTAATGTTTTCAAAAATATGGGACAAGCACATAAAGGAAGACCAGTGACGATTGAAACAATAATGAAGATGGAGATTCAACACCATCAAACACATCCATTTGCAAAGCAAAATAAAATATCAAGAGTAGGAACACATATTGCTTCTCTTTTTCCCTCTTTTAATATTCCTCTTCCTATTCCCTTCAACTAGAGCTCCAATACCAATAACTGCTGGGGTAATAGTTGACACAGAAGAAATATTCAAGTTCGCTTCTTAAGGGACACAAACAAATATAGAGCATGCAAAAAATGGACAATAGTGAGCATCATATTTGAGATAATGAATAATGTTATCTAATTGACTATAATAAATTACCAGAGAGTCTAACAAAGTTGAAAGTGCATAACTTTTCCAGCCACACGTTCTTTCTGGAGCTTCCAATTTTCGTAAGAAAATTGAAAACGGTCCAATTATATTATAAATTTAATAAATATTTTTTGTTTAAAAGGACAGTAAAAAACTAAAGCAATCAGCTTCTTACCAGTTCATGGAGTAAATCAGGTTGTTCTTCAAACAAATCCGGTAAATGCTTTCTCATTACCTTCTCCAAATTGGAAGCATGGGTTCCAGGTATTCCATACCATATCTTTGGATCACCAAAATGTAAATAGTTTAGGGAATATAAGTGGTGGTCTTCAACATGCTGTCCAAAACCAATTCAAAAGGTATCAATAAACTATGGACTCAGCGAATTTCAGGAAATGAAAGTCTAATTCAGAGGTTATTAAAAGGAAATAAAACAGTCAACTATTTATACAAGTGTTTCACTTTATAAATTATGAATAGAAGAAAGTACTATGAAAAGGCTAATAGGAACAAGAAAACTATATCTGGTCCAAAGGAATTATGATATAATTAAGAAAAAAAAAATGAAGTCCTAAATGCAGTATTGTGTACCTAATTTATTTTTGAAAAAAGTTCGATCAAGATCTTCATGTGGAAAATTATTTTTGACCATCTTGATACTTTAAGAGATTTTTATGCTGTCTTTTATATGAAACTAGAAGCAATCTGTTGTCTATTTAGAGAAATTTCTTAAATTTGCCAGCTCCATTTAAATTATTGTTTGCCTTATCTGATCTACAGAAGATCTCTTGGTTGGTCCACAAAATTTTTAAAAATGACGTTAATTAAAAGAAAATTCACTCATTTATCATTTTCAGTAAAATTAAAACTCAATATAGTACTTAGAAAATAATAGTTCCAATGGCCTACCCAACAAAATGATGAGAAGCACATTCCAACATACAGCCATGGCACTAGAACTCCTGAGATGTCATTTTCCTCAAAACATAACACAGAACCTGGCAGGCGTGGGAAGTTGTTTAGATTCCAACCAGACTCAACATACTGATCTGATTCTGAATCACCTTCAATTACCATGGATGAAGCCTTAGGAAACCCACTTCCAAAAGTACCTGTTTCTAAGTCAGCTCCATAGTATACCTGCAAAATAATACAACAGAAACAATGTATATGATATACCATAG
Source organism: Jatropha curcas (assembly GCF_014843425.1). The sequence continues at coordinate 151,617 of NW_023591456.1, read as the reverse complement.
ATACAACTACAACAAATATGAAAGTTAAATACACATAACAAGAGAAAAGTATATCCATGCCTCAACTTCATCTGTCGATTGCTCAACAATCCGCCAGTATTCACCCTCAATAATCTCCACGGAAGATTCCAATTTCTGGTGTTCAATCCCACCAGACTTCACATCCTCCACAGAATCTGTCATTCCGAAGTATTGCTCCTTGAAATGATCAGCATATTTCTGAAATTCTTCAAGTGTGAAGTCTGAGCCTGATTGGAAGCCAAACTTTTCATCAGTCTCAGAAGCAGCATTTGCTTCTGAACAAGAATTAGCACGCCTCCTGGTCATTCCCCATTTTGAATGTCTTCTCCTTTTCCGTTTCCGGCTTCGAAATTTCTTTTTCATGGGCTCCCTGTTTTGAAGAAGGTCAACTTGCTGAATTCGTGTAGAAAATTTAGCCTGTTCCCATATATTCTTATCCTTAAGACGGCAAGGTGGCCTCCACGAAGGTGGAGGGACAATTCGACATATACCAAATGGCTCTGCTTCTGCACGTATCTTTGATATGAAACCAAGTGTATCCTCAAATTCCTAGACAATGCAACATAAAGAAAATGTCATAAACAGAAAACAAAGAGGGGTAAACTACCACCAATTATAGAACTTTCACAATAAATCTCTGCAATTTGACAAATAAATACCTTGACAGTTGGATAAAACACTGGCGCATCATCAATGTTGGGTCTGCAAGCTTCATCTGGAACCCATCTGGCTGTTACCTGAAACACATCCAGAATAACCACAATTAGAAAAGCATTAGGAGTTAAAATACCAATATCAAAGGAGGAATTTACATAGAAAAAAGAAAAAAAGGAACTCTAGTGCCTGCTTGGCCCTGACCAAAGGCAGCCTAAAGATGAGCAGCGTCTCAGAGGACCTAAAATTAGTCCATTATGTATTCTTAAGTAATCTAAATGGCAAATCATGAGTCTCGGAATAATTCAGTAAACAATTTTGTACTTTGGTTAGCCTAGAGTTTCATGAAGTACTTCTGCAACAATTTTAAGTATTCACAGTAAAAACTCAAAAGTTCACCTCTTAATTATATTTATGTGAGATAGATTTGTCTCCAAATATCATGGAAGACCAATTTCAATAATTTGAATTTTATCACACCCAAACACTTAAAATGCCATTTTAATCCATTACTGAAAGGGTTAAAAGTTCTGGAGCTATCATATCATAAGAGGCACCACTCTTCTGGCATTATTAAGCTATTCTTTTTAACAGAAAACTATTGCACAGCCTACAGAAACAAAATTGGAAATTATATTAACATTCTGTACCTTTCGATTTCGTGGGCTCCCCAAGCCCTCCAGTGTGGTGTCACTTTTTGGAGAAGGCTTAAAAGAATTCCCCTGCAAAGACATCCTTTATTTAGATACCTAAACTATGAAATTCAAATTCAAAAGCTTGGGGTGTTATTCTTTTCAGCATTAACTTGAGCATAAAAATTAATGCATAAAACAACAAGTTATAAGACTAATGCAGGTGGTATTTACAAAGTCAACTTTCTGCTACAAACAATAAGCAAAAGATTCTAATCTGGTAACTGCTAACACGAGTTCTTAAGTTCCAAAAATGTAACATTATAAGAAAGTTACCAATTTCAATAGGCTCAACAAAACTCAACTAACTCGAATAGACCTTTTGTGAAAAAAAAAAAAAAAAAAAAAAAAAAAAAAAAAAAAAAAAAAAAAAAAACATCTTCATCAAATCATAACTAGTCCTGAAGCCCTTTTTCCTATCCCAACATGAACACCCAATTCTACCTCTGAATCTAAAAAGAGAAATTATGTCCCTGAAAACAACAATAATATGCTCAGAAGAATATGGCTTCATTACTGACAGTTTGGGAAAAGAAATTGACATGCAGACAATTATAAATTATTATACCCTAGAAATAGTCAATCTCATCAACCAGATTAGCCTAGAAACATACAAATAAAGGAAGACTGCAAATTTCAGAAAATACAAACAAAAACAGAGTTGAGAATATGTCATACCATTAGAAATTAGAATTAAAACCAAAAGAACAAAAGAATAACAGGGAAACAAAGAGCAGATATCTATATTACAATTAACCAGAAACTAAACTAACCTCCTTGATATGAGATTGTAAATCCGATTTGGACTGTTCCATTGGGTTGTAATAAGAAATTAAGAAAGAAAGGAAACAACTTTTATTGCCCTGCAAGAAAGCCACAACGATCCCTAACCTAATCAAATGCAGAAACCAAAATTCCCAAAATCCAATAATAAAAAAATGCACTTTTTTTTATGGCAACAACACAAACTTAACCTAATAAGAATCTTTTTTTTAATATAAATAGGAAACTTCAATTTTCACTCCTCTCTTTCCCCAGAAAGGAATTCCCTTTCCCTACATGAATTAGGGAAAGAAAAAAAAAAAAAGAATTATTCAAATGTCTGTATATATATAATTATATCTAAACCCAAAATTCCAAACTTCCATAGATTTAATCCAACAAGTCAAAAAGATCATTTAAATTTTTATTTTATTTATTAGAAAACAATGCAAAAAGAAAATCATATTGACCACCTTTAACCTAATTAAGCTGTAAAAATGAAAAATCAAGATAGAATTGACTGGGAAAAGGGGGCAAAAAAAAAAGAACAAAAGGAAGGTGAAATAAACAAATTGAATTGATAGAAAGATTATACATATATAAAATAAAAATAAATTGTTATTTTTATTAAATTTAAAATAATTAAAAGAATGTTGAAATAAAATACCTTGCTCTGATTCGACGGTTGAAAGACGCGTACGGAAAACACTTTGTATTCTTTTTATTTAATATTTATTTTAAAAAATAAATGAGAGAAATTAAAAAATAAATAAATAAAAATAAGAGAAAGAAGTGGGATAAGGACATAGGAAGTTGGTTGGATCTAAGAGTGAAAGAGAGAGAAAAAGTCGTTAAAGAAGGGAAAGAGAAGAAGAACAGAACCCGCCCAAACGCACGCAGTTTTAACGGAAATCAGTGGAACCAAACAATCCAGTGTCGTGAAAACACGCGCGGGATCTAGGCGCGTATTTGTGGATCCTTTTGCAGCTCTTTGATTATTTATTATTATTATTATTTCCAACTAAAAACTGAAAATATGTAATTAAATGATTGGAAAATGGAAATAATTAAAAGGAAAGGTAATAAAAGTTTCAGATATGCAAATATATTGCCTCCATTTCTATTTCTGTTCACTAATCAACCTTCAAGACTCACTTTTTTTTTTTTTTTTTTTTTTCAATACCATCAGAGGATGCTCTGAAAATATTTGACATAATATTTCTAAATCATTAGACCAAATCTGGAAAGGATATTAGTGATTTTATACTATTTAATCGCAACTAATTTGAAATTAAAACTTAGTTGTTATTGTTGGCAGTAGCTCTCATCTAAATAGCTTTTTAAGATAATGTTTAATATTTTTACTATAGTCAAAATACTCGCGCTGTTATATTTAGAATTTAGTGACATAATATTTATATTAATATTTGACCTTAGCTCTTTTCGGTAAAATTAATTGTTTTTACAGTTGTTAGTCGTTCTAATAATTATTAACTATTTTATTAGCATTTCATCAAATGTTAAGATGAGTATAGTTTCATAATTCTTTCCATTTAATTTTATTTATTAATGCAAATGCTATGCCATCGAACATGATAAATAATAGAAATAATCTTTGACCTAATCAAAACACTAAAAAACTATATTAAAAACTATTAGCAAACGGGACTACTGAAATGGATTGTATGCATATACACTACTATTGAAGAATGTGCGTTGTACGTATTGCTTCTAATTACAGGTACTTGTTATCTAATTCAATGTTAACGTTATGTCACGGGCCTAGAGTCTCGCGCAGCACTGCGCCCGTGCGGCGCCCCGGGAGCCCTCCCGCTTGGCTCCGAGGAGCCCTTGCCAACCGGTACCACACTGGTTCTCGCCCTGCCATGGGCTCATCAAGGGAAGCAGCCCAGCTCCCGTACGTTGTACCCAACGGCACAGACCCTGCCTGCACCACAGGGCTTTGGTGGACAGGTAAGTACACTTAGGGTGGAACAACGCACATTAATTCGCCTAAAAGCCCCCCTGTCCCAACCACGAGGTTGAACGCAAACGCTAGGTACGCTCGTTTTCAATGCTGGCCTAACATGTTACAGGAATTTGTCCGTGAAATCCTCCCCACTCAAAATCAGCACTCCTCGTTGCTGAGGAGTCGACTGCCTTTGGACGTCCTTGCTTTCGTCCCCATTTACGGACCCACTTTCTCTTGGCTCTGTCTAGCCAAGCTGCTGCGACTATACATGTTCGGTGCCTGAGGTCTACGCCATTGCTTCGAACACCGCCGATGCCTAAGATCATGCGCCATGCTTCGACATCGGATGGAGGACGATGCCTTAGGACGATGTAGGACTGTGCCATTGCTTCGACATCGCCCGGAGATGTGGTGCTTAGGACTCCGCCATTGCTTCGACACCACAAGGAGACAAGACACAGGGCGGTACCTTTGACTCTTCCCTGGAGTGCGTTTTTAGTCAGTGGACTCCGAAACGTGAAGCAAGTCTGCTCTGATACCACTCTGTCACGGGCCTAGAGTCTCGCGCAGCACTGCGCCCGTGCGGCGCCTTGGGAACCCTCCCGCTTGGCTCCGAGACAAGCCTTGCCATACCGTGCCACACTGGTTTAGCCCTGCCATGGGCTCATCAAGGGAGCGGCCCAGCTCCCGACCAGTTGTGCCCCGCGGCACGTACCCCACCTGCACGCAGGCTTTGCGTGGGGTAAGTACCACTAGGGTGGAACAACGCCTTAATCCGCTAAGCCGCCCCAACCCACGCAAGTTGAAACGCAGCTAGGTACGCTCTTCAATCGGCCCTAACACGGTCACGGGAATTTGCTTTGCGTGGGGTAAGTACCACTAGGGTGGAACAACGCCTTAATCCGCTAAGCCGCCCCAACCCACGCAAGTTGAAACGCAGCTAGGTACGCTCTTCAATGCCGGCCTAACACGGTCACGGAATTTGTCCGTGACAGTTAGCTCGTGAATACTTTCCTAATTATGTGTATGTGCGTATATAGATTTATTACTTGTGTTGCAGGTGCTTTTATAATTTGACAATATTAATTAATGGTCTATGAGCCTCCATCGGACTACTTAATCCCTTCGTCCAATTCATCAAAATTTATCATTAAAATTATGAAAAAGACAAAAATACTCTGACATGATAAAAATACTGAAATAACCTTGTTTATACTAGCTACTCAAAAGAGCAAATAACCCCCCTCTCTCTTCATCTCGATCTCTTTCTCCTTAGCTGTCACCGATTAAGTAACATTTTAAAGAATTTCAAGAAACTAAGTCTCTATTTGGCATTTTATCAAACATACTGTGTGTCAACTACAATTCACCAAAAGATCCATACGTTCGAATCAAAACATTTGCTATAAACAAATATCAACTAACACCCAAGTTTTGAAGAGTGAACATGAAATTATCTAACCATAGTGATGTTTGAGGCATAGTTACTAGAAACACAATGAAATATTTTCTCCATGGAATGTGTTAAGTAGAGATCCCAATATCAATGTAAAATTGTAGAATAAGAGAATTTGTGAAGAAAAACGATCAATCAAGAGAGATAAAGAGAAGAAGAATTAAGAAAGACAGATTAAAGAAGAATCAAGAAAAATTTATGATATGATAACAAAGGCACAACGAAAGATTGAAGATGATAGTGAGTTTGTAGACTTTTTAAAATAATAAGATTTATTTAATTAGTTTTTCTATTGTTTAATTTATTAGCTCACCGATTCGTTTTTGAAAATCCAACACACCAATAAACTTCTTCTACAGAACTCACAATCTTTTTTCTTCCATTTTTATCATTATAATTATCAGATTTCACTCAACTCTTGTGATCCACCTCATCATCACCATCGAAATCCTAGCACTCATCAATCACCCAACTGTTCAACTCAAGCATGAACTCGGACTGGCTTTGAATGATAACACCACGAAGAGAGGAGAACCGGCAGATGTGAGAAAGAGACTAGTTTCAACTGAATGGCTAACGGTTATGGTGGGCTTCCTCACTGAGGAGGTGTTGCTGCTATTGTTTGTGGAAAAAAGAGGAAGAACGATAGCTTAAGTTGAAGGGATATTATTGTCATTTTAGATTAATTCTCTCACCTCTCTTTTACTTTTTCACACATTTTAATTGAAAAAAAAAAAATAGACAGAAGGCCTAAATAGTCAAATGGAGGTAAACTTTAGGGACTATTAATTAAGATTGTCAAACTGCAGGGACAAATTAGTTGATTTGATCAAATATCAGAAAGGAAATAACTATTTTTCCTTATTTAATTTATAATTTTTTATTATCTGCTAAGAATGATGCTCACTGTTGTTATTTTAATTCTCAGTAAAAAATAATTGAATATAATAATTAACAAAATATAAGTAAAATTACCAAAACAATTGAAAATTAAATAAAAGTTTGATTTTCTTATCCATTCATGTTCTTTTTTACAAAATTTTAAACTACTAGTGTAAAAGTTATGCCACTGTACATCGATAAATAATAGACATAATGTTTTGACCCAATTAAAATATTAAAAATTATTGGCGAGCAATAGCGGTGGACAAACTTCGGTAATTATTGATTTACTAAGTCGAACTGAAGTTATTCGGTAAAAATGGTTTAGTAAAATGGTAAGCAGTTAGTAACCTTTTTAGAGAAAAATTTGGTGCACGGTAAATGATTCCGTAAAGTATTGAAAAAATTCAAAAATTTTTGCTTTACTGATTTATTCAAAATGGAGTCATTTTAAATTTTTTTTTTTTTTTAAAAAAAAGTCAATCTTCTTATGAGAAATCAACCAATTAAATAAATCGTTCAATAAAATATAAAACTCCATCAATAAATCAATAAATTTTCAATTCAAAATATGTAATTTGTCGATAAATGGTCATATACTAAATCGATAAATCGGTAAACGCAACTTCGGTGAACAGTTAACTGAACCGACCAAATATCCACCCATAGCGAACAAGGCCCTTAAAACGGTGCATTATAAAATATTATCCTTTAACATTTAATTAACGGCTAATACAACAGCTAATATTACCGAAAACGACAAGTAAATTTAATTTTAATACATAAATGTTAGCTCATGAATACTTATTGATTCTGTGTGTGTATATATATACATACACTATTATTGAAGAACTTGTGCTGCACGTATTCCTTGTAGGTATCAGTTATTTAATTCATGGATGTTGCCTCATGAATACTTCTTAATTGTGGGTTGTGTGTACGTATACTAATATTTAAGAATGTGCATTACATGTATCGTTTCTAATTTTAGGTACTCATTATTTAATATATAATTTTTTATCATTTACCAAAAGTTATGCTCATTTTTATTTTATTCTCAGTAAAAATAATTGAACGTAATAATTAATAACTATAAATAAAATTATAAAAACCATTGATAATTAAATAAAATATTTAGTATAATTTGATTTTCTTTCGTACTTATGTTCTTTTCTACAATATTTTAAATACTACTATAAAAGTTTGATAAATAATAGACATAATATTTTGATCTAGTCAAAATATTAAACAATGGATTAAAAAGTATTAACAAACAATAAAAGTAGACAAACTTTGGTAATTATCGATTTACAAAATTGAACCGAGGTTATTCAGTAAAAATGGTCTGGTGAAACAGTATATGGTTGTAAAATTTTTTAGACAAAATTCAATAAGTGGTGAATGATTCGGTAAACTATCCAAAACATTCAGAATTTTTTATTTACTAATTTACACACAACCACATCATTTTTTTTTCTTTTTTAACAAGCCAACCCTTGAATGGTAAATCGAGCGGTGAACAATAAAACTCCATCAATAAATCAATACATCTGTAAATTTATACTTTGATAAATATATATATCGGTAGATAAACGGTAAACACTCAATCGGAGACTCAGTAAATAGATAAACATAAATTAGGTAAAAGACCAAATATCCACCCCTAGCAAATAAGGCCCTTAAAAGGGTGCAACATGAAATATTATCCTCTAATGTTTAATTAACAACTAATACAATTGTTGGTATTACCAAACATGATTAATAGATTTAATTTTAGTATGTGAATTTAGCTCGTGAATACTTCTTGAGTGTCTATGTATATACACACTACTATTGAAAAGCATACTTTGCGCGTATTACTTCTAAATGTAGGTATTAATTATTTAATTTATGGATATTGCCTCGTGAATTCTTCTTAATTGTGGGGCTGGGGTGTCTAGTATTTGAGAATGTGCATTGCACGTGTTATTAACTGTGGAGGTAACTCATTATTTAATTTTTAATTTTTTACCAAAAATGATACTCATTATTATTTTTAATTCTTAGTAAAAATAATTGAACGTAATACAATTGATGATTAAATAAATATTTTTTAATACAATTTGAATTTTTTTTCTATATTCATGTTCTTGTATACAAAATTTTAAATACTAATGTAAATGTAAAAGTTCTGCTACTGAATATGATAAATAATAAATATAATATTTTGACCCAATCAAAATACTTAAAACTGCATTAAAATTATTAGTAACCAATAATGGTAGACAAATTTTGGTAATTACCGATTTACTGAGCCGAACTGAGGTTGTTCAGTAAAATGGTTTGATAAAATGGTGGCCAGTAAATTATTAAGACAAAATTAGAGAAATGATAAATGGCTTTCCAAAGTACCTTAACAAGTCAAAATTCGGGATTTAATAATTTACTCACAACAACGTCATTTTAATTTTCTTTTAACAAAAAACATCAACCCTTTCATCAATTTCAGTAAATTGATCGGTAAACTGTAAAAGTCTATCCATAAATCAGCAAATTTTTTAAATATTGATAAATATATAAATCAGTTGATAAATGGTAAATAATCACTCGGTAAATACAAATTTGATAAACGGTTAACTGACTGACCAAATGTCTTAGAAAATGATGACCTTAAAAGGGTGCATTATGAAATATTATCCTCTAACATTTAATTAACAGTTAATACAACAGTTGATATTACTAAAAAAAACAAGTCGATGTAATTTAAATATATGAATGTTAGCTCATGAATACTTCTTAATTTTGTATGTATATATACACACGACTGTTGAATGCGTGTTGCATGTATTGCTTCTAATTGTAGGTATTAATTATTTAATTCATGGATATTGCCTCATAAATACTTCTTATTGTGTGCGTATATATACTAGTATTTAAGAACGTGTATTGCTTCTAATTATGCATACTCGTTATTTAATTTGTAGTTTTTTATTATTTACCAGGAATGATGCTCAATATTATTTTAATTCTCAGTAAAAAGTAATTAAACATAATAATTAATAGAATATACATAAAATTATAAAAACATGTGATAATTAAATAAAATATTTAATACAATTTGATTTGCTTCTGTATTCATTTTCTTTTATACAAAATATTAAATATTAGTGTAAAAGCTATGTCACTGAACATAATAAGTAATAGACATAATGTTTTAACTCAGTTAAACCACTAAAAACCTTTACGAACAGAGCTCTTGAGAGGGTACATTATGAAATATTATCCTCTAATATTTAATTAACAATGAATACAATAGATGGTATTACCAAACATGACTAGTAAATTTAATTCTAATACATGAATATTGGCTCAGGAATACTTTTTGATTGTGTGGGTATATACACACTATTTTTTAAAAACATGTGTTGCACCAAATAAGCTTAAAGTGTAATTTGTGGCACTCGAAAACAACCCACGTAATATTCACTTGTGCATTGCTTCTAAATGTAGGTACTCATTATTTAATTCACGGAAGTTATATTATGAATATCTACTGATTCTGTGTGTACTAGTATTTAAGAACTTGTGTTGCACATGCTGCTCCTAGTAATATGTACTTATTATTTAATTTATAATTTTTATTATTTACCAAAAAATTATGTTCATTATTATTTTTATTCTCATTAGAAAATATTTGAACATAATTGATAATTAATAAAATATTTAATACGTTTGAATTTCTTTTGTATTCATGTTTTTTTCTACAAAATTGAAATAAAAAATATTCATAAATCCAGAAACCAAATAAAATTTATAAAATTTAATTTTGTTATAAAATTATAAAAAATTCACTCAACAATAAAAATAATAATAATGATTTTTTTTTATAAAAAATAATGATTTTCTATAAAAACAAACAATAGTAATTAAATAAAATAAACATCCTACTATATATGAAAGAGTAAAAAAGTGTTTTTGCTTTAGTGGAATAAGAAGCCTTAAACCAACTTATATGAGCAGGCACAAGCTAAAGATTGAATATATAAAGCGATGATTAGACTGAAAATTATAACATTTTGTACATAAATATAAAATAAAATTTAGAGAATTTGAAATTGAATTACAATTAAAGAATAATACTGGTAACATTATAGAATAATTAAAATTAATACAATAAATAGAAGGTTTGATCCTCTTTATATAGAGATAGAAATATCTTGATTAGAATTATAGTTGGAATCCTTATTGAACATGTATTTTGAAATACCAGTTGAACATGTATTTTGAGTGATTAGCCATTAATTGAGTATTAGCCGAGTATTATAAATGAGATCTCCTAATTTTATCATAATTCTGTGTAAAATATACTATTTAGTCCATAAAATATAATTATGTCTCATACACAAATTGTGGTTAGCCCTTGATAAATATATATATTCCATCAAGTATAAAACTTCTCAACTAGGAATTGTTTTATAATTTGTTTGTGCACTGTTAAGAATTTCTTATTTTCTTTCAATTTATCCTTACTCAATAGAATTTAGATTAAATAGAATATTAATATAATTAATTAAATTAAATTGTCTTTTTTTTAACCAATAAAATTTAATTGAATTTAAATATTTTATATATTAAATATCAACATTCCGATTAGTTGGTTGCTATCCTGCACACTAAGGCATAACCTAACGATAAGTGCATGTACGACCTGATAATAGATCTATGTTTGAATCCCCTTCTCCAATAGGGCTGAGCATTCAGTTCGGTCAATTCGGCCAATTCAGTCAATTCGATCGATTTGGTGAATAAATATTCGATTAAAAGTTCGATTAAATAAATTTAAAATTTTTTGGTGATCAGTTAAAGGTTCGGTTAAAAGCTAACTTAACCAAATTAATCAAGTTAACAAACTCTCAAAACTACATCGTTTTAATTAAGTAAATAATAAAATTAAAAATATTTTTATTTTTATTTTAATTAAGTAGCTATTAATAATTTCGATTAAAATTGGTTAATCACGAATTTCAATTAATTAAATTTTTATTTTCTTTAACTTCGGTTCGGTTAATGATCAAAATCAAACCGGTCAAAACAATTCAATTAAGTTCAGTTAAAAATTAGTTCAGTTAAAAAAAGTTGCTTTCCTAATTTGTACATTTAATAGAACCAAAGATAATGTATTACTACAAGTTAAAAATTTTGAGATTTTGCAAATTGACTTTTGCTTTCAAGTCAATTATCGGTCATAGATTTGCCCAGAACTTGCCGATGCCTTTTTTACCAAGTGTCTTCCAATTTGGACTGGACCCAAAACCCACCCCTTCTAGAATTTAGACCAATTGAATAAGTCAACTTTTTGTTTTTATTTTCATTTTTATTTCGATTTTTATTTTCATATGTTATGTTTGTCTTTTCTCAACCTAAGTTTATATGCTCTCTCAGAATCTCACGTGAATCGCAGGACTCGGAAGTAGGGATGCACACGGTTTCGGAATCGTCAATTTCGATTTTAGAATCGTCAATTTTGATTTTCGAATCGATTGTTTCTATTCAAAAAATTTAGAATCGGAATCGAATCAAAAATTTACAATTTTGGTTACGATTTGGAACCGAACGGTTACGGTTCTAATTCCGGTTCCTTAACGATTCAAAATTGATGGTTCCGACAGATTCTCGGATTGATTTTTCGGCAAATCGCGTAATTATAAAATCAAAAATTAGAAAACATTTTTTATGTTGAAAATTTAAAATTTAAACATATATGAAATATTTTTTAAAAAAAACTTTAGGAAAAATTAATAAAAAGACTTAATTTAATTTATTTGTTAAAAAAAGGCTTGAATTTTTTCTTTTTTATTAGAAAAAGGCTTCAAATTAATTTATTTTTTTTATAAACATGTTTGATTCTAAAATATTAACTTCCCACAAATACCCTTAAAATTAGCTGTTATATAATTGTTAGAAGGGTTAATTTGAGGATTTCACAAAAATTTTTGAAAAAATAAAAAAAAATTGTTGGAACTGGGTGGAACCGCTGGTTCAACCAGTTGGAAAAATCACTGGTCCTGACCAATTGGAAAAATCGCCGATTCTAATCAATTGAAAAAACCGCCGAGTTCCAACCGGTTCTTAGAATCACCGAGTTCTGACTGGTTCTTGGAAGCGCTAGTCATGGTTCCTCAAAAGTTGAAACTGAAACCGAACTACAAACCCTCGATTTCAGTTTTGGTTCTGATTCTCGTCGATTCCGAACCAGCAATTCCAGTTTCAAAACCCTGAAATGGCCACCCTACTCGGAAGTTATATAAGTTATCTCAAATTTATAAGAATAAAGCTCAATGTGCTCTCTAAATTATAATAATTAAAATAAATTTAAATGTAATATATAATTTATCTAAAATTATATAATTTCGAGTATGGTATATTATAATTATAATATTTGTAAAAATCAGAATAAAATAATTTTTATGTTTAAAAATTTTCTATATTTGATAAAAGAAAAGTAACAAATTGATAAAAAGGTGCAGAAAATGAATACAATAAGATATAAAATGACATATCACCACTCCCTATATATTTTTTATCTTGAAAAACTGGCAATAACTCTGTTGATGATTTTACGGATTATTCTTTTATTAAAAAAATGAAATAATTTGACTAATTTTCTTATGCCCTATAAAAGATGAACTAACACACTTGTAAACTTATCTTTGGAGCTTATGATTCTAATTTGAATTTTTTGACGACGACAATATCAGAAAATGACTTTCATAATTAAAATAAAATACTATAAAATAAATTTTAGAAATTTCTTTTTTAAAAATTTTAGAATTTTTATTATTGATTACTTATAATAATAATATCAATTTGTATCATTTTGTAAAATTTTTTAAAGATAAATCATATAATATATTTGTAATAATAAAATTAATTTAATTAAAATAAAATACTATAAAATAAATTTTAGAAAATTTCTTTTTTTTTTAAAAATTTTTTAGAATTTTTATTATTGATTACTTATCAATAAATATCAATTTTGTAATTCATTTTGTTAAAATTTTTCTAAAGATAAATTCATATAATATATTGTATAATAAAATTAATTATATATTTAAAGAATAATATTAGTTTTCTACCATATTTTAATATTTTATTTATTCTAATGAAACAAATTTTATAGAAAAGATTATTTATAATATTTATTTAAATATTTTTATTTATTCAATGAAAAAATTTTATAGAAAAGATTATTTATAGATATTATAACTTTAATTATAAAAATGTCATTTTATAAAAAAAAAAACGGTCCGAAAATATATCATTTATTATAAAGGAAATAGTTAAATTTTGGAAAATTATTTTCTAGTTTTCCAAATAGAAAACCGACTAATTTAAATATAAAACTCTATTTTTTAATTTTTTTAGAAAATTTGTTTATAAAATTACTCCAGTTTTCTACGAGTGTTTACATTCGCAAGTCTTTTCTCTCAACATCAAATTACCAATAAATTAACAAATATTATTTACATTCGCAATATAGAGGCTATCATTAATGATTAAAGTTTATGGATTTTTCTATTCTATTTATATTTATATATAATTGCTTGTAAATATATAAATCAATTTCTAAAAAAAAGGAAAATGAATTTTAAAAAATAAGATTTTATTAAGTATTAGTGGAATGAGATCCAATTGGGGCATATGAGATTCAATTAGATAGCATAATACGAATGATTACGTAGCATCATAAGTGATTCAAATTGAAATTATATGTGATTACGTATTGTGAACATATGAATCAATTTAATCACAATTAATTAAGCAATAAAATTCAATTTAGGTATCAATCAATTGGAATCCAATTATGCACATCAAAATTTTGAAAAAGGACATGATTTTCAATTAGGGCAATGCCTTAGTAATTTATTGTAATTGAATGGGATTAAATTAGGGTAAAGTGTGTATGATAGAAATAAAAGACAAATATTCAAAAATTGTTATTGAACATAATATCTTCTAATGGAATGAGATATAAACATTTATAGTATCTTTTCTATTATAACCGAAAGAATAAATGTCTGGCAATAATCTCGGTTATAAATATCGAGCAAAATGTTAGACATTATTTATATAGTTAAATGACTATTTGACCGAGCGTTATCTCTATTTAAATTGGTTTGAATAACGCTCAATCCATTTTATTAATTGCTCGGTTCATTTTATTAATTGTTACTATCAATATATATATATATAGTGTATATACATAAAACCTTTTCTTCCATACATTGAAAATTTACACAAAAAGACAAATTACAAATTTCTTAGGACACAAAGGATTTGACAAATCCCTAATTTCTTAGGGTACAAAACCCAAACACCATCATTAAGCAACTAATACCTAAATGGAACACATTATCACAGTCAAGTATTGAAAAAAGAGAAGATTAGGGGACTAATGATGCACTAACTGCACAATTAGATTTGGGCTTTAAAAGTTTGAGAATAGACATGACTGAAATTATCAACATGAAAAGAAGACCACCAAAGGAAGCAATAATGGCACCACCTCCATGGTCACAAAATTTCCCAAATTTATCACAAATCTTATTCCACCTTGCATGTGAATTTCCATTTTTGCCCAACTCTGCCATGTAAACTGCTGCATTCACTCCTCCTGCTACCAAAGCCACTGTCATCTGTGTCCAAACAAATACCAATATTTTCAACCTAATTAATTTATGAATATTTATCCATAAAATTGACCAAAAAATTAAAAATAATAATGCTCAATTTATTTGCTATATATGAATTTTCAAACTAAAATATCAAATTGATCCTTTTTTTTAACTAGATGATAAGAAAAGTTAGTGGCTTGATTTTATTAATTTAAGGGTCTCTTCGGTAATATTAATCATTTTAGTGATTATTAATTGTTGTAGTATGTCTTAATTATTCTATTACTTGTTAGCTATTAGAAATTAGAAATGTTCAGTAAAAATAGCTGTTTAACTTGATCAATTTGAAAAAAAATAAAAAAAATAAGTTAAGCGTTAAACAGAATGTTTAAGGTTAAAAGCTAGTTTAAAAGTATATTACTCATTTTCAGTATGGAGAGGAGATTTAAACCTGGATCTATTGTCAAATCGTATATGCATTTACCACTACACTACGCTTAGTATGCAAGTCAACATACTTATTTCAATCAAAAATAAATACAAAATTTTTTGTTACAGAAATTATATATTGCAATTAAATTTAAGAGAAAAAAAAAAAAGCTTTATATATTTATATTACCATATCCAAAATAGCAATAATGGCAAGGCGAAGTCCTTTGTAATCCAACCTTTTTCCACATATGTCTGCTGCAATCATCACCAAGTTATGGATAGTAGCTATTCCATTTGCTATCACGAAGAACCTGTATCATCACATTTAAGGAGGATTAACTATTTTATATATGAAACCTGTATCATCACATTTAAGGAGGTAACTTATTTTATAAAAAAAAGAGAAAAAATATATATATATATATTATATATATATATATATATATTACAAAATTTTAACCAATAAATTTTTGTTCAATGTTGCCAAAATCAAGGGCTTAGTAGAATTTAGAAAAACCAGACTACTAAACTTGGAACAATTTGATTTCGTTCAATTCAATTTTATATTTTGCTTATTATTATTTGATTTTGTTTTGGTTTTGGCAGAGAACATTGAAATTTTTTTTTTCAATTTCATTTTTGATAAACCCAAAAATAAGTCTAAATCTGTTTGTTTATAAGTAATCAAAATTGAATTGAGTCGAATCAGTTTGGTTTTGTACGGTTAAAAAACTTATATTTATTTATTTCTTTGGTTTGTATTAATTTAATTTGATTTGACCTAATACTAATATTAAAGTCATTTCCAAAATTAACTCATACAAAATTATTTTTTTTTTTAATTCAAAAGAGGAAATTAAACTCATACGAAAGACTCAAGAGTTCAAACAACTCCAGTAATATTAACTCTAAGAAACTCATTAGTCTTTGAAAAATGAGATTTTAAGATATGAGAACTTCTAAAATCTTAAACCGCGTCTTTCAGAAATTTAATAAATACTCAGAGATTTAATAGAAAAAACTAAACACTTTCTATTTTTCTTAACATTATAAATTAAAAGCACGGGTTCAATTCTAAACTACCAGAAAATGAGGAATTTGTGAAGCAAAAGTGAGAAATGCTTACACAAAAGCTGGAGTGTCTTGAAACTTGGCAGTAAGAGTGGCTGTCAATGGAGTACTTCCAACGGTAGCAACCACAATTGTTTTGGTTTCTTTGTTAAGTCCCATCACAATTGTTGCAGCTGCAGTGGCCATAAATGCAAAAACCCTAAACACAATTAAAACCCAATTATAATTCCTAATTGGCTTTGAGCAAGAGGACCCAACTTCAACCTTTTGATTTCCATTTTCTAAAGCCATATCTGATTTCGAGATAGAGAGAGAGAGAGAGAGAGAGGTTAATTTAGGTTTTAGTAATTAATCTGATTAATTAGGCAATGGGTGTTTTATATATATATAGTGTTAGATTGGAAAACTGGATGACCAAAATCATTTGTTTAGTCCAAGAAGCCATTCCTTTTGGTGGTCTAACCATCTACTTCTGCATTTTCTCCTGTTGGTTTGGCTGTTGAGAAAATTAATGGTCTCCTGTCCTATATATAGGACCACTATACACACCTGATTTTTAATTTGGATTAATTAAATTTCAATTTCGAATTAAATATTCTTTTTTATTTTAAAAAATAAAAGTATTTGATAGATTGTGTTTGCAATATAACATTTGATTTAGCTTTTAAAAATTAAGGTAACGTTTTATAAAAAGTTAATTCATACAACGTTTAACATCCACGAAAAGTTACTAAAACAGCTAAATGTTACCACCAGAACAGCTAATTTTGCTGAATAGCACCGTAATATTGTAAATTATAAAATAAATAAAAATTAAGAAATCTAGACACTTGTAAATTATTTATTTATTTTTTGACACCAAAAACATTGACCATAAAACAGCAAAAAACGTAACAAGTTTTTATCTGCATCATCTTATCTTTTATATAAAAAATATACTAAGATTTTGATCTTGAAAGTGTTCGGCCGATTCCAAGTGCATCATTGTTAATACCGGCAGATTTGTTTCTATAGCTGTTTACCTACCGATAGGCAGCATATAATTGAAAATATTGAAAATTATTGGAAAAAAAAAAAAGACAAATTCAATAGAAATTTAATTTCACTGACAAAGTTAAATTCTGATGCAAATTTATGTATTTTGCTATTTTTTTCTTTTATTTATTGGAAGGCTCAATAAGTGGAATAATATTAGCGGAAGTGAATTATATTTCTAAACCAATTTTGTCCATAAAGGTAGAGGCTTGTTAGAACTTAAAATAATCATCTTCGCCAAAGCATGATTCACTTATGAGCCGAGCTACCCGACTAGGACTCTAAATGAGCAGAGCTGCTAAATTGCTTGAGCTCATTCAGCTTATTAGCTCGAGTCAGCTTTATCAACCAAACTTACCCTCGCAATTCAATTTTATTGAGATGAGTCAAATTCACAAACTAGCTCGTTAAGTTTAAATTAATTAAATTTACATTAAACAATATCATATTAATTTGATAGATATTGAACTCGGAACTTAATTCGTTGCTTAATAAATTTAAATTAATTACATTTATATTAAAACAACATCATTTTGATTTAATAGATATTAAGCTCGAACTTAACTCATTTAATCGAGTCGAGCTCCCATACATTTACGACCTTAAATGGATACGTCGTGCAAACAAAAGAAAGAGTTTGATTTTGATATAGATTTTTTAACAATATATAGTTTAATTGGAGAATTGTCAAACCATTATGAAATTAAGATAAAAACAAACAGAGTATATAGATCTAACTAACAATATTTTATATAAAACATTTTTATTCAAAAAAAAAAAAAGAAAATAAAAAAAAATTCAAACCTAACAATACCCAAAAATTTGTCCAAATAGGAGAGCAACGGTATTGTTAATTGAAAATTAAACCAAATGGATTCAATTCTGATAAGTAGTGCATTTAATTTGGTTAAAAGGTCATAAAAGAGCAGCAAATTTAGTAGGCAATGCTGGATTGCTTTTAATTCCTTTAGTACAGCATATTGGAAAGTTAGAACATAACATTACTAATAGCTACAAATTCCACAAAATTTTCCAAAATTCATTTAAAATTTTATATTCTCAATATTTGGTATAAATAAAAATATTTCTTTCATTTTATAAAACCAAAAGTTTTATGAAATTAAACATAATTGTGCCAAATTCTCATTCTTTATAACCAAACAAGAGTTTCGCAAATTAAGAATACAAAATGCTCACAACTCCAAGTATCATAACCTCACTTGTGTTGGAAAAAAATGGCATTTTCAGATATGTAATTGTGTTTTCAAAAAATAAGCACAATCACTCTGGTAGAAACAAATATGCAGCAAACAAATACAAGTGGACCAGAACAATAATCACTCCAGTTCTAATCTTCACAATGTACATCCACTTTGGAATTTCTCTATTTAAGAGCTAATATATTTGCAATGGTTTTATAAAATAAATCTTAACCATAGCTATATCCAACAAAAATATGCACAATCAATTTCCATATCGACCAATCTGACTGTTTCCTACCATATGAACAGTAAGATCTCAAAATCTCACCACATTATTTTTTTTCTGTCGTTACACCAACGACAACATTGCTAACCTGCAAAATTCAGGTGCTTTCATTATTAGTATATATTTTTGCATAAAAAAAAGAGTAAATTAAGAAAAGAAAGTCTTGAGCTAAATTTTACCAGTTTGCCACTTTCATCGACAGACATAGGGTTTTCCACAACAACAGTTTGAGTTTGAGAATGAGGCATTGGCTGCCAGGAAGAATAACAGAAATATTAAGCATAAGTCGTAACAACCCAAATCTACTACAAGGACAAGATCAGCAAAGGTCGATTACTCACTGTAGAAGTAGATGATATCATTCCGGCTGCACCATTGGGTCTATTTGCCGGAAGTGGAACCCTTACATTAGCCATCTGCAACATGTATAATAAAGCATAGAGAGAACAGGAGAAACAGTACTCATCAGTGAAATTACAATAACAATGAAAACTGAAAATGCTTCTCTTGACTCGAGCAAGCAATCCGAAGTAATAACAAACAGAGAACTCAAGAGCCTTTCTTTTCCCTTTCAAAAGACAAAAGCAACCAGAGAATCTTCCAATTCACTCACACATGATACCAAGTAGTTGACTTTACAGGAAAAGGAAAATGATTTCCCAGCAAACAAGGCACTTTATATTGCAGGCCACGTGAGGGTCAGTTGTATTGCAAAAGTGTTAAGAGTTAATCAGAGCATGAGACAAGGAGCAAAGTGAAACTGGAAACAGATATTAAACTAGAGCTCTATAGATGGATTTCCAGGAAATTAATAAACATTCTGGCTACATTAAACACTCCTTATCCATATCGCCGATATCACCATAAGATTCACATCTACCACAGGGAAAACTTTGAAATGAACTCAAGATCAGTGTTCTAAATTGCATTCTATATCAAACAACTTGAAACAAAAGTTTGAACAAACATTCAAGGAGGTTATGTCCATTGGAATGTTAATGACAAATTTGTTAGAAGACATAACATTAACATCCTTACTATTGAAAACAAACCCCAAATAAATCAAGACCAACTGTAAAAGATATACGCACACAAGGCAACGCTGCAAAGTCAAATGAAGGAAAAGATTTCATAAAATAAGCTTAGGTTAAAAATTATAGTATCACCAGCAAAGAGAATTTGAAAAACAGTTGAGCATGATGTCAGTTACAAGCAAAGAAGCATTGCAACTTCTTTACATCTTATTTTATGTCCCAAATTACAAAAGAAAAGGAAAATTTTTTCCTAACTAGCAAATTTATTTTTTCCTTTACCCATTAGCATAAAGGAGGTGTTGAATTGGCACAAATGCCAAGAAATGCACATACAAATGCAATGGGACAATGGGAAAGGAAAAGGAGGGGAAGAAATTTAGTGAACCTAACAATGGCCAAGATTTAAGAGGATCCTGAGGGACATAAACAGTGACAATCAGTTGCTTAACTCTTGCCTGATTGTTATTTTACAAATTTTATTTGCAAATACAAAGAAAAAGTCGATGCCCATAAAGTTTCCAGAGTAGTGTTATCTTCATCACACAACTTCATTCTAAATAAGTTTGTTCCTCCATGTGCAACGATTTTAACTTCAAATAAGCCAGAGGCCAGGCAATCAGTGGGACTAGATAGACCACTTATGACATCTTTTTGTTAAATTAGATTCATGATGCCTTACAAACCAATTCTTGATTTTAGACATCTATGCAAAAGTCAACTATCTATGTCATCATAGCAACAAAAACCTATGAGTGTGCGACAATTGAAGATTAATTCTGTTCATCATCCATATGCACTGTATAATGGCTGTCAGCTTGAAATTTAATCTTACAATATAAATATAGGTTATTCCACTTGAATAATGCATCAAAATTTAATAAGTGACTTTAGTTGTGTGTCAGTTTTGTAAGTATAGAAGTGGCAAGTTGCTGTCTATTAATCCTCTAAGCATCATGCTGCCTCCACGATACAACTTTTACCAAATAAATCTTGGCCCCAACAGGCAAAGATCTTAAGATAACAAATGCCAAAGGCCAGGCAATCAATGAGACAATATATGTCACCGACTACATTTACCTTAAATTGCATTTCGTGATGCATATAAGCCACATCTTGATTTCAGACAAATCTGCACAGTTCTAATACCTACACCAATCCTAGCAACAAAAACCTAGAATATATCTTCAGCAATTCAAATTTACAGGTGGCAAGGAATTGAATTTAGTCAATTATCTTCAGTTAGTTTATCCTACATAGGCACACATAAGGATTCAAATATCTCAACCGGATAGTAAGGTACAGGAAATCATGGACATTGTAAAATGAGAGACATGCAATTTAAGTCCAATTATCTTATAATTTAAATGTAAATTTGTACTTCTTCAGTTTTAGAAAGCTACTTGTATCTATGAGCAAGCATGTACTTTGATGCACCACATTGTGCTTCACATCAACATGTGAAATTGAAGTTTATTTGAAAGCTTGAGCAAAAACACATACAAAGTATGCAAAAAAGTACTTACACTAACATTAGTAACATAGTGGCAGAGAGCACACTTGACCGATGGAGCCCCATACGGATACATGAGCATTGTCCGGCAGTTTCCACAGTTGATGTGAGCAACCTGTCCAGATGCTTTCTCATGCATAGCCAGAAAATCCAAGACAACACAGATCAGTATACCCCAAAAGAAATGAGAGACGAAATTTAGAAAACTATAACAAAACCCAAGCAGGCCATCCAGAAATACATTGGTACAAGAATGAAAAATATGGACCCAGTATAATAAATGCATAGATGATATATCAAATGGCATGGCGCCCATTTCCCAAAAGCTTGTTTCTTTCAATAAATTCGACCAAGTGAATTTAATCAACCAGCTTTCATTTACCACATCAAAGGGGACTTAATGCAAACAGGGAAGAGGTCATTGAAGGTGGGATGCAATTGAATTGCATACATTTCCGCTTCAATTTTCTTCTTATAATTGCCAGAAAATGCACTCTTATTACGAAGGGAAAAGAGAAGTTTAAGAAATAGATTGACCGTCATAAACATTCTCATCTCAGAAAGCGGATGCTACTTATCTAATTTGATGACTGATACATTCACCTCCAACTGGTTCTTCTATATTTTTCACTTTGACTAATCAAACTGAATGGAAAATATCCTCTGAGAACTTATTTCTATGCTGTAGAGGTAATTGAAATTCCATCAACATAAATATAAGCCCACATCATTTCACAACGCAACAAGTTATAATTGATGTGTTATGATGCAGATTAAATCAGTGAAGTCTGCAAGCTAAATTGGCCGCAGTCCAAGAGATGATGATACAGATCTTACATGTCAAATTATATATTATACCTGGTGCAAGGTTTACAGTGTGGCAGCAAGAGCATCTCACACTTGTTGCCCCACGTGTATACATAAGCAATGTCCGGCAACCTCCACATATAAGTTGAGCCATTTCCATGCCTGCAGAAGTATCATGCAACCTTAGATGACCTTCAAATAAAGTTTCATACTTCATAATTTATAATTATCTACATAATAAATTGAAGCTTTTTTTAGTTTCCAGACACTCCATCCACAAAAATAAATTTTTTAAAAAGAAAAAACAGATTTAAAGAACTAATGCTTTGAACATTCAGCCTTTTCTATTATAGGAGCCAAGGGACCCATTTGGTTTAGTTGTTGGTACTTTTGATGGATGGCAGCTAATAGCTGACAACCAACATATATATATATATTAAGCAGTTGCATAAATTAATAGAAACTAAGTTTTCTACAGATGCATATAGTTTTCATTTCATAAAAATATAAATGTAATTGTTAATTAAAGAATTACACATAATAAGTCGATAACTTAGTTGACATAGTAGTTCATCATTGCCATAATTAAAAAAATTAATCACGTTACAGGTAATGTATTTATGTAGACTAAAGGGTAAGCTTCCGATTGTTAGATAACAATAGGCCATAAATTTGTCCAACAACTAGCAGCTGGTAAGAGAATGCTCAAAATGAAAATTGGCTTAAGCGTCTCTCGCATACAAAAACTGTTTATTCTTTTTTACCTAGCAACTCTTTTCCAGCTGCAGGATTCAATCAGCTATCAACTGTTCCCTGCAGCTGAACAAAACATCCTAAATCCGTTCAATCACTCTATCGAGTTCTACAGACTTATTCAATAGTCTTAATTTCACACAGAAATCCAAAGATTGACCATCTAGTAGTTAAAATGAATTGGTTCCAATTTTTGACATAGCTGGTTGTTACTAAATGCAAATTTCCTTCAATGTAAATGTGCTAAAAGGCATGATGATTAACAAATAGTGCCACCCTTCTCAAGCTTATTGTCAACAACGGTATAGCATATAAAACGTTACCAACTAGGCAAACTGAGAAACCATTGCTTGCCTGCCTAGGTGCTTAATAAGGGCAGCCCAAATGTGAAAATCCTAATTTCAGGTTCCAATCTTCAAGAATAGAGATAGAAAATTTCCTCATACTCATAGATTTTGAAATTAGGTGTAAAGGAAGATAATGCTAATGACTAAACTTTTACTTCTTAATCTTAGATGCAAATGTAAGTTCTCAGTAGAAGTTTTATTAAAAAAATAAGAGATTTGTCCCAGATTCACTGGCTCCTTTTGAGTGAACCTTGTTAACATCTTAATCATTTTTGGCACATACACAGGATTCACAAAACAAGAATAGCACAGATCACCATGGCCTGAAAACACAAGTTGCAAGATTTTAATAGTTGTTTTGAGATTGATTAATCTAAAAAGGTTCTACAACTACCCATGGGTTTCACAAGCTGTAATCAAAATGATATAGAAACAGTCATTAATCACAATTCTGATTGCCAATATCGACACCTAAAACCTCTCACAGAATCAGGATTTTCATCATACATATATCGAGAAAAAATAATTCAAAGTTATGTATATGTATAGAATTATAGTGTCAAATAGATCCAGAAAAATCCTTCTTGAAAAATGGAAGGAAAGATCCTTTCTTAAAATTATATTTGAATTAGAATAAGAAGTTAATTTGACTTTCATTTTTTTCATTTCTTGAGTTTATTCCACAAGCACTCAATTTGGTGGTCATCTGTACAAAGTTATATCTGGAGCTTAGACCTTCAAAGAGAAGTTGCAAAATCTCAATAGTTGTTTTGAAATTGATTATTGTAAAAAGTTTCAAAAATTAACTATGGGCTCTATAAGTTGTAATCAAAAAGTAAACAAATAGTCATCACATTACAATTCTGCTTACCAATATCAGCATGACAGCACCTAAAACCTCACAAAGAAGCAGGATTTTCATCATTTATATATCCAAAAAAAGCAATTTAATTCAGCTTTTACATTTTTATTTCTTGAGTTTACAACACAAGCCTTCAATTTAGTGGTCATCAGTACAGAGATAGATCTGGAACTTAAAACTTCAAAGACAGAAACAATAGAAAGGACCAGGCGTTTCATAATTCATCTATAAAAAGAAAAACGTTATCCCTAGAAATTTTTATTTTCTCAAGTTCAACATACAAGTTTTCCAGATTCCACCTTTAAAAGCTTACTTTGGATGATCAAACATATAACCTTTCTTCAAAATACAGGAAACAAAAAAAGAAAAAAAAATGAAAGGTCAGTTTCTTGTTTAAAGAAAAACTGAAAAAATGACTTGCAAGAGTGGCACTAGAAAAAATAACTAATCACGAAACTTAAAGCCTACTGAGCTTGTTTATGGTTGAGTTAGTGCATGCCTTGAGTTAGTACATACCAAGGCATTCTTATTTTCCAAACCCAAAATAACTATCCTTCTGGCAATCTGAAATTTTCACATCCCAAATTCAATAAAACATTGGGCCATTCTCTCTATTTATATATAATACTCCATAATTCGGAAAAGAGAATCTAAGCTTGTCTACCATGCTGTAACATAAGCTCAGTCCAAGAAATCAATCCACAACACCATCCAATGTAGCTAATCACCAATTGAAAAATAAATGAACTAAAAAATTTGGTGGCACAAAAAGCAATATTAATTACGGCATCTCAATAATCTACTTTCAGTATTTTAGACAGTACTCTTTATACAGAGATGTCAATGAACTCAGTAGAAGTTTTAAGCTTAATGCAAGCATGTTGGAAAACTATAAAGTGAATTATCAATTTAATTAAGTATAAAATAACCATAAATAGCTCCATATGAAAATGAAGTGGGAAACAAGCGTACCTATAGGAGGGACAGAGGTAACCGTATTACATAATGCACAACAGACATTTGCTGCACCTCTTGGATAAAGAAGAATGCTCCTACACCCACTACACTGAAGCTGGCTCTGCATAGCTGTGATTTGAAAACAATCTACACATTACAACTTATCCAACAAGTTTAATCAAAAACAGGAACCCACATTTAAGCCATCCCCTACTTTGAATATTTTATAGAAATGCAGCCACATGCATGTAAAACCAAATCAGTCTAATCCAATCAATCTATCCATCTAGGAGCGTCAAGGACTTGCCAATTCACAAAATCTCAAAACATGTGTGTGGATGGATGTATGAGTATATTTATAATAGTTAATGTTAAACTAATTTTCTAACACTGAACTATTAGAATAGAATAATTAACGAGCTTCTGTAATCCTACCATGAGGGTCAAGAAGCTTATGTAACTCAAATAAAAGAATAATGATTGTATTAATAGGTGCCTGGCAGGAGCAGAGAAAACAGAATAAAGAAATGTTCTAGCTGACACACAGATGCATGCATGGGGCAATGCAAAACCACACAGATCAACATTTTGTCAGACTGGTGCAATTATGAGAATAACATTTTGTCAACTAACAGCAATGAATCATCTAGTAACTGCTGAGAAAGCATTGTAAAACAGAAAATAGATTAGCAATCAGCATGGTAGTAAAACAAATGGCATGTATTCAACCTATTGAAATAAATTAAGAACAAAATAATTCTCCACCACCAATGCATAAAGTAACATATTCAGGTAAGAACTCAAAATGTCATCATGACTGCATCCATAAGTTGAACAACATAATAACTTCCAAGACTAACTTTTAACAGTGCCAATTGCATGAATGTACATTCATGGTTTTTTTCCACTTCTTTTGCAAGAAAGAGGAAGAAAATGGAAATGCATTTGCTGCCCACTGCATTCCCTAAATTTCTTCACAAATTTCATAACTTGCAATCTGCATTAAAAATGAAGATGGCGAGCACATATGGGATCCGAGTCAACCATCATATCTGATAAATGTCCAGCTGCGTTCTTGTCAGAATTTGATTCACAGAAAGCTTGAATGCATAAAGATAATGGAGCTAGCAATGTGGAAAAATTAATGCAAGGAAGCTGCCAAATTACCAATTTTCTAAATTATCTGTGTATCCTAATGGAACTCAATTATAATTCCAAATATTATAACCCATCATCAACACAAATATCCATTATCAGATATGGCCAAGCCTAATTCATGATCGACCCAATACTTATGTCCCTGACAGTAAAAAGCTCCACAATTACAAAGAAAGCAAACATCCACCAGACAGAAAAACTGACAACGTAATCTAAAGATTTATTTCATCAATATTCAGCAAAACACAGTCGAAATAAACCACAATAAATCGAAAACCAAAAAAAAAAAAAAAAAAAAAAAACCCCAAAAAAAAAAAAAAAAAAAGGAATTGGAAGCCAAAATGAAAGCAAAAAAAAAAAAAAAAAAAAAAAAAAAAAAAAAAAAAACCTGAATTGCTTCAAAAGAACTGCCTCACGAGCTTTACAGTAACAATCGAAATCGCAATGGAAGAGTCAAAACTCCTACAAACCCAGACGAAAATCAAAAAATCAACAAAAACACAAATACACATCCACATAAAAATTAAAAGAAAAAAAGCATACCCAATTCTTCAACTTTGAAGAGGGCGACAAGGACAGCGAGTAGAAATTATATTGTATAATGCAATAAAGTTTCGAACAAGAAGAAACAATCAACTGAAGCGACGAAACCAAGAAGATCAGATGGAGGCTTGGGACCCGAAATTGTATGGATTATCTGATTTTGGGTCAAAGAGAAAGAAAAACAGGAGACCGCGGTGCTACGATCGGTAGAGGAGTTTTGGCCTCTTTACCCTTCTTGGTTGTTTTTCTCTCCTGTTTTAATTGGTCTATATCTGGTTGCGCTCAATTCACTGGTTCGGTTTAATTCAAATGGAAACTTCAATTGTTTATGCTCGGTTCGATCAGCCTGGTTAGCGGTATGGTTTGATTTTCCGTATTTTATTATTCTTATAAAATTCTATTTGTTTCGATAAAACGATATTATTAAAATCAAATTTCAGAATTTAATAGGCAAACTTTTATATATACCAGTTTTGTATGGCTTGCCTTGCACGTTGACTGTGCTCGTTATATGTTTATTTTTGTATTCTTTGTTTTTATCTATTTAATATTAAAACATAAATTTTTGTTTAAAATTAAAATAAATACAAGCGGTTAATATTACTTCTTATATACTTAATTTTATTTTTATATAATGAAGTGATCTCAAACTGAACTGATAACGGTAATCATTTTGGCTACAATAGCAGTATTAGAGAAAATAATATTTGCACGTACACAAATTTTTTGCAATCTAAAAAATGATCCAAAATATAAATGTATAATTTTAGTTTTTTTTTCAATTTTCTAACCATTATTTTCTTTCAAGTTAAACCGATTTAAGATATAAGAGAAAAAAATATCAAGAAAATTAAAATTTCTTAATCATGAAGAGGTCATCTATTTATTGTAAGGGATATATAAGTATCTTACTAAATTAAAATGATAATAGTTACAAATTATTCAATAACGAAAAAGAAAATAAAAAATTATTATTAAGAATAAAATTATTTCAAGAACTCGCCTAACAAAAAAAGCTTCAAATATATATAGATATATAAATATTATCAATAAATATTATCACGCATATGTTTATTTTATTTAAAATAAATTATAAAGTAAAAATTTTGACAGGTTTAATTATGTATTATATTTAAAATTTTAGTTTTTAAAAAACTATACTCAATCAAATCATATAAACATAAAGAAAAATATTAATAAAATGTCACGACCCATTTCCGTGGGCCGGACCGGCACTAGGACCTGGGTGGGCTTAAGGCCTCCGAAGCCCGTAGTAAGCCTAACTTATTTAGATAATTTTTTAATATAATTTATTTCTTGTTATACGTTGATAAAAGAGTTTTATTCTTAATAAAAATTTGTTATTTTTTATTTTTTTTTCATTATTGAATTAATTTGTAACCACTATCACTTTAATTTAGTAATAAAATTTGTATCTCCTTGCAATAAATATATGGCCTCCTGATTAAGTATTTTTAATTTTCTTGATATTTTTTCTTTTATATCCTAAATATATTTGACTTGAAAGAAAAAGTGTTTATGAAATTGAAAAAAACTATAATTATATATTACTGTTTTGGATCACTTTTTCGGTTTCAAGAATTTTTATATATGTTCATATATTCCTTTCTCTAATGCACTAGTGTCACGACCCATTTCCATGGGCCGGACCGGCACTAGGGCCCAGGTAGGCTTAAGGCCTCCGAGGCCCGTAGTAAGCCTGAAACACTACTCTCAATATAATTTTAAACATTTACAAATTTCCCTGCTTACAATACACTATATTTAATAATACAGGCTCACAGAATTATTCCATCTATAATAATACACAACTTAAAAGTATACAAATTCTATAACTGCGGAGTTCATTGACGGATGTATACATATAAGTCTTCGGAATTTAATCTATTTAATCTATTTAATTGATCAATACTAAAATTAGTGAATTTCTTTTTTAACGGTGAAGAGCAGAGTTATAGCTGGGATTTAGAAAATGCTACTTCCTGAAAGATTTGAACAAAAGAGATGTGAGAGTTTATTAATGAATCATAATTATTGCACAACACACGCATTCACACAATTGTATAAATATATCAACCTAGTCATCCGACTAAGTATATGCTCACACAGTCAGTCACACAAATGGCATATCACCAGCACTCACAATTATTAACATCTTCATATAATCACATCACGTGGAAATTAATCAGTGAGTGGATGTCACCGAACCCCCGATGAGCCGTTCCTCCCGCATGGCTCATCCTCTCACATGTTGCACCAGGGAGCCGATCCCATACTGGCCGACCGGTCTAATCCTCAACTTGACCAGCCCTCTCATTTGTCTCTTTCCATCTCTCTTTTTCTTTTTCCATACCAACAGGAGGCAACCCGGTCGTCTCCATTCAAATCTAGATCATCAGGCGCTCACAACAGGAGGCCACCCTGGGGCTGCGATCAAAATCTAGATTATCCGGTGCGCCCAATAAAGAAGCCAACCTGTGGTTAACAGTAACCGGTAACAGTAGGTGCACACTGGGGGCGCCGATCTCCCATTTTACCCGGCTTACAGAAAACAGAATCAGGATCCATTATAACAGAAATCAGAATCAGGATCCGATAACAGAAAAACAGTTCTCCACAAAACCCATGGTGACCCACTTCATCCCAATTCCACACAAACAAAGCACAAGGCAATTTATTCACAACACAAAAATCCCAAACATGCATTCCAAATTCAGACAATTACAATTAGGACATCGTAAGCAATGCACAATTAAACATCCAAAATTCAATTGGCATAATGATAAATAAATAGTATTAAGCAATTAACAACAATAATAAAAATAAATAAAATGAATATGTAAATAGGTTAATAAATGAATAATAAAGATAGATAATGATATGGTAGTTAAAGCACTTTATTTATTATGTATCGAATTGTAAAAATTATCTAAATAAGCTTATTTGTTATGTTATCAATTAAAATTAGTTTAAGTTCTACCGAAATTTCGGCAGCACCTCCCCTAAAAATTGGACTATTTACCTGCTCAAATATCACAATATTATATCCATCAACCATTACACACACAACCCATCCATCGGGCAATCAAATAAATTAATTTCCCTTCCTCCATATCTAGTAATAGTATAAATATTTAATCACAATACAAAACTTTAGCTATTAACAATCCAAGATTTGCTATCTAAGGTTAAGCCCATACATAAAATAACAAATAAATGAAAATAAACATTTACTTAACCACCACATTCCACTGGTTTAAAGTATCCATGTAACACCCCTTCCCGGTCCACCCGTAAACCCGAATGAACCGAGTCGAGATGCTACAAAATGGATGACTGTATGGTCTGACATGCTGAAAACTAGTGATTCATATTTCTTTGACCAAAACATTAACTAGAATTCTTATGGAAACAACTAATAATCCGTGAATCACTATCCTCACGCAAGCAAGATTATAGGAAACGTTCCTATTTAATTATCTATTAAGCATGTAACTAAATAGGTATTACTCTAGCTAATCAAGTTCTTAGCACGAATTGAATTTGTAACTCAATACACTATAAGCCTTTGCTACTCATTAAGCAAATTTAACCAAAATAACTAAAAAACTAGCTGCTGTCAACAGTAATTAAAAATTCATTATATTGAACCTTAATTAAAACCGAAAACTACAATTTTCCTCTATCAACAAAGTTTTGTATGCATCTATCCAATTCTTAAGCCTATAAATAAAAATACGCTCAATAACACCAAAATCACCCACTAATCACAAAATTCAATGAAATATACTAGAAAAAGGTTGAGAATTTATTTTTACAAAAGACTATAAATGTCAAAGTCCTTCGATTAAATACCTATTCGAAGTTAACTAAAATGTCCCATAAATTTAAATGTTGACATTTATAACACAATTAAATTTAATAATCAATTGATGCTTTATATGCAAAAAAAAAAAATTTGAGAATTGAGTCTTCGAACGTACCAATTGAGAATCGGGTGACGATTCCATGCTCAACGCGAAGAAAAGAGAATTCTGTCTCCCGGGCCTCGCCGGAGTGTCCCCGGCCGGTCACCGGACCGCCGCCGGCCGGCCGCCATGCACGGTGGCCGGAAAAGCTAAACCGCCCAGAAAATTGCAAGGTCACCACCACCTGACTCCAATTTTCGCGAGGAGTCCAAATCTACCATCGGTTTGATGATGATGAGGCAGTGGCTCGTTTGGCCGGATCGACCTCCACAGCCACCTTCAAGCCGCCATCCATGGTGGGTTGTCAAAACTCAAGCAAGATCACAAATCAATGGAGGGGAATTGTTCACGTGGAGGAGAGGAGTCGATCGAGACCTTAAGTTCACCTTGAGCCCGTCGGAAATGGCGAGAAGTCGCCGGAGGTCAAAGGGTATGACTGTCGGAGGAGATGGTCTCGATTCGCGCCGCTGGAGGTCCAATCGGAGCGAGGGGAGGTTGGAAATGTGACCAGCATCGCCAGAAGAACCGAAGAACCGATCTGCCGCCTTCATCTTGTTGAGCGGGTGGCCGGGAAAACGCGAAGGAGAGAGAGAGAGACTGCGGCGCGGAGGAAGAAGAAGGGAAAAAAGAAGGAGAGAAAAGAAAGGAAAAAGAAAAGGAAGGAGGAAGTGGGCTGGGCCATCCGGTCGGATCTCGAACCGCGTTCGGCATTAGTGATCTGATCTCATTGTTCGGTTTTCGAGTTTTCCTATATCGTGTGGTTTTCGATAAAAATCGATTAAATTTCCAGGTCCGGTTTGATTTATTTTAATTATTTTTATTATGGTTTTGCAACCTTTCCTCCACTTACTTAAATAATACAAGTATTAATAGTAATGATTTTTTAATTTTAGAATAATTAATTCAATATATATAATATATATAATAGATTAATTCCTGGTGTGTTTCACGTTATTCTCGGAAAATTTTAAACTGTCCTCAAATCGAAAATTCCCGAATGAACTGTTTTGGGCTTAGGCCCAATTCGAAAATTTGGGCTCGAATTGGGACTATGTTACAATTGCAACCCACACGGCCAAAATTTGCGATTTTTGATTTAATAAAAATTTAAAAGTTTTGAAAATAAAAATTCAGGGTGTTTCATGTATGCATTTTTTATGTAGGTCATACCATGCACGACTTTTACTATTGTATATTTTATGAAAAGCTTCGCATGACATTTAAGAAGGCATGTCTTAGCATCGCAATTTTTCAGCATATTTCAATAAGATGCAATTTATCATTTTATTATATAATTTTACTATTTTTTAATGATATTATAGAATCCTATGTCATCTTTTAATATTATCCTGCACATTGTGGGATTTTAAGAATCTATATTTATAAATTAGGGATTGAAGGATTAGGCATAAAGATTGAATTGAACTTTATTTTGATACTATTTCATTATATAAAAATAGAATCAAGTATATGAAAAATAACATTGCAAGTAGCTTATACGGCAAATTCTAATACAAATTAACTGATTGTATTTATTTTAATCTAAACAAAAACTTATGCTTTAATATTATATAGATAATATTATATAGATAAAAAATTAAAAGAGTATAAAAAATAAAAATATAACGAGTATTGTCAACGTGACACTCACATCATAAAAAATACTAGTAATATCTAAAAGTTATTATACATCTAAGTGCTTCAGAAATATAAAACCATTGTTACAAGAACAATATTTTTCCTACCCCTTTAAATATATATAATAATATAAATGAATAATCAAATAGTAATCTTTGGTTCATAAAACTTTATGAAATTTACTTATTTTAAATACTTTTTCTGAAAGAGAAAATTTAAACTTGCCCCAACCGCATGAGTTGATGTCTCAAGTAATTTGTCATATCAAAATGAGTTGGCGTATTAGATTCAATAAGAATCCACTTAACACGGGATATAATTAGAATCAATATGAGTATGAACATCACATACATAACTTGTTTAATTATCCAATTAAATGGATAGTACATGGAAAAAAAAAAAAATACAATCAACATAATTAAATGAGTTACATAGGGATTACAAGAACCTGACATAAATAATCAGAATAACTCGTTTGATATATATATATAATAGTATATATATATATATATATATAATATATATATATATACCTTACATTTTATTTTTTATTAAACAGGTTAAATGAGTTATGCAAGTCAATCCATAGCATGTTTAAATTCGTATCATATACGGATCATCCATTTATAGTAGAACTCATTTAAAGTCAATCATAAGTTTTCGTATCAGCTAATTATGTTCCCGTGTTATGTTCTTTTTTCTTTTCCCTACAAAAAATGTCAAGAGATCGTCCAATTTCCATTATACAAGGAAAATACATACTTTGTCCTTAGGGATGACTAACGAAAATGTAATAAGTTTATCGATTTATCTTATTATTTAAATACACTTACAGTTATATTTTATTTTGCAATTTGAAAACAATTTACCTCTTTGGAAATTGATTTGTGCATCTAATATATTCAAATTATACTTTCCAAGAAATAATTTTATTGGAAGTATATTTCCTGAAAAATTCCAAGAAAATTGGTCATTTTAAACAAACGATTTACTGAATCACAATTCAGTGTGAAGTTTATACAAAATTTTTTATCTATTATTTTAATTAAATTTCAGTTGAATTTTGAAGCTGTCACGACCCGATTCCATGGGCCGGACCGGCACTAGGGCCCAGGTAAGCTTAAGGCCCCCGAGACCCGTAGTAAGCCTGAAACACTAATCCCGAGACCCGAGTAAGTCCTGAAACATAAAATTTAGTTAATCTCAATATAATGATTTATAACATTCAGTCCCGATATTATTATGAATAGATAAACTCAATATTTTATTACTTTCTCTCGGCCCAAGTTTATCTTCTACAGCAGTCATAGTTCGAGCCGAATTTACAATGAGCATCACATTCTAATATGGGCTTACAGAAATTAAATTTTGTCTATGTATTTTTAACAGGCCTAAATATATGTAAATTCTACAACTGCGAGTCACTACTTCTTTGGTATACATGAGCTTTTATAACGATAATTACATAGTGAAATATTAATAGATACCAGGAAAATTTCCTATGGCCCTGCGCCGGAAGAATCATATAGCCTAAACTGGATTAAAGAAAACTACTTCCTGGAAAGAAATAAACAAGACATGTGAGTTTCTAAGAAGTTAATACTTATGTGCAAACAACACATGCATCACGAACAAAGTTGTATAAAGTATATTCAATCTATCATCCGAATAGTTATGTGCTCACGCGAACCAATCACACAAATGGCATCAGTCACCAGCACTCACGAATGTAATGTCACTTCAATTTATAACGAAGCAAGTGGAAATTAGAAGTCAGTGTGCGCCACCGGTGAAAACCTCCAACGAGCGTCCTCACACATGGCTCGCCCTCTCCGATACATGTGCACGCAGGGCAAGCCGATCCCCGTCCATATCGGCCAACTGGGCTAATCCTCACTTCGACCAGTCCTCTCATTATTTTTCCAATTTCTCGATCCTCTTCTTTTTCCATATTAACATGAGGCAACTCCGGCTGGTCTCCATCCAATCTAGATCATCGAACGTGATCACAAACAGATGGCCACCCTGCGGTGCTTCAATTCAAATCTAGACAGATTATCAGGTGCGCCCAATAAGAAGCCACCCTGTGGTTTCCATATAATCAATATCATCCGGTGCACACCGGGGCGCCGATCTCCCATTTACCCTGCCTCACAGTCAAATTCCATATCATATCATAATTTAATCATATTCACGATCCACCGTCCTCACAAATCCATGGTGACCCACTTCATCCCAACTCCACAAAAACAAAGTATACCATTGTCACATCACAACTAATCAAGCATTGCAATTAAATGCAGACATATTGATCAATTAAACATCGTAACGCAATGCACAATTAGACATCCATACTCAAATGCAAATAAATGAATAAATAGTATTAACAATAAACAACAATGATAAAATAAATAATAATAATAAACAATAATAATGAAAATAAATAAATAATTGAATAATTAAATGAATAACTTAAGATGAATAACAATGATAAATTAATATAATAATCAGAAGTACTTTATTTATAGAATAATAAACTTATTAATTATATTATTAATTAAAACTAATCTAAGTTCTATCGAAATTTCGGCAACATCTCCCCTAAAAATGGGATTATCTACCTGCTTAAATATCAACAATGTTATATCCATCAACCATTACACACACAGCCCATCCATCGGGCAATCAAACAAATTAATTTCCCTTTCTCCGTCCAAAATAATCACATCAATATTTAATCGTCAATGACAAACTTCAACTTATTATATAAAAGTAAATAAATAAATAAGCAGATAAGTGAAAAATAGCTATTTGTTTAACATCAATTCTACTAGTTAAAACTATCCAACTGTATACTGTTAACAATCATATACACCTATAACTTATATATTCCTTGTCATAATTAACTGGGGTCTCAAGATTCAGTTTATTGACCTGTAAATCATTATCCTCACCAAACAAAACCATATGTACTAACTCATTTAACCGTGTGTCAATTATAATTAAAAATTTTTACACATCAAAA
This sequence comes from Jatropha curcas, assembly GCF_014843425.1. Next base: position 115,875 of record NW_023591456.1, on the reverse strand, counting down.
TAGTAAGAAAATCTTAAAAGTACACTCGTTATATATATTTGTCCTTCTAAAACAACACAAGATCTCCATTTTAATCGTCTATCAAATATAAATAAGCATTTATATATCAACCAATATAGAAACTTGGAAATATACTCACTTATATATTTTTGTTGTTCTAAAACAATGCAAAGTCTAAGGTCATTGCTGCCAAAATACAAAAATTCATAGCTCTTCTATACTAAAATCATAGATTACGCAACAACTAACCCACCTTGCAAAAATTGAACTTACAACCTCATTCTTAGCTTTGATTAGTCAAAATTTATAAGGATCAATTTCATAACAGCTGATTGTATAAAAAGGATCAATTTCATATACAGCTGTCAAATATCGCAAAGGAATTAAAGTTTTTCTATCTAATAAATAATCATGGTCCACTCCAACTAACTAAGTCCAGGCGCAAGAATAGATTACATACCCTTAATTGTACCATGTCAAAACCAAAAAAAAAAAAAAAAATCAATAGAAATAATTGAAGATAGCTGCTGCCGAAAAAAACCTAAGGCAGAATCAAGGGTTTCTCGATCATAGAATCCATATGTATAGAACAGCGTAGTTATAATCATGTTTACCAAAACGAAAACTTAACTATCATGTAAATGCCCTGCATATCCAAGCAGAAAATTTTAAGCAATAGCTAAGGTGATGGTTCTGCTACCTAACCATCATTCTAAGTCTTTCATAGGACCTACCATAACACACCCAACTTAACACAATTTACCTTAAAAATGCAGTTATAGAGGTGTCAATTATAGTCAAAAAATCAAGATTTTTCCCAACTTCCAGTTCGTGTGACTAGTGTTTCAGGAAACCTAGCATTTCTCATGTCATAATTCTAACAACCCTTGATCTTCAAATGAGCTAGTTGAATTAAGACTAAATAATTGAAGGAAAAGGATCATATATAGAGCTCACCAAGGTTTTGAATGCGACTTTTACCCACTACGCTGCTGATCGCAGTTTCTTTGGTTCGCTGCGCCAAGCCGGAACGGGATGAGGAAGAGAGTGAAGAAGAGAAGATCGAATCTTCTTCTCCGACAAACTGACTGAATCGACGTCCGCTGCGACAAATCAGGCATGGAGCAAGGCTCGACGCGAACATTCCATCGAAATGTCGCGGCTCTCCTGCACCTCCTGCGTATGCCAGAGACGAAAGAGAGAAGGGATGGGAAGCCGGGATCTGCTGCGACGTGGAGGCGATGGCAAGGAGGCGCGGCGTTGGTCTTCGGTTGTCGGAAGAAGAGGAGGAGGAGGAGGAGAAGGTCGCGCGCTGGTGCTGGCGCAAGGAAGAAGAAGGGAAAGAAAAAAAAGAAAAAGAAAAAGAAACGAAGAAAAAAAAAAGAAAAGAAAGAAAAATCTTGGGCTTCTAGACCATTCCGGTTCGATTCGAACCGATTTGGTCTAATTTAATGATTCGGCTCGACTAATTTCAATTGATCCGTTGCTTGGTTTTCGAGTTTTCAAATTGGTTTATGGGTCCAGTTTAGCAATAATAAAATACTAGCTGGTATGATTTCATTGGTTGAAATAAAAAAAAAATTAGTTTTTAAATGAAAATTCTACGAAATTAAAATTGACAATAGAAATTCAAACATAAACGTGCATATATATCATTTGCAATAATAATTTCATATAAACCGCTTTTTTTATGATTTATCAAACTTTTTCTAATTTGATAGAGTAATAAAACTTAGAAGAGAAAAAAAATATCAATGTCGAAAATTGAAATTATAAAAAAGATTAATCTATTAATAAATATTGAAACGTTTGAATATTCATTGCTATTAAAGCTATTAATGCATGTTTTCACCGTTAACCTTCTCTATCGTTATTTTCAATATAAAATTTTCATTCATAATAATAAATTATAAGTATGTGTGATTATAATGGTATTCAATATCAATATTATAATAGTATTAATTTAAAAAAGAAGTTATAATACATATAAATATTATAATCAACATCAAAATTATGATAATTTTTAATTAAAAAATATATTATAATATTATAGTCCATCTTTCCTTTTTATTTGTTCCAAAATATGGTCCGTTTTTTTTTTATTATAAAACTGTCTATTATAACCTTATTAAATTTTGTTTTATTTTCAATAATTCTTATTAATTCTTACTAATTATTCCAATATAATTAATTGCTCATGTGTTACATAAGATGGACATAATATAAAGTTATATGAACAAAATTATCCTTTTAACCATAGTAATTACTACTTTTTAATCTGTGTGAAAATAGAAAAAGAATTATCTTTTTGGAACGGATGATGTAATATTTTTCAAAAGAAAAAAACTGTTACCATATAACCCCTCATTTTTTAATTTATTGAATCAGAAATTAAAAACAGGAAAAATAGAAAAGATAACAAATATATTAGTACCTAACCAGAAAATCACAGGGGTAGATACTCCACCATTAGACTGGGACTACTAATCCAATGGTCCGGGGGCGGAGCTCCTTTGGGGACTGAAGGGCGCCCAGGGCACTCCAAATTTGTTTTTTTTTTCAGAAAAAATTCCTTATGAAAAATTATATTTTGATCCTTCAAAATATAAAAAACATTATATTTGGCCCCCTTAAAAACATTATAATTGACACTCCAAAATAAGTATCCTAGCTTCATCCCCGCCATAGTCCCTTCTCAAAGCAAAACTCCTGTTATGGAATAGCTCAGAACCAGGTCACTATCTGAATGCATTTAAAGTCACATATGGCTTCTATTCTTTTCTTTGTGTCAAAGAAGACTTTTTGGTAGCATCCAACAAATTGAATGTCTTTTCACATCAATTTTGTTGAATTCCGTTCCACCAAGAGGGTTTTCCATTCCAAAAAGAAACACAGAAACAAAGGCCTTTTGTTCGTCCCACACAAAACTTGTTTGTCTCCTCACTTGTGCTCCAACTTGCACTTTCAAATCAAATAAACGAAATGCCATATAAAAGGAAAAATGATTCTATGCAACTGTAAATGCATGCATAATTTCACTATCAGACCCACAAAACATGCTAATCCAACGGTCGATATATGATATGAATATGTGCAAGTTCACATGGAATCAATCCCGACTTAGAATTGACTCCACAATAATTTTCAATGCGGAAGTAGCTTTCCCAATCCCATTTATGTTGCAGAATGTCTTTTAATCAGAACAAGTCATTAGGTAACTAAGTAGTGCATTACAAACCGAAAAAGGAGCTCCGTAAAGATTACATTTTGAAACATATAAGATTATTTCAAGAACACAAATACACAGAAACTAAAATTCATCAAGACTATGAGTGCCAAGTGTGAAATGGATATATTTATAATATTTCTTTTATAGGAGATAGATATAGAAGATCTTGTTATTTATAGTTTATAGAACATATATAAGAACAGCAATCCTAGTGATACACAATTCTGATTTGCATGCATATAATTCTTTCTGCGAGAAAATTTACATGGAATGAGACTCTGCTGAACAGTTCTGACCACCTTGTTCCTATATCAGATGCGTCGCAGGGATGCCAATCTTTTCTCTAGATCCTCAACATCAGGAGATTCAGAACTGCATTTAAATAAAAAGAAGCACATCATTGTATTGTTTTTTCAATATTTAAACCCTCATCCTCCACCAATTAAGAGAAGTAAATGTATATTCCGATCAAGAAATGTGAATATATTGACTCATTAACAATAAGTTTTACAGATGACTATTTCAATGTTTGCCAATACCATCACCATGGGGACCAGCTTCGCACAACTTCCGTTAGTTATGCTAGCTTGTTCTATGAATTTAAACATTCAGGGATCTAGAATATTTTGCTGGGGAAATTATGAAGTTAAATTAAATCTAATGGTTGCTAACTAAAACTTTCAAGTCCAAGCATAATAATCCTGGCACATGTTCAGCACGGATCACATCTCCGAACTTCATGGTCATTGGCAAATATGATGAAAAAGAAATGTTTCTTGTCATAACTAATGACATGTGGTATGTTTTTACCAAGAAAGAGCTAAAATATTTTAGTAGCCATTCCAAAAAACAGATTTCCTAAAGTGATGTTTTATTTGATATTTTTTTAATAATGATCTTCTCCTATGTACAAGTGTCGCACCTTTCTCAATGCTATCATATAGACCTTAGTTAAATTTTCTGATACCTTTTAACTACATTGGAAGCATTCTTCGCTGCAATTCGACCCTTTGGAGCTGAAGATAACTGTTAAGAAAAATATCAAGATTGATTTGTACCGGAAATTAAGAGAATTTAAGAATTAAGTTTGTTAGATGGTAAAATATTGATTGAAATATACCTGAGATGCAATGCCTACACCAATTTCATCGAGCACCTATAAAATTTCATGTGAATTAGAGATATATTTAAGATCATTAGGGTAAACTAGAGATAATAAGTAACATGCGGCAACCAATTTTTCACCTGGTTAGTAAGCTCCTCTGTTTCTTCTTCAGCCTCATCTTTGTCTAAAGTTTCATCAATGGATTCTGACATCATCTCAATCTGCAAAAAGGACAATGAATGGAATATTATGTTATATGCCAAGTACATACAATATAGAATACAGGTAGCATCCAAGTACTCCAACTAACTAATAGGGTAGTGATTGGAACTTGAAATATACAGCAGCCCATGTAGGCAGGCGAGATTTTAAGGAAAGGAAATATAATGGATACAGAGATTATTACCGTCATGTCCATTTGTGCTGACTGCTTCTGGAACTCTTTTATTACTTTAGCTTGTTTTGTTGGAGCCATTTGCTGAAAAGATGGGTTAGATAATGATAAAATTCGATTGATGGTAAAATAATGCTTGAATAAACTTTAGGCATTTGAAGAATAAAAACAATGAGTTCAGTAAATGACATTACCATTGTGAAGAATACATTGCATCAGACGCACAACAAAATCCAATTTACACCTCAGCTCCACAAAATTTTGATTTTAATAACACACACAGAATTTCAACTTTCCTATATCATTTCTAACACTCCTTATGAATTTCAAGGTGCTGGACCAGGCAACCAAAATTCTACCATTATGAATTTGATTGACTGTCTATCTAACAAGCAGGACGCATAGTTAATGAGAAAAATATACTCTAGCAACTCTGAAATTGATACCTTGTTCATTGCCACCATTGCCTTAGTTGCACCTTTCATCCCTGTAGAAATTGAAGTACTAGCATACAGTGCCTGTGAACCACAAGATACCAGGTTAAGAAAAATAACAGACAGCATTAAAATTGATAACATCTTGTCAACTAGCTTTTGCTGATAGATAGAACACTCACCTGTGTATGAGTAGCTACACCTCTAATTTGGGCACGACTACCCTGCAAATTTGTTATCTGTTGCCGTAGCCGAACAAGTTGACGTGCTAAGATCTTGGTGGCAGCCTAAGCAAATGCTTATGCAAAAGTAAATTAACAAAAGGTGAAGAAGCTATTTTGAGCATGCGTTAAGTAATACTAAATCAAGCTAAGGCTTCTGGCAAACTAAGTCACCTGAAAATGCATTGCATTATAAATATATAACAAAATATGCTCAACATGCACGCAACTGAAATTGGCTCCAAATTAAGATCCTTGAACAGTTTTTTCATGCTGGTCACCATTTTACCACAAACCCACGTGTTCCAATTTGTGAGTTGGAATGTGAATCCAGATATATCCCTTAATTCCAATCTAGGGCTACAATGATGTTTATCGTAGTGAGTTTTCCCTTGATATAACACTTCAATTTGTTAGTCAGAATGTGAAACCAGATAATAAAAATATAAAAGCATTTATTGATCCTTTTTTAGCCACTTTTTGCAGTGCCCGTTTTCACACGAACTCGGGCACTGTGGAATATTGGTGATCTAAAAGGTTTGATGCCATTATTACACTTTTATCTTTCTACTTCATTTTGTTGTAATTTTTTTAGCCACTTTGTTCTCGTTAATTTGAATTTGAGGGAATTTCATGAGACATAAGACTTATGTCTAGCTTTGCAAACTCGAATCATGCTTTATGTACTAGCCATATATGATCCTCTGACTTGTAAAGGAAAATGCGGTGCCAACTGGAAATGATAAATGATATTGCCAAGATTTACAATTAACTATAACTAACAAGTCAAACAATAATACATGGCAATATCCTTACAGTATAAGTTTCTAGTGGATTGCAGCCTACGTCCATTCCCACTAAACTACTTAACAAGAAAATAACTTGCCTCATTTCCAGTTTTAGCTGTTTGCTTGATCTCTGCGACTAATTTCTTTTCCTGAATCATATAACAGTAAAGTTAAGAAAAATAAATGATTGAGTCAGTATGCCAAAAAATTGCAACCAAAGTACATACATACCTCCAATTGAAGAGATGCAATTTCCCGCTCAATACCTATCAAAAAAAAAAGGGGGAGAAAAGAAAAGCAGATCAGCATCAACACAAGCTACAAATGAGCTTTAAATTTATTATGGCCTAATATTAAATCTGACCAACTTTGGCCAATTCTCTTGTGGTCCCTTGAACTTTGCAGGAGTTCAATCATGATCCTTCACTTTCATATTTTAGTAATAACTATGCCCCTCACTAAAATGAAATAACTTTGCAAGGGTTCAATTATGACCCTAGACTTTCACATTTCATTTTGGCGAGGGACATAGTTATTACTCAAATATGAAACTGCAGAGTCATGGTGGATCCCCTGCAAAGTTCAGGGAGTCAAATTTATGCATTATTCCATATAAAATTGTTTCTTTGTGTAGTATCTGTTGGCACCTCAAAATTATGCTCCTAAGGCAGGTTTCAGAAACAAAATATAAGTAGAAGAAAAGAAAATTCCTTGTTTTCAAAAGTTGCGAATGAATGTGGAATGTACATATTTTTGGTACTAATTTCAGGTGTACCCAGTATTCATCACGACATCCGATCTCATTTAGTGACCCTTGATTGATATGAACCAAACCTAGATGTAAAAAAGGGAAACCTAATACAAAAATAACATGGTTTCCTTTTCTTCTTCTAGTGTATAATATGTTCTCGAATTTAAAGTTCATCAACTTGCGAAATATTTTGAGATGCATTGGAAAGAATTCAATTTCCAGGCGAATACAAACACAATAGGAGCATGCGGAAAAAAAAAAGATTTGGATGAGGTTGATCTAAACTAAAGTAAAAAATGTATCAACCTCTCAAAAGAAATCCACCAGAAAAGGAAGCAATCATAGCGAGCATGGGTGAAAGGTTAAGAAGATATGATGATATAGGAAGCTGCATTCATTTCTATGTCACTAGAAATCAGCCTAAGGGCCAAACTCCAGCCCCATATTTGGTATATTTTATTTAATAAACAGCGATATTTAGACAAAATATACAATATGTGGAGAGCTCATCACCTCCTCTCCTTTTCTTGGTCCCTTGCCAAGGAAAGTAAAGGAGATGGTAATTTATTTATCAGAAAGGCCAAGTCTAACAGTAATATCACTGTAATTTTCATTTTCAGAATTCAACTTACTTGCCACTCTTGTGAAAAAAAAAAAAAAAAAAAAAAAAAAAAAAAAAAAAAAATTATCAACCCTCGTCAAAAGAAATCCACCAAAAAGGAGCAAATCATAGCGAGCATTGGGTGAAGGTTAAGAGATATGTAAATGATATTAGGTAAGCTGCATATTCATTTTCTTGGTCACTAGTAAATCAGCCTAGAAGGGCCAAACTCTCCAGCCCCATATTTGGTATATTTATTTAATAAACATGCGATTTTATTTAGACAAAATATACAATATGTGGAAGAGCTCAATTCACCTCCTCTCCTTTTCTGGTTCCCTGCCAAGGATAATAAAGGAGATGGTAATTTCATTTATCAGAAAGTGCCAAGTCCTAACAGTAAATTATCACTGTAATTTTTCATTTTGCAGTCAATTCCACACCACCTTACCTTGCCCACCTCAGTCTTCGGTGAAAAAAAAAAAAAAAAAAAAAAAAAAAAAAAAAAAAAACTTTAGTCAAGATTGCCTAAATTGGTAAGATCCTTGGAAAATAACAAAAAAAAAAAAAAAAAAAAAAAAAAAAAAAAAAAACTTTAGTTCAAGATTTGCTAAATTGGTGAAATCCTTGGAAATAACAAGAAAAATAAAATTAATGTGCAACAAGTATGACAAGAATTTTAAGATCTCGGATTTCTTAAATCTTGCAATTTCGAATTTTCATCCTACAGAAAAACATCCATAAAAGTAATTCAAATAAATTATGAACATTTTAAGGTTACAGATTTCTTTTCTGATTTAGAAATGCACAACTTGTTAAGTGCTAAACAAGAATTCAATTTTGAAATCAACAATAAAACCATTAACCGCGCATACCTCTGGTGGCAACAGCCATTTCTCTCTTGCTGGCCCGGAGAGCATCTGCCAAATTACAACAATAGCTCAATTCTCAATATCACTATATTAAATACAACCTATTAGCATCAACATCCAAGCAAAAGTTACGCTGAAAACCTAGCAATATCAAGTTAAAGCGAAAATGTTATAAATTTCACTGAGTGAGCAGGAGATTTGGAAAAACAAAAATGGGGGCAAAAAAAGAACACTACTTTAGCTCCATGAAATTATAAGCAAACCCAGAAAAAATTAGAAATTTCAGAATCAATGCAGAATAAACATGGAATCAACAAGAAAAACCAGAATAAAACGTACCCATTACCATTTCCATTTTCTAGAGAACAAAAAGTCAAAAGAACAAAATTAACCGATACAGGGATTGTGTCCAGATAAAAAGGAAGTACCTTTAGGAGAGGTTTTCTTCTTGAAGATGTTCATGGTGATCAGCGAAAGCAGAAGAGCTCCCTTCGGCTCGATTCTTCCTTTATAATCCCTTGTAAAAGTTAAAATCAGCTCCTTCTATTAAGAAAGGAAAAACCTTTGTTCTATATATGGCAACTGAACTGTATATTAAAAGTGAATCTTTTATTAAAGATCTTTTTTTCCTTCTTCTAATTGTTGTACCTTTTCCAGTTGATGAAGCGAAAATGGAAATCAGAAGGAGAGAGTGAGTTTGTGGGTGAACTGTGGACGGCTGGACGCCTTGGGGAGCGTGCTAAGGGCTTCCCACATATCCAACGGTAATAGTCCAACTAGCCGTTACAAATTCTTCAAATTTACTAGAATATCCTTAGGTGGCTAGGTGCTTTAACCTGTTGGCAGATTCCGTTTCTGTTCTTTTTTATTTTTCACATTGTAGTCCTAAGTTCTAAAATCATTGCAATTAAGCCCTTAAACTTTTTGGGTGTAATTGAACTGGCAATTTCAGTTTAATAAACCGGTAGCTCAAAGCCTTCGAAGACCTCGAATTGAAATTGAAATCGATCCTTACAGTGTGTTTGGATAACAATCTAGGGAGGAAAGCAAATATAAGAAGGACAATAAAGAGGAAAATAAAGAAGAATTTTTTTCTCTTCATGTTTGGATATTTGAGAGGAAAATAAGGAGGAAAAATGATTTTATGAATAGTAAAATTATGAATTTAACCTTTATTCTTTTCCAATAAAGCACAACAAATAGGGGTAAAATTATAATTTTATTCATTTTCCTTCAACTCCAAACTGACATGTGGATTCCATAATTCATTTTTCCTCCATATTTTCATTCCTCCCATATTATCTTCATTTCCAAACAAGTGAAGGAAAGAAAATTAATACTATTTTCCTCTCTAATTTTCTTTCCTCTCCTATCTTCCAACAATCCAAACATATTGTTAAAGTTTTGGTTTCGATCTTAGTTCAATCGGGTTTTTTAAATCAACAATGGAGGATTGGTTCTTATCTTAGTTCTAGTTTTATTTTTTTTCCCTATTTTTATTTTATTTTAGTTTAAAATCGAACCAAATCAAAACCACTAATTGAATGGATAATCTCGTACCGATTTCAATCTAAAAACCTTAAAGTGAGGAATTAAAACCATAACCAATCCCTTCCAATTTCGATTTGATTTAAAACCAAAATATTCAAATTGATTCCAATCTAGAATTTATGTAGTTCAATTCTTATTCGGTTTTGATCATAATCAGATTAATGACTATCTCTAACTTTGATTCAAATTTAGTTCTTTTATTCAATTAGCCTACTCTATATTAAGTTTGTGTTTGATTTATATCATAAAATAAACTGAGTCACTCGTGTACAGCTTATTGGTTTAATTCGCCCAAATTGAACCTAAAATTAACAATTAGAACTTAGGGTTTTGTAATGTAACTTTTTGGGCTAAGTGCAGATTGCAATAAAAGAGAGAAATTTTATTAACACCAAATTGTCAAGCTGGAGGATGAATAATTCGTTAATCTTCTATTTTTGACAACTATGCCTCAAAACTATTACCTGCAATTTCATATTTGATGAGAAAATAATACCGACTATGCCTCAATTATAATATAAATTAGTCATATACCCGCGCGATATGTGGACTGTATCATTTTTTAATTTTTAAATTAAATTGAATGAAATTTTCAAAAAAAATTAATGTAATTTATATTTGTATTGTCTTAATTTTCAAAAAAAGAATAATTCATATTGTATGCAATTAAATGTAATGATATGAGATTGATTGTAATTGATCATCATCAAGTGAAATGTTGAGAGGTGCAAATATTTGCATGATTGCATTATGTAGCAGCTTTTAAAGAATGAGAAAATGATGAAAATGTAAATAATTAATTGGTAGTCAAAAAATATTAAAGACCCCCCTAAACACATTTCTTCAAAATAGATTGCGAGAAACCTTATAAATAAATGTGTGTATATATATAAATATAAATAAATATTAATTTGTAAAAGGTGTTTAATTAATTTAATTTTTTAAGTTGAAGTGTTCAATAAAATAATTATATAACTTGAAGTGTTTAATAGGTATAATTTTATAAGTTAAAATGTTTAATGGATTAAAGTAAAAGTTGAAGGTACTACAAGGTTAAAATAATAAAATTTATGAGTGAATTTATGTACTTTAGGGGATTAGATTCTATAAATAAATAAATATTACTTTTTTTTAAATTTAAAAAGTACTTTAAATGGTTTAATTAAAATATTAGAATAAAAAAATTTTTAAATATTGCTAAAAAAGAAAAAACAGAATACTAGATAAAAAAGAGTCAAATTTGAAATTTCTTTTTATTTTAATTTTACTATATAAACATAGACACATATGAAAATACTGACATTGATAGACCTACAAAAATATGGAAAATATAAAGGCTATTCAAATATTTTCAAGGGAAAAGTACACTAGGATACTGTGGATTGCGAAATACAGCTAATCCGTCTTTGTATTTTTTAAAAATAGATTAAAATATTTTTATAGTTTACTTCTGGCAAACTATAAGGTCTTTCCATCCAATTTTTGTATTTTTTTCATTAAGTATCTTATAAAATGATGAAAATATCCTTTTCATTTTTAATAGCATAGAAATGGACTCGTTATATTTTTCAAATCATAGGGATTATACTTTAATTTTTTTGGTATAATATTTAGTATCCCTCATTTGACTTTTATGTTTTTTTGTTGACTTAACAGAAAAAATATAAAAAATGGATAGAAGGACCTAATAGTACAACGGAAGCAAAACATAGAGAAAAATTGATATATTTTAAAAAAGACAGTAATGAACTAATTATATTTCGCAAATCAAGTAAACGTAATGTAGTTTTCCCTATTTTTAAAAAAGAAAAATAAAATAGTAAAAAGAGAGAGACAAATTTCAATTTTCTTTCTTATTTCAGCTTTAATATAATAGACATAAATACAGATACGGATTACAGTGAGAGAAACTTCTACTGCAAATAAGTATCGAGACAAAGTGAATTCATGTGGGCCAAAGAAAGCTACACATTGGAATATCAAGCTATATGTTTGTGGAAGAAGAATGATAATATGCCAATTGACCAAAAGAACATGCTCTAACTGTTTGTTTTTCTTTCTGAACAAACAAATTTCTAAACCTAAAAAGATGATCAGTCATTTCTATCTTCTTCTTCTTCATCTTCTCTTTTATGTCTTCTTCCTTTGTTCTGTATCAAATGGGGAAGCGGAACCAATTGGCTATGGCTACAAAATTCAATCAGCTGGAATTGATGCCTCTGGAAAGCTTTTGAGAGCTGATCTTCAACTTATCAAGAATTCTTCCACTTTTGGCTCTGATCTTCAAAATCTCAACCTTATTGCCAGGTAAGCTTTGGTTCATTTCTCAAAACTATATATTATCACATTTACCAATTATTAATGTCTAAATTTTAAATACTTAATAATTTGATAGAAAAATATTAAATTTATAAAATATAAAAGGTGAAAAATAATTATTATTTCTTTTTTTCATAAAATGGATAATGGGTATTGTATTTTAATTTGCTAATCATGTCATCCTTCGAACTAATAGTTTCAAAATTTCAATCGTCTGGAACCAAGGAATTGGAATTAGTCCAGACTTATTTAGTTTCGATTTGATTTCTGGTTTTTAAGTCTCGGTCAATATTGACAAGTTGGGCCGGTTCCAAATTCCGATTTGAAATCCAGCTTTCAAAAGCACCCATTTCGAGTTGATTTCAGGTTGATTTTTCTCGAACCGGTTTTGATCCAAATCCTGCTGTGGCCAGGCTCTATTTAGAGATAACTAAGGGTATTCATTTTTCTGCTATAACTAATAAAATTTGAAGTCCAGAATTTCTTTACAAAATAAAATTTAGTTTAGTTATATTATATTTACAAAATTCAATTAATTTAATTTTGTTTATTCTTAACAGCTTCGATGCAAAAGACCGTTTGAGAATTCGAGTTTCAGATTCCAATAAGCAAAGATGGGAAATTCCACAAAAAATAATTCCCCGCCAAAATCTTAACTTAGCAGTAGTAAACCATCTCAGTTCATTTCAACACCAATATCTTTCACATCCCAAATCTGATCTAGTCTTCACTCTCTACAACACCATTCCTTTTGGCTTCTCTATAACACGCCGTTCCTCCGGCGATGTTCTTTTCAATGCCTTGCCGGACCCATCGGATTCCGGCACCTTTCTTGTTTTCAAAGACCAATATATCCAATTCTCCTCTTCCCTTCCTAAAAATAGGTCTTCCCTTTATGGGCTCGGGGAGCATACAAAAAAATCTTTCAAATTAGTGTCAAATGAGACCGAGACTTTGACTCTATGGAATGCTGATATTGCCAGTCTTAATCCTGATCTTAATCTCTATGGGTCCCATCCGTTTTACATGGATGTCAGATCGCCGTCACCCGACGGTAAGGTTGAAGCAGGGACTAGTCATGGGGTTTTGTTGCTTAATAGTAATGGTATGGATATAAGTTATGGAGGGGATAGAATTAGTTACAAGGTAATTGGTGGAATTATTGATTTGTATGTTTTCGCCGGGCCTTCCCCGGAGTTGGTAATGCAGCAATATACAAAGCTCATTGGCCGGCCTGCCCCTATGCCTTATTGGTCCTTTGGTAAGTTATAAGCCACACCCTCTTCTTGTATTCACCTGCAAATTCAAGTTAAAGATTATTACTTAACAATAGGTTGTTCTTATTTCCTTCTTATTATTACTTCTTGATGTTATTATTTGTGTTGTGAAGGGTTTCATCAATGTCGGTGGGGTTACCGGAATGTTTCCGATCTAGAAGGGGTTGTTGCAGGCTATGCAAAAGCTGGTATTCCTCTTGAAGTAATATGGACAGACATTGATTACATGGATGGATATAAAGATTTCACTCTTGATCCTATCAATTTTCCTCGAGAAAAAATGAAGAATTTTGTTGATACTCTTCACCAAAATGGTCAAAAATATGTGCTTATATTGGATCCTGGTATGTGGCAACTTTAAGAAAACAAAACTTTCTCTTCAGCTCAAATTTGCCCCAATTTTTTGAAAATTTTTAAACATCTTTCACAATGCTGGAATGAGTTCTTATGATTCCAATTCTGAATAGGTATTAGTGTGGACAGTACATATGCAACTTCTAAAAGAGGGATGGAAGCTGATATATTCATCAAACATGATGGCATTCCTTACGTGGGAAAGGTCTGGCCTGGATCGGTCTACTATCCGGACTTTTTACATCCGGCAGGCGAACAGTTTTGGAGTAATGAGATCAAATTGTTTAGAGATATTCTCCCCTTTGATGGTATTTGGCTTGATATGAATGAACTGTCCAATTTCATAACTTCCTCTCCTACACCATCCTCTACCCTTGATAATCCTCCTTACAAGATTAACAATTCCGGCGGTCAACTACCGATTAATTCTAGAACAATTCCGGCAACATCTTTACACTACGGTGATATTGTGGAGTACAATGTTCATAATCTTTACGGTTTTCTGGAATCAAAAGTTACTAATGCAGCTTTAATCAATGGGACAAATAAAAGGCCTTTCATTCTTTCTAGATCAACTTTTGTTGGTTCCGGTAAGTACACAGCACATTGGACTGGAGATAATGCTGCTTCGTGGGATGATTTAGCATACTCAATTCCTACTATATTGAATTTTGGATTGTTCGGAATTCCAATGGTCGGTGCTGACATTTGTGGCTTTGCTCGTGACACTACTGAAGAGCTCTGTCGTCGCTGGATTCAGGTGAAGCTTTGCTTCGCATAACCAATGAGTTTCTAAAACTGTCAGGTTGCATTTTTAAACTCCATCTAGAGCCTAATTAACGGAAATTCTTGAATACTTGTTATGATATGCAGCTAGGTGCATTTTACCCATTTGCAAGAGATCATTCTGCAAAGGACACAATCCGTCGAGAGCTTTATCTATGGGATTCTGTTGCTGCAACAGCTAAGAAGGTGCTTGGCCTTAGATACCAATTACTTCCCTACTTCTATACACTGATGTATGATGCACATACTAAAGGAATCCCTATAGCAAGGCCTCTATTCTTCTCATTCCCACAAGATATCAGAACTTATGAAATTAGCTCGCAGTTTCTGATCGGTAAAGGTGTAATGGTATCTCCGGTGCTAAAGCAAGGAGCAGTTTCAGTTGATGCATACTTTCCGGCTGGAAATTGGTTCGACCTTTTTAAGTACTCACATTCAATTAGTGTAAATTCAGGGAAGTACCTGAAACTTGATGCTCCGGCAGATCATATAAATGTGCATGTACGCGAAGGAAGCATTTTGGCATTGCAAGGAGAAGCAATGACAACCAAAGAAGCAAGAAAGACAGCATTCCATCTTCTAGTGGTCATTAGCAAAAGCGAAAACAGCACCGGGAAAGTTTACTTAGACGACGGTGAAAGTGTAGAGATGGGTGGGGAAGGAGAGAAGTGGAGTTTAGTGAAGTTTTCTGGTGAAGTATCAGGGAATGTCGTAACGATTAGATCAAATGTTATAAATGGAGAATATGCTTTGAGTCAAAAAAGGATCATAAGCAAAGTGACATTTATTGGATTAGATAAAGCCAAGGAGTTTAGGGGGCATGAATTGCTCACTAAAAATGAAAGGAGTGGAAATTCAGGTACAAGAGCAAGATTTTACAAGAACGAACAGTTTTCTACATTGGAGATGGAGGGATTTTCTTTGCTTTTAGGAGAGGAGTTTCAGTTAAAGCTGGCATTAGATCAGTAATGTAAGACTTGATTCTCTGCTGTTTATCAGGAATCTAAAATAGAATAAATAAAGAAAGCTATTATTGAGAAATTGCAAGTGCAATTGGATTTCATCTTAGTGAACTGTTTTGTGAAAGTGATTTTTCACTGAAAATATCTCCGTCTCTCTCCATATGTTGATGTGATCTGAGCCAGTGAGAGAGAAACAGGAAAATGAAAAACAGAAGCTGTTATCTTCAAACAAAAAAAATGTAAGCAAAACGACTAGTATTATCAAATGGATACCGCATTTCTAAAAGGAATATATGATAATCTTCACTGTCTGTGAATATGATATTTCCGTTGCTTCTACTTCGTTTATATTAAAGGAATGGAAAATTTTATTTTATTTTTTAACTTCAAGGTAAACAAGGAAAAAAGGAAAAAAAAAAAAAAAGGACTACATGAATTCACTTTAAACTTTACGACTTTAATCTTGTGACATACTGAAATTCACCGATGACTTATTATACACTTGAACTCGTAAATTTTGGTAAAATCACACCCTTTTTGACATTAATATCAATAGTTTTAAAGATGTTTTGGTTTTTATATGTAAAATATCGACTTGATACGTAGTTAGCGTGATTTTTGCAATAACAATTTTCATAAATTTTAACTTTTTAATAAGTGTTTCGTTGATCTAAATTTTAAAAATTAAAGTGTTGACTAGAATAATTTTGAAAATTGAAGTGTTTAATAAATGTAATTTTATAAGTTGAATTGTTTGATGGGTCAAAATAAAAATTAAGAATACCACAATATTAAAGTTACAAAGCTCATAGGTGAATTTATATATTTTATCACAAAAAAAAAAAAAAAAAAAACAAAAAAAAAAAAAAAAAAAAAGGAACGAAAAAAAAAAAAAAAAAAAAAAGGAACGAAAGAGAAGAAAAACCGTTATTGCCAGGCCGAATAAGGTTGGGTATGGATCGGGTATTACATTATCCTTCCTGTCCTATGATGCAATATATATTATCCAGCCACCATCCGCCCCACTACAAATCGAGGCGGAGCGGGTAACAGGTATTACATTATCCTTTCTGCCCTGTGGAGCAATATGTATTACCAACCAACCCACCATTCGCCTCGAGGCAGAGTGGGTAACGGATCAGGTCAAGTAACTCTATTTAAAAAAAGTTGAATTTTATTTTTCAAATTTTTATTATTTTACCCACTTAATTTACATAGTTTTGTATGGATTTATAATAAATGTTATTCAATATTGTATGTTGATTTCAATAAAATGAAAACAAAAAAGATATGTATAATAGCCATAATGAGAATAAAACAAATTTATAGTTCCACCTCAACATAATAAACAAAAGAAAAAATTCCAAAATAAAAAACTAATGGTTGAGAATATCAATAGTAAACTAAATAGCAAAATAAGAAATGTAGACATTGAAAGTATAAAAATTAAAAGAAATAGAAAACATAAATTGGAGGATGATAATTTGATTTGTTATTTACATTATTTGAACTTTCATGACATTTAAATTACTAACTCATTAGATTATATTAAGTTTTTTATTTATATATAAATTAAACAAAGCACAATTAAATAAAAATTTAACCGGACAGATTTCAAGTCGGGTTATGTATTATCCATTATTGAACTGAATCCATAGCGGGTATATTTTTTAATTTTGCCCCACTCCATTTATTCTATGGACCGGGCAAAACCCGCCCCATTGGAGTCAGATCGAAGCGGGTATCCACTAGTTTGAATTAAAATGTCATCCCTAAAGCTAAATGCAAAAATTCATCCTTAAGTTATGCAATAAACCCTGCATATCTTCAACTTTTATCTTGAATTATTAAATCCTTCTAACTTACAAAATTATATCTATCTTAAACACTTCAAATTGCAAAATATTTTATTAAACACCATAACTTGTAAAATTAGATCAATTAAATATTTATTGAATAATTAAAAAAAAAATTACAATAATCACACATCAAATCAATATTTTCCATTATTACTAAAATTCTTAACTTTAGGGGTCTAATAGACCATCGATAAAGTTTAGAGTCACAAGATTTTTCTCATAAAATAGAAGTTAGCCATTATTGCCATAATGCATTCATGAACACATCATTTGCAAAATCACATTTTGCTTTAGAGAAATAACTTGGATTATTTATAAACATTAGTCTTTTTTATGATGTACATTGCACGTTGACAATGCTTGTTATATTTTCATTTTTTATACTCTTTTAATTTTTTATTTATATAATATGAAATCATAAGTTTTGTTTAGATTAAAATAAATACAATTGGTTAATTTATATTAGATTTTGCCATATAAGCTATTTGCAATACTATTTCTTATGTACTTGATTCTATTGTTATATAATGAAGTGATCTCAAAATCTCTATACCTAATCCTTAAATTCCTAATTTATAAATACAGATTCTTAAAACCCTGATAAGTACTCAAAAAGAAAATCAAATTATCACTCAATCCCCAACTCTTGCCCTCACTCCCAAATTAATATCTATATATTACTATAATGAAAAATAATAATAAATTTTTTTTTTCTGATAGGTGAAAGAAAAGAAATGAAAAAATGATTTGAATTAATAATGATAATCATTTTGACTATAGTGATAGTATTACTTACCCAATGCATTAAAGAAAGGAATATATGAATATACATACAAATTTTTGAAACTCAAAAATGATCCAAAACAGAAATATATAGTTCTAGTTTGTTTTCAATTTCATAAACACTGTTTTCTTTCAAGTCAAACATATTTAGAATATAAAAAAATATCAAGAAAATTAAAAATGTTTAATCGAAAGGCCATCTATTTATTGTAAGGGAGATATAAATCTCTTACTAAATTAAAGTAACAGTGGTTACAAATTAATTCAATAACAAAAATAAAAAAAAAAAATTTTTATTAAGAAAAAAACTCTTTTAAGAACTTAACATATAACAAGAAATAATTATATTAAAAAAAATTATCAATTTGAATTTCAAAAATAACCTTGGAAATGCTATAATTTGATTTTGATGGACAAAAAAAAAAAAAAAAAAAAAAAAAAACCAAGTCAATAAAATGAATTACAAAGAAAATCATGGCTTACAATCTAATATTCGTCGTTAATGATTTTTATTTAAGTATTTGTGCTTCTCTTTTTGTTCTAAGTTTGCAAATTAACAGATATAAATAAGTTAATTAGTAAATAAATAAAATATCGATTATGAAAGAACGTTGTATTCTTTCTAAATGGAATCTACAATTCTTACAACATACCAAAAAAAAAAAAAAAAAAAAAAGAGAAGTACTTTTTTTTTCCTTTTATATATTATATATATATAAAATAATTTTTTAGAAGAAATTATATTCTATAATATATATATATATAAAATAATTTTTAGAAATTATATCTAATCAAATAATAAAATGTAATTTTTTTTTATCTTAACCATAGGTATTCTGAGCCAAGAAGGGATAAAGTGCTCCCAACGAGTATTTGCTCCATTCATAAGGATCGAACCCTCAACCCTATCTAAGAGAGAAGAGTGTCGAACCACACCCTCGACTCCACCTAAAGGAGAAGAGTGTCGAACACACATCCAAATACTCGTTGATATAAAATGTAATTTTCGGATTGGCTACAACTAACTGTTTTAAGATATTTTAAATTTTATTGAGAGCGACATCGGAAATCCTATTATTCTCCCCAATTCCCATATTTTTACATAATATAGATAAATTATAAAGATAAACAAATACTCAACTGACTCAATAATGGTTGGTTTAGAAAACTATCAATCCTCCCAACGTCATTACTTTGTTGCTCATATACATCAGTAGATTCACAGCAAGCTCAGAAGTAACGACACAAATAAACTCGCACCACATTTCAGATTATCTAGAAATCACAGTACAGCACAAAATCTTAGCAAAAGGTCATTTAATCTTCCACATATTGCGGCTGCTCATCTCTGTGATTGAGTGAAACTAGGCTTTCTTTAACAATAAAAACCCCATAGTACAAAGGAGAACCCTTCAGCCTAAGTTCCTTGACTTCTTGGGTGTTGGGAGTGCATAATTTCAATTGACCAGTGTCAGATTCTAGAATAAGTTGATCATTCTTCCAATACCCAATTGGATAAAGTAACTCAGGAAGAGGTCCAACCGTAATTTGTTTGATCCAAGATCCATCTTCCATCATTACCCATATATCTAAAATATTGTTCGTCATCTCATAAAGAAGCAAAGCTATTGAGTCATGGTATATTACAAGGGTCTCATGTGTTGCATAAAGCGAATAATATGGCACTTGGATCTCTTGAAACTCATCATTGCTCATATGAAATGAAAGGATCCTATTATCGAAGTTGTGTGATGCCAACCAATAATGAACTCCATTCAAGAATGTGTAACATGAACTAGAAGTGACAACGTAATCTTGACTTAATGTACCATGGGGCAAAGAGTAATCTTGGCCTATTTCTAATTCTCTCCAAACATTAGTGCCAAAAGTGTGCAACATAACTTGGGCAAAAAAGTGGTATTCAGATAAAAATCCTTGAATAACAAGCACCTTGAAATTGTTAGTTATGGGATCCAACCCAAATCCACAAATATCTCCCCCAGAAGTCAATGGAACAGGAAGGCTGGGCTTAGCTAGTGTAGCTGGTAGATGTTGTAATTCCTTAGTTGCAGGATTCCACAGAGCATAAGACGATCCATCACTTACACAAAATATGCCATTGCAA
Source organism: Jatropha curcas (assembly GCF_014843425.1). The sequence goes on along the minus strand of NW_023591456.1, from coordinate 95,464 downwards.
GGGCCATGAAGCTTAGAAAATGGGATTGGTAGACCAAAGTGCTGATGTGATAGATCTTCTAGTGTTTCATCTAAGAAAAGTTCAACCAAATCATCAGCATATGGAGAGACGTAATAGTGAACAAGGAGATGACAACTGTTTTTCTTCTTAAAGTGCTGAGAAATGAAATCAGAACTTCTTATAGTAGCACACCAAGATTTGGAAACACATTTGAACCGCATTAGACTTTTAACTGGCAACAGTGTGAGAATATCAATTGCCAAATCTTTTGGCAAAATATTTTGACTGTTGCTCGCCATTGCTATAGTTTGTTGGTCTCTCAAAGTCCTTGATCAGTCCTTTTCATGAATCATGATGATTGTAAGAGCATAATACCCAGAAGATAAATAAATAAACTTCCAAATTGAATTGTCAATGAAAATTTTCTAGAACCTGACAGTGAAAAATAATAAAGAATGGCACAAAATAAATTCTTCAGAGAAAAAAGAAGAAAAGAAGATATTTTCTCTTACCTACAGTCCGTTGTTTTACTCTCCTCTACCACTGATATCTCTTCTTCCTATCATCAATCATTCTGCAGTTAACATACAGCGCAGGAATCACAATACGATCGAAAAGAAAAGGGAAAAATAAAAAAATAAAAACACACAAACAAACACACAACTCTCTAATCAGGCTGCTGGGAGTGCAAGCCAACTTCAAAGCCAAACAATACCAAAAGCCAACTTCCATGGTCTAAAAAATGGCAAAAGAACTTAATGGCAGCATTTCGTGTTTTAGGATTGAAGATTTGCAGAACTTACGATAAATTAGACCTAATTTTCTAATTTGGGAAAGAGAAATTCATAGCAAAAAAAATCGGAAAAAATCGCCAAAAATGAAATAGAAATTAAGAAAGAAAACTTACCTGCAGATTATATGATTTAGAGTTCTAAGCTCAACTGAGCAGCTCTCCTCTTGATAATAAGAAAGAAGACGAATTAAAGACAAGGAGAAATGACAAGGTATCAGGAAACTCCATAGTTATTTTATAGACAGAATGGATTTTTTTGAAGGTGAATTATCATGTAATCCCTATTATTTAGTGGGAAAATAATTATTTAATCCCTGAATTTTGACCAAATTAATCGAAAAAAAGACAAAAATACTTATAATTGTCCACCATAAAAAAAAAAAAAAAAAAAAAATGCTATAATTGTTCCACCATAAAAAAAAAAAAAAAAAAAATCAAAAAGTCAAAAAATATTGACACCCAAAATAGAAACGCACACACTCTTTTTTAAACTCCAAGGATCATTGAGAAAGCAAAAATATTTGAGATCAATTTCATGTGTAAACATATGCACGCAACACAATTCCATAGGAGGTCCATGACGATATATGATCTCGATAATCTAGTATATCAGAATCAATATCGGTTGACAGCTCATTATCATTTAAAAAAAAAAAAAAAAAAAAATCAAAAGTCAAAAATATTGAAAACCCAAATAGACGCACACACTCTTTTAACTCCACAGGATCATTGAAAGCAAAATATTTGAGATCAATTCATGGTAAATATGCACCACCAATTCCATCTGGAGGGCCATGACGTTAAGATCCGAATCAGAATCAAAATCAAAATCAGTTAGAGCCATATCTTCGGGTAACCCGAGAAGCAAACGGATCATCTAGGTTTGATATCTACTGCGAGAATCTTCCAAATAGCATACTCCTTAGCCATGGAGGAAGCTCTAAAGTGAGGAATCCAATTATTGGATTTTGAAATTCCGTAAAGATTTTATTAGTCTAACTCATAATATCAACATCAGCACAATTTGGCACGGTTGAATCCAGATTGTTCAGATTGGGTCGAGATGAAATTTTGAATGCCTTAGGCCATGTGTATTGTTGTTGAGGTATATTCAAATGATTTCTTTCAAATCAAATGATTTGTGTTATTTTATGAAAGCAAAAGAAAATCAATAAATTTGTGGAAAATGAACGAATTTACTCAGAGACCAAGAATACCTTTGCTCTTTTGCTTCAACTAAATGATGAAAAACACCAATACTTCCTTATTGGATCTCCGTTCTAGTTTCAAACAGAAAAATGGATGTTTTTTTGCTATTTTTATAATGTATTTCTGATATTTTATCGAGAGGTTGTGTTCCTTTTCTTAATATAATTTTTAGCTCAAACATCCATGTACATAGTTTTGTTGGGATACTGTGGGTGTAAGTCCCAAAAATGAAAAAAAAAAAAAATTTCTTTTAATAAGGTTACCATGTGTGTGGGTCCCAGAAATGAAAAATAGTGTGATGTTCTCATAACATGGGTACGTTAGTCTTTTTATATATAAAAAAGGAAAAATCAACCTTTCCCTTATTTAGTGACATTTATAGATTTATAGATTAATGCTTTTATTTTTTTAAAAATTTAATTAAATAATACTTCTATTTCATTTTATTTAGTTTAATATTTTTTTTTTGCTAATTTTGTGATGAAATCTTAGTTTTATTTGTAATTAAGTTTTCAAATTTTTTACATACTGTCACCAAAATCAACCCCTAAGTTTTTCTTTTCTTTTTTTATTTTAAAATCATATATTCTAATTTCTAATTTTTTTATTTGATTAAAAAAAAGCAAAAAAGAAAAATCTTAACAGAAAACTATTTAGTTGAATAATACCAAAATAAACAAATTATTTATTTGATTTCGGAAAACATATATCGTGATTTGCAAAATTACTAAATTATATTTGACTAAATAATCATACGGAGTCCATTGTATATTTGCTATTTAATTAATAAAAAATAAGTTACTATGTTTTTGTTTATCTTATATATACTTTTGCTCATAGGAAGCCATTGAGCCATAAGTTCCCCATGCTTTTCCATAATTTATTCGCAAAAAAGTGCAAATATTTCATTTTCTGTTCTTTTTATATAGGCACAACTGATTTTTCACTAATATTAAGGAATTACTTAAACTAACTTTTTTTTTTTTTTTTTTTACCTATATTACTCCTAAAATCACATTAATTACCCATCCAAAATGCAAATATCATTTATTCACGTTTTTTCGGTTAATATAACTGTAAATACATTGTCTCTCTTAAATTTTGGAGGGATTAGCTGTGTTTATTGCTTAATTAATAGGATATTAACTTATCATATTAGAAGAAGTGAAAATTCAAAATTCTAAAACTTAATTTTCGGTTCATTGAAATTTTTTACGCACAAAAATTAACCAAAATTTAACCATTTGAATTATCGAGTCTCCTCGATTTCATAAAAATGTGGGACATAAATTTGGATTGGAATACAACTAGAAATTGCAATTCATAACTTTTTCTTCCAACATGAATCCACCAAATGAATTAGACTTCAATGATTTTCCTCAGACTTGCCCACAAACTCAGAAGTTGTCCCCATATGCAATGAACTTTCAATTGATTTGAACATTTCTCTAATATAATAAGAGGCTTATTAGAGAGACAATTGAAAATCATCCACCTAAAAATGCAAGAAACACAAACAAACACTAAACAATCACATGGATATTTCATAGTATGATACACAGTAAATTTAATTATTTCTCCATCAAATTTTATATTGAATGTGCCATTAGAAGCATCAATTTTTTCTCCAGCTGTGCTAAGAAAGAGGCTTCCAAGCAAAAGTTCGAATAAATTAGAGGATTTATCATCCTTCGTATCAAGTACACAAAAGTCAACTGGAAAAATCAACTCATTTACTTGTACCAAAACATCCTCCAATACCCCTTCGGTGTAAACTATGGACCAACATTTAAAGAAGAATAAATCATTTATTCAATAGCCCAAAGTCACACATAGCTCTTTTTATTCCAATATTGACTATTTTACATGAAATAGCACATACCTCGATCATTGTATTTAGTTGGGTAATTTTTTTTTGCAACATAACAGAAATATTCTCCACCACACTTATCTTCTAATAACCAGCCAACTTCTTTTTATTCATAAAAAGTTCCTTTAAAAACTTTGCATAGCAGGAAACTTGCTAGATTGCGTCAAGCAATGACATATTCACACCCAAGTTACATATAGTTTCTAAGATTTCTTTTTCTTCCTTATTCATCTTTGATTTAGCTAGTATTTCAGAAAAAAGGAGGCTGAATTACTAGCTGCTCCGGTTGGTTCACTTTGAACTTTTCAATCTATCCATTTTGCTGAATTTTACTGAATTTTGCTTCTTTTTTAGCATATTTCCTTGAGCTACTGTCACGTTTCTCTGGGGCCGGAGTTCCCAACTCTTGTCCATTTTTTTAACGTGATTGGGCTTACATGTTGCTTAGGGTTAATGACAATTTGAGAAGGTAACTTCTCTTGGGATTCCAATTTACTCGAAGAGGTTGTTGTTTATCGATGCAGAAATCATGTATTACGTACAATAGTAAAAGCTTTATATTAATATGGTATAAAAAGTAGTTTTCTCAAACTGAATAATTTTTACCAATAAAGTTATTAAAATGAGAAAAAGAAAAAAAAATAGTTAAACAAGTTAAATTTTCAATAATAGAAAATAAAAATTATATTAAAATTGAATAATCCAAATTTAAGTTATTTTAAATAATTGTCTTTGACAGTAATAATATAAAAATGTTTACATTTTAAGTTACCTATAGGCTACATTCTACCATGAAAGCTACGCGTTGTCGTTTTATGTTTGTGAAGTTAGACCATTAGTGTAGACTCTTCTATGTATCGCATAAATACTTACATTTTTGGGCTCTTCTCTTTCGATATAAAACATACATTTTCACTAACTGTAATTCCCTATCTTGAAAGTTGATGGAGATACACAAAAATACTAACAAACCAACAATATCTCACCTGTTAGGATAGAGGCAATAAAAATTACGAAAATAATTAAGCAGCGGAAAAATTAAAATGGGACACACAAAAATTTACGTGGTTCACCCTTAACTGTTTAGGGCTATGTCCAAAAGTGTTGATTGGAGACTATCACAAAAATTCAATACCTATACAAACCGCATACATATATCTCACCATGTTAGTATCGATTGATCTAGAAGCAATAAAAAATTTCGAAAATAATTAAAGAGCAGCGGAAAAAATTAAAATGGGACACACAAAATTTACGTGGTTTCACCCTTAACTGTTTTAGGCTAGTGTCCACGGGACCAACTCCGAATATTTCTATCCAACTATTTTAAAACAGTATAGGGCTATACACACCAAAGAGAATTATACAAAATTAGTCAGTTGGGCCACTCACAAGTGTTTTCCCCAAAAAAAAAAAAAAAAACGCGTTAAATATTAATTAATTTTCACTTATATTACTACAACCCCTTAGTTTAGACATATAACTATTTTCTAAACCCTTAGTTTTAAGAACCCTCTTAAAACTGAAACTCTCTAACGCTGAGATTGTTCTCTCCGTTGGTGTGTTGAAACGAGGCAGACCCTCTCCTATTTATAGGAGAAGAAAACGCGTCCACCAAAACCTAACGCGTAGAAACGTGTTAAATGAGCTGTGTATAGCTCATTTAAGTTGCACCGCTTGCCTCCTTTTTTGAATTCTTCTGCCTACAAAATTTGCTACCCCCAAGGCTTTACATTTTGTCAAAATTGCCTGACTTTAGAAATGTTTTGCTGCCAACTTTGATTCCTTCCATTTTTAACTTTAGTGTGTAGGTTCCACTTGAGTGGACACCACCACAACAAATCTCCCCCTGCACACTCAAATGGGGACGTTAGCCATCATCATCCCTGCAGTTATCCGACAGTATTCGAACTTTTCCTTTGAAAGAATCATCGTCAACATGACTGATCCATTTTCTCCTGTATGGATCTTCTCAAGCTGTAACAACTTCATCTCCAACATCGTCAACATGACTGATCCATTTTCTCCTGTATGGATCTTCTCAAGCTGTAACAACTTCATCTCCAACACATCCCTGATCTAGTGATAGAATGAAAGGAGGAATTCTTTCCAAGGTGAATTGCGTTTTGACTGTCACAAAATATCCGATATCGTTCTTGATGAATTCCGAGTTCATTCAAGAATTTCTTTATCCACAGCAACTGTTTGCACGCTTCAGTAATCTTGACTGCCACGACACGACTCCCCCTACAAATGTGATTGGATATCCTGAAAATCCATTTCACTGCAGTCCAATATTCCTTTCCAAGATTTGAAAGAAACTGACTCACTACTCCAACTGAGTGAGCAATATCTGGCAGTGTACAAACCATGGCATACATCAAGTTTCCAACTGCTGAAGCTTATAAAACCTTTTCCTTTTCTTCCTTCTCTCCATCGGTAGAAGGGCACTGTTTAGAACTTAATTTAAAGTGATTAGTAAGAGGACAACTAATCGCTTTTGCGTTCCCCATTCTAAACCTTTGAAGTACTTTCACAATGTACTTCTCCTGTGACAATAATAATTTCTTGGCTCTTCGATCCCTTGTAATCTTCATGCCAAGAATCTGCTTTGCTGGTCCCAAGTCTTTCAAAACAAAAGACTTACTTAGCTGTTTCTTCAAGCTATTAATTCTGACAGAATTCTGACCAACAATCAACATATCAACCACATAGAGCAAAAACAATGTATATATCAACCACATAGAGCAAAAACAATGTAGTCATCATCAGAGAATTTCTTCATAGAAACATAGTGATCTGAAGTAGTCTTTCTGTAGCCTTGCTCGCCCATAACAGACTCAAACTTCTTGTACCATTGTCTTAGTGCCTGCTTCAAGCCGTACAGGCTCTTCTTTAGTTTCCAAACACAATCCTCTTTTTCTACGAAACCCTCTGGTTGCTCCATTTATATTTCTTCTTCCAAATCTCCATGTAGGAAGGTAGTCTTTCCATCCATTTACTCGATTTTCAGATTAAAACTGGCGGCCGTTCCGAGCACTGTCTGAATGGATGTCATTTCACAACTGGTGAAAATTGGACTGGTGAAAAGATCAAGAATCAGAATAGCCTCTTTCTTTGAATTGGAATCCTTTTCACAACCAGCTATGCTTTTTGAATCGTGGTTTGGGAGCTGTGTTCTTTCCTCCTTGATGTCCTGAACAGCCACTTGTTCTTCAAAGCTTTCTTGGCATTTAGGCAGATAAGCTTCACCAGCTCAAATTGTTTCATCCTCATGCAAGACTTGTGTCTATGTGTGTCATCTGTTGCATTGCTCAGAGTCCAGTTCCCTGTGTTCATTTCCATAGCATCTCAAAGCTTTCAGGTTCTCGCCCCTGGGCGATCATTAGTACATACGCATTGACTGGATATTCTAGTAGATGGTTGTCGACTCTACTAGATCTTTCTTAATGTTTGAGAACCTTCCGGTGATGCTATTGGATTGAACGTGAACATGAACACCATAATCTTCATCTGGTTCATTTTCATTAGGAACTTCTGGATTTTCTAATTCTGGCACTTGTTCTTATGGAACATTTTCTTCATCTTCAATTTGTCTGCGTTCTATTGTAGGGACTCTCTGTATGTCTGTTGAGTCTTCACCAGATCTATTGGCACTCTGCTTCAATATCTTCAATAGTCTGATCTTCAACAAATACAGAATCACGATTTCTGATAATCGTCTTATGGATTGAGTTATACAGCATCACGGTGTTCTTATTTTGCTTGTCCATTTTGACTTGCGCAGAATATCATCACCAACATAAACCGTATACGTGTGCAATAGTATACGTGAATAGTGACCATGAATAGTAATAGTATACTCGAATAGTAACTGTATGCATAAACAGTAATTGTACACATAAATAGCACTATACATGAATAGTACATATATACGTGAATAGTAGTATACGTAATAGTGCTGGGCTTAACCGTCACAACAGTAACGCCAATAGTGACTATTCACCATCAATCGCGAGTTATTATTTTACTATTCATCACTAAGTCGATTCTGCAACGTCTTTCCGAGCGAACAACACCAATGGACTCGTCGTAATTTTCTCTTCACCGTGATATATTTATTTTCAAAACATATCCACGGATCCGGTATCGCTATCTGACCGGCTGGACCTGCTCAAAACATATCCACGGATCCGGTATCGCTATCTGACCGGCTGGACCTGCCAAAACCTTCGGCTCTGATACCACTTATTAGGATATCGGCAATAAAAATTACGAAAATAATTAAGCAGCGGAAAATTTAAAATGGGACACACAGAAATTTAAGTGGTTCACCCTCAACTGTTTAGGGCTACGTCCACGGGACTAACTCCGAATATTTCTTTCACTATTAAAAATAGTAGGCTTACAAAGAAAGTCATACAAAATAGTGGCACTCACAAGTGTTTCAAAAAAAAAAAAAAACCTTAATAATCTTTACTATTTTCTAAACCCTTAGTTTTAAGAACCCTCTTAAAACTGAAACTCTCTAACGCTGAGATTGTTCTCTCCGTTGGTGTGTTGAAACGAGGCAGACCCTCTTAAAACTGAAACTCTCTAACGCTGAGATTGTTCTCTCCGTTGGTGTGTTGAAACGAGGCAGATCCTTTTCTATTTATAAGAGAAGAAAATGCGTCCACCGAAACCTAACATGTAGAAACATGTTAAATGAGCTGATTTAAGTTGCACCGCTTGCCTCCTTTTTTGAATTCTTCTGCCTACAAAATTTGCTACCGCCAAGGCTTTACATGTTGTCAAAACTGCCTAACTTTATAAATGTTTTGCTGCCAACTTTGATTCCTTCCATTTTTAACTTTAGTGTGTGGGTCCCACTTGAGTGGGCACCACCACAACATCACCCTCATCTCTTACTTCTGTTCTTCTTCTTCACATTCCCAATTCCATTATCACATGGACAACCATTAAACGACACCATTGGCTATGGCTATGTAGTTGAATCTGTCATCGTCAGTTCACCAGACAGGTCCCTAAAAGCTGATCTTAGACTTATCAAGAATTCCACTATTTATGGTCCTGATATTCAGAGTCTAAGCCTTTTTGCCAAGTAAGCTTTTTAACCTTCATTTTCCTTTCATTTGTCTTTGATTTCAAAATTCTTACTTACTCTTGTGCAATTTTTGGTAAGCGGTGGTGCAAGATAATGGCTACTTCATATATTTAGGGGTATAAATGAGTGAAGTCGTCCGTGAGCTGTTTGAGCTCGACCCAAAAAAAATTCAAAAAATTCAGTTCGAATCGAGTTCAAGCTTAATGATATTCAGCTCAAGCACTCGTCGACGAACTTTATCGAACTTTTATATATACACATATATAATATTTATTTTGAATTTATTCGAGCATTGAATCTCGAACCGAATTCGAATTTTCATCAAGTCGAGTTTGAGTTTAAAATTTTCAGGTCATCGAATCTCGAAGTGAGCTAAATCTCGGCTAGCTGAGTTTCAATCTCGGCTCTATTTGTTTATACCCCTAAATTGCACTGATTGAGTTTCTTCAAAAAAAAAAAAAAAAAAATTGTGAGTTCTTCAAAAAAAAAAAAAAAAAAAATTGTCAAAAAAAAAAAAAAAAAAAAATTGTCATTATGTAGTACTTTCCTTGTACAACTACAACTAAAAGAGAAATAATTTTATCAATGAATATTAGGATGATTATTTCAATACTTTTCACATTTAAGTGAGATGGAGGGTTCGATCCTGTGAATGATTCTTCCCTGTGCAACAATAACTTTTTTTTCTTTTTCAAAATTATTCTGATTTAGAAGATAGCAAATGGATACATTTTCATGCTAGTCTTCAGTTTGTTCTATGCTTCCCAATTGAATTTGTTGCTGTTTTGAACAATGGTTATTTTTAATGAAAATGTTTAAATAATTAATTCTTATCTAATGGATTTATAAAAGAAAATTCAAGAATAAATTTGAAAAATAAAATTACGATTTTATATAAATGAGAAAAAAAAGGATTGAAAATATTATTTATATTTTTTAGTATACTTATTTGCGCTCAATTTTTGAAGCTTTGAAACAAAGGAGCGAAACAGAGTAACAGATTCACAAGCAATTTTTTAGGATTGAAAATAACCCATTCTCTTTCTTTCAAGCAATTTTTCAATATTCAAGCCTGGTTTCCACAAAAATGGCGTGAAGAGAAAGAGAGATGGGAAGACAGGCTATTTCGTCTTTACCTAGTTAATTGTGAGGGTATTTTCGTCTTTTCACACTTTTTAACGGCAAAATCAAAGAAAAAGTGGATGGAAGGACTGAATAATTTAACGGAAATAAATCTTGAGAACCATTAATTAATATTGATAAAATATGAGTACGAGTTAGTAAGTTTGGTCAAACCTCATGGATGTATTAATTATTTCCCAAAAAAAAAAAAAAGACATAAAGTCACTAACAAAGTGCTAGTTTATGTGATTAGTGATCTCAATCCCCCCTAAGGGTGAAAACATAAGTTGCTGAAAGACAAAAAAATTTTTACGTTCTAAGGCTCGAGAGAATTAAACCTCATGGTTATAAAAAAAATGGCAAAAAAGCCCCAACAACTCACATTTTTGCAATAATGAAGGGAGAAAAAGTAATAAAACTCTTTTTCAGTTCTGGAAAAAAAAAAAAAAAAAGAAGAAAGAAAAAGAAAATCATCCACCATAACCCGTCCTATTACTTCTCCAAACCAGAAAGCAACAAAAATAGCTTCTAACACAAACAACAACAAAAATAGCTTCAACAAAAAAAAAACAATAAAATCATCCACCATAGCTAGTCATTCAAATTTGCAGGAACTCATTCCTTAAATTTTTTTTTAAAATTTTCTTGCCTTTGAAGAGTTTTTGAAGTCAAATATGATTCTCATAATAACTCTTGTCGGCTCTTAAACAAGTGATTATATAGGTAATCTTACCGGATTTTGGCTTCAAAGAAGGAGTAAATGCAGAATAATGGACTTAAAAAAAGAGATTGAGAGTAGAGTTTCAAGTTCCACTAACTACCATGGATATATAGAAAAAAGCCCATCAAAGCAAGAAAATAAATAAATATAGGTGAAACAACTCTTATTTTGTGGGTTGATTTCTCATATCGGAGGAGATGAGAAATTGAGGTTTGACAAGTAAAAGAGGGTTCTCTGCTGGAGAATCAAGAGTGAGAAAATGGTTATTAAGGCTAATTATTTGCAGACGGTAGCGCTTTGGGTATTGAGGGTATTTTAGTTATAAAAAAGTTGTCTCTCTGTTCATTGTGCATTGTGCTTTAACTCACATTTAAACAATAAAAAATAAGCGAAAAGATTAAATGGTGAATAAAAATTAATAATGTAATTTATATATTTTTTAAAAATCAGGTCCTAATTAATATTTTTTACCATTATTTAAGGACATAATAATGATTTTTCCTATTTTTACTTTATTAAGGACTAAGGTCCAGTTTTTTAAGATGCACCTACACTGAGGTGACATCAAAATTTGCAATTGCCTATTGGCTTAACTTGCCCATTCATTTTCATTCCTGTTTATATCAATTAATAAAAATTTGAGCACGTTAAGACACAACGAGCAGTAAATGTATATATGAGTTAACAATAAGTTTAAGTTTGAATTCTCTCAATTTTCAAAAAAAGAAAAAAAATGGTAACTTTGAAATTTAATAATTATGTTAATATCCATTTAACAGTGAATATTTGTAAAACTAAATTTTATATTATAGAAATAAAAAATTATAGTCGCATTCAATTTTTTATTCTTAATTATTGTGATTTAATTTGTTTTCTCTGGCAAGTACCCATAGTTATGCAGCTAGAAATAATAATGATAGCAAGAATAAAATCAAGCAAACAAATTAAGGCCACGAAACTCACTTAAAATATACTTGGATAATTGAATTTGACAAGCTAACAATTTAATTTTGAACACAAAGACCCACTAATTTACATCTTAATATTTACATCTAATTATTCAAAACAGGACAGAGGCAGGCGTGGAGAGAGAACAATTTCCAGATGACTAGTTTTCATGTTTGTTAACCCAACACCAGGTGACATATCAACAGGTTCATTTCCAGGAACTGAAGTTTCAAAAGCCTGTAATAAACTTGCCAATGTCAAATGTGCCATTTGCAGGCCAAAAGATACAGCAGGGCAACCCCTTCTTCCACCTCCAAATGGCAACAACTCAAAATTCTTGCCTCTAACATCAACATTTTTATGAGTCGTAAGGAACCTTTCAGGTCTGAATTCCAGAGGGTCTGGCCATACATTAGGGTCTCTTTGGATTTTCCAGAGATTGAGCATAAGCCAAGTGCCTTTCGGGACATGATAGCCGCCGATAGTGCAGTCTTCAGTGAATTGGCGGGGGCCTGGGATTTAATGCTGGTGGGTATAGCCTTAGGGTTTCTTTGAATATGGCTTGGAGATAAACCAGGTTGCCAATGTCTGTTGCATTTACAAGCCTTTTTCTCCCCACATGGATGTCTAATTCTTCTCGAGCTTTTTGTAAAGCTTGCCTGTTGTTTAGTAGTAGGGACATTGCCCATGTCAAGGCTACTGTTACTGTCTCATTGCCAGCAATCAAACTCTGCAAAGAATTATTAATTATTGGGTCAGTCCATATCTATAGGCACCAACAACTGTACTGCAATTTGGAATAAAGTAATAAAACAAAGTAGTTGTTTTTAAAATGATAAATAATGCCTATGCCATATCAATAACTTTGCTCAAAGATTTCACGTTGAAACCCTCTATATGAAATCTTTTTAAATACTCAGACATAAAGTATTTTATTTTTTTTGTGCACTTATCTAGTGCACGAGAATGGTTAAAAGGAAAAAATAAATGTGCTGGAACAAACTTTTCAATTGAATTAATATGTGATTTTAGTATTTTAGTTTTAATAATTTAATTTTAATTTTAGCATAAAAATTGAAAAGTTTATTTAGTTCAGTTTATTTTTTAAGAAATTCTGAAAATCAAGTTGGTTTAATTAAAAAAAATGTCAAAATTAAAAATTAAGCTAAATTAAATCATTTGATTTGGAAAACAACTCAAAATCTTGCCTCTAATAATTATATATTATATCTTTCCAACTCATGATAATTGATATATTGTTATCAATTATCACCAACTATATGGCATGCATACCGTTATTATGGTGACAATTTGAATTTATTTTATTTAATTTGTAGCTTTCAGACCATATTTGAAACATAAGGCCTACAAATTTTTTTAATATAATTAGTTAATCTCATAACTATATAACTTACTGCAAAATTACTATAAATTGGCCTTTATAATCTGAAAATTCCATTTTGAAATATAAATATATTAACACTTTATCTTTAAAATGGGACCAAAATTTGAATTAAAATTTATTTAACTCAACCATTAACAAAATTAAAATTTAAAATGGTTCCCACCAATTGACCTTTAACTCAACCCAATAGTCAAAACAACATCGTTTAAAAACAAAATTAAAATTTAAAATGGTTCCCACCAATTGACCTTTAACTCAACCCAATAGTCAAAACAACATCGTTTAAAAAAAAAAAAAAAAAGTCTCTCCCAAAATTCATTCTCTCTGCTTTCAACCCTCAGTTGTTGCTAAAAGCGCGGCACAAGCCCACTACTTCATCCACTGTCTACTGAACAAAACATAAGTTATCTATTTCTATGGTTCAGGATGTAGTTGATTCCTAGAAATTGCAAGGGCTCTAAATGCACAAGAGCATCCATTCCTTCATTGCAAGAACTGTGCGTGAGAATTGTTGTCACTTCACTTGAGCATGACGCAGATGCTCTAAGGTATAGACTTTTGGGAGAGAAAAATTGTAGAAGGATGTGTTTTGATCTCTAGGGTTAGCTTAACCCAAGATCAAGCTCTGGGTCCTACATTATTATCATTTTAGTCCAAATTTTTTATTCAAGTTTAAAAATAGAGCACTAATATATCTATGTTTCAAAATGCGGTGCCTAATACGCAAAAGTCAATTTACAGTAATTTTACAATAAATCATATAGTTGGGATGTTTTTATAATTTAGCCTTAATTTAATTGTAGGTGGTGTTCGACAATAATTTTTAAGTAGTTTCAAGCATTTTAACCAGTAATGTAGCATTTGAATTAACTTTTATAGGTTAAAGTAGCGTTTTATAAAAGGTTAACCCATATAACTTTTAATTATTAGCGTTTTATGAAAAGTTACTTAAATACTTTACAGCTAAATACTATTAAAATAGTTAACAACAATCAAAATAGGTAACAACTATCAAAACAATTAATTTTGCTGAACAAGATCCATAAATTCAAAAGTAGAGTACTTTGTAATTTAACCGTGAGTTTAGACATTTTTAGTAGTTATTTATATAAATATTAAATGAAAATTAAAATTTTCTAACGAAATTTCAATTTTAAAAGATAATTTTTAAATTATTTCAGCATTACTAGAATTTAATAATGAAAGTAAGTTTTTTTTTTCAGAAATATTACTTCAAAGACAAAAAAAAAATCAATTATTTTATGTTATTAATGCACGAAAAAATAAAAAAGAGCTTAAAAAAGGAAGGAGGCTACTACCAAGCATGTAGCTTTGTTGACAATGTCCGCATCAAAACCTTCAAGGCTTTTGTCATCAAGATCTGAAAGCATAATATCCATGAAGTCATCTGAAAGCATAATATCCATGAAGTCTTCCTCTCCTTTATCCTCCTCGCTCAAATACCTCTTTCTTTTATGCTCTTCAAGCCATTTATCAAGAATGTCATCCAATACTTTAGCAGTTTTCTTCATATTCTTCTCATGTCCACCCAAATCCATCCATCCAAGAAATGGAGCGGCGTCTCTCAAAACAAGCGTCCCTAAATAATGAAAAAGTACCGATATTGCTTTCTGAAACTGCCGCCCTTCTTTTTCGCCGCTGGAACCACCTTCACCAAAATACTTCTTCCCTATAACCATCCGAAGAAGGACATTATGATTTAAATCGGAGAACCATTGTTTCATATCGGCAGTCTTTTTGTTCGTTGAAGTTAATGATCTGTGCAACTCTTTTATGGAAGCTTCAACTTCCTGGATTCTAATATGCTTGAGCAACTCAAGACGGCGGTTAGAGAGCAGTCCAAGGGTGGATAATTTACGGGTTTCGCGCCAACACGGGCCACCAGCGGGCGTGAAAGGAAAAAAGGCATAATTGTAGCCCATAAATTTTGCAGCTACAAGAGCTGGACGGGAAGTCACAGCCAAGTCATTGACGGTGAATAATTCCTTAGCCATTTCCGAATTACTCAACACCAAAACAGGTTGTGACCCTATTCTTATGGTTAAGACTGGACCGTACTTGTCAGCAAGAGTAGCCAGTGCTACGTGAGGAAGATTGGATCCTGATAATAGAGGCAGATGGCCTATTAAAGGCCATGCGCTGCCTGGTTGGGGTGGCGGTTTGCCTTTGGGAGTTGGGGTTTTCCTTAGAAGGTTATTGTAAAAGAAGATCAGAAATAAGGCAAAAAGAATAGCCATTGTGGTGTCCAAATATGGAAGAAGAGAATCCATTATTCTATTAGCTAAGGTTTGGTAGAGGAGGGAGAATTTCTAAATTTAAGTGCAGGAAAAGCTTAAACTTTGGTTACATATTTATAGCATCGCAATTTGGTGCGAGGGGTCCATTTGCCACTATTATTTGATTTATTTATAAAGTTGGCTTAGGGTTTATTGCTTTTTTACACGTGGTTGATAGAATTTTATTATTAGATTTATACTACGAATACTTTGGTTGTACTCTTCTACTCTTCTTTTTTTGGGTACAAAGGAAAGACCAAATCTCTAAAAAAAAAAAAAAAAAATTAAAAAAAAAAAAAAATTAAAAAAAAAAAAAAAAAATTACAAGCAACTTCTAGAGTGGAAACCCACTTACATCGTGCAAAAGCCATTGATCAAAGCGAATTAAAGGATCCTCTAAAACTTGAGTTCCTGATAAACATAAAAGTTATTCTCACGTCATGTAGGGTGACATTTTTAATTATGCTAGAGAGTAATAAGTAATTATATAAATAGGACATGATATTATTAGATCATGCCTCCTAATATCTCTTCTTCAATCTCGCTCATTTAATAGTTATATTTTATACTCTATATAAGGCACTCTCTTATACAAAGAGAAGTTTTACTATTTTCAACTATTAGTAATATGGTACAAAATCAACGAGCGTTGAGATGAGTGGTTCGGTATTTTTCTCCGTTAAGTGAGGTCGATAAGTGACGTCGATGGTTTGATACTTATGAATGGAATGAATACTCCTTCTCATGGGCCGAACAGAATTCGAACATAATTTAGTGCTAATCCAAAAGGTGGGGATACATGGGGTTAAGAAAAAAAAAAAAATGGCACAAAAGCACATCTTCCTTGTATAATTCTTATCAATAATTTTAGCTATGAGTTCCGATTGGAAAGGATTCTGCCAAACCTTTTTAATAATGTTTGTTTGTTATATTATAAAAAATGATATGGCGCAACTGTAAATCTATATACGATATTTTATATGGTTAACAAGCCAACAATAAACAAATAGACGTAGATTACTATCACATTTATAGGGATTAATTAATAATTTAATTTTAAAGAATACTCAAGGTTAATGCATTCATCCATTAAAAAAAATCATATTTATTTAAAATTTGACCTGTCGAAACTTTAATCAGAACTGTAGAATCAAGTCGCATTATGTTCTATTAAGAAAATTTATTTCGTTTGTAGCGAGATTAAGAAAATTTATTTCGTTTGTAGCGAGTTCATCAATAAGACTTTAAACCTTTTGCATCTTAAAGCTCAGTACGCTCAACTTCGATTGGAAACATTTTATAAATACCATCTTGAGCATAACCGTGAAAACATATTTGTAAACCATAAAAAAATTTTGAAAAAAATATTAGAATCCTATTATTATCCGACTTTCTTGTGGATAAGAATAAAAAAAAAATTAATTATATAAAGCAATCTCCAGCAGATTGCAATCAATTTTGCATAAAAACAAAATGAAAAAGACTGTTAAATTAAAAATTGCACCCCCACTTATAATAATAAAAGACTCTAAGCCCTCACCTTTAAAATACAAACACTAAAAAGTTATAGTATTTAAATTACAAGTACTTTATCTCAATAGGTAACAACCTTTGCGTACTTATTCTCTCTTTTCTCCCATAATTTAAAAGCTTTATTTTTTTCTTCTTCGAACGACTACAGTGATTATATCTTTTTCTCTTTTTTTATTTATCTTTTTGGCAAGTAATCCACAAATGTGAGTTATTTATACCTAAATATTAGGATTTATTGTTGTCCATATCTTGAGATTTTGTTCTCAGATCTAGTTATGAATTATTGTTATCACCCTTATGAAAAAAGAAGTGTAGATATTTTATCCAATAGAAAGAAGAAATTTTAAGTTCATCAGATCGGACTTGTAGAAGGACCATAAAGTCGAGCATTGCTCATAAATAATCACCAAATAGAGCAAGCGATTGTCTATGGCAAAAATATTATGCTCTGTCAACTCGAACAGATACTTCAAATTAAGATTGTATTTTTTTCAAATTAAGATTGTATTTTTTTTTATTTTTATATAAGTTGTTTATTATTAGATTTCTTATAAAAAATATAGAAATATATTTATCTGTATCTCAATTTCTTTATACAGTTTCCTTTCGGATTGATTGGAAATGTTTTATAAATACCATCTTAATTGGATAGGTTTTATAAATATCATCTTGAGCATAAGCGTGAAAACATACTTGTAAACCATTAAAAAAAAAAAAAAATCCTACAATTATCCCTCTTTCTTGTGGATAAGAATAAAAAAAAATTAATTATATAAAGAAATCTCCGGCAGATAACAATCAATTTTGCGTAAAAACAAAATAAACAAGATTGTTAAATTAGAAACTGCACCGCTGCTAATATATATATATATATATATATATATATAGAAATGAGGAATAATAAGATTTATGATAGTGCCTTTTTAATGAAATTTGAATATTTTAAAATATTATGATGTATAAGTTATTAAAATTATTTTTAATAAATGCTATAGATAATTAAGCATTTCAAAATTATTAAGTTTTATTTTTATATTTTATTAAATTTTATAATGAGAGATTTTAAAAATTTTTGATTTTATTTTTTCAAATTTATTTTTAATAAATGCATATAGATAATTAAGCATTTCAAAATTTTAAGTTTTATTTTTTTATATTTATTAAATTGATAATGAGAGATTTAAAAATTTTGTATTTTATTTTTCAAATTTATTTTTAAATATTTGATTATGTTTTTATTATAATTCAAAATATTCTATATAGGAGAGAGATAAAAAAAGAAAAAAAAATTATGTTTTCATCTTTATAGTTTTTTTATAACTTAACCATTCATTAATAATGAATATAAATTGAGCATATCATAATTTTCTTATATGAATAAGAAATATAAATATTGAAAATTGAAATCTTTTGTTTGGATATGTTTTTTATCTTGACAGAAGAGGTTAATCTTCCAAGTAAAAATTAGTCATTTTCAAATAGAACGACAAAAGAAGCCTTTTACAATATTGTCCGAATATTGTTTTTTCAGAAACTCGTTACAATTGATACCCACAAAAGTTTAATATATCAAAATTTAATGGAAGAACAAGCCGCACTACTTGACTCCATTGATAAAAGACATTTACCTGAATTTAAAGATCTGAAGTCTTCAACCACAATTAACCAATAATCCATTTTGTCTTTTGAATTGTCCGAAAAATCAAATATCCACATAAAAACTCCTCAATAAAGAAAAACAATTCCATGAAAGGCGAGAAATTAATAACTCCACTAAGAATGTACCAAAAAACACTCAAAATATATTATCTGAGAGACTGAATCCAAATATTGTTCCAAACGATCATATGTAAATTATAGCTAAATATATAAACTAATATCTTTTATATTTATATGCATTGCATGTTCTTATACTTTATTAATGTATAACTTAAATTCTAAGTTGTAAAGTTGTACCAAATCAAAATCAAACATTTGATAGTAAAAGCAAAAAAATTCTTCGATAGCTAAATTGTGAAATCTTTAAAAAAATTAATAATTAAAATTAATAGCTTAACAATTAAAAATGATAAGGTGATACTCTTCAACATAGCCTTACTAGCTATACAAATAAAATTGTTGATAATAAAATTAAATAGCCAAAGAAAATAAAAAATTAGAAGTGAATTTTTTCCTAGACAAAATAAACATATTCAAGTTCTATAGTTGCACTAAATTGTAATCCAACCATTGATGGTGAATGGCAAAAGAAATTAATAGTCAAATCAAAATATTTTTTGTGATAGTATAAAAAAATTAAAATTAGATATAATATCTCAATAATCAACAATAAAGTGAGCAGTTTTCAACCAACCTTTTATATCAAAATTGAAAAAATGTTGATAGTAAAAGCAAACAAATAGCCGAAGAAAATAAAAATAAAGCTAATGGTCAATTTGTTGCACACAAAATCACATATATAGTGTATGATAGGACAAAATTTTCACCATAGAGTTATAATAATTCCTAATTAATATTGGACAAAGTTTCCCATTTAATAAAGAATTAAAATTATTTATTAGGGATTTATTTTAAAATTATTACAAAATTTATTAATTTGTAAAAAAATTAATAACTTTAATTGGTAAAAATATAAAACCAATATGTTATAGGAAAAAACAAGGTTGCTAAAGGAAAAGAATGATCTTATCTTGATTGCTCATATTTGATATTTAATTGGTAATTCCATTAATTATTAGTGATTGGAATATTTCTCTGGTACACAAGAAATTCTTGAAGGAAATAAGAATTTGTTGACTAATCTGTAAATCATGCACATCTTGACACCAATGATATATATATCTTTTTGTCCATTTCTTTAAATCTTTATATATATAACGAAAAATATTTTTGACTAAAAGAAAAATTAATTCATTTCAAAGAAAAACGTCTTCAAATAATAAATAATAAATAATAATTTATCCACAATTAATAACTGCCATCATCAACTAAAATTAAATAATATAGGCAAATGACAGTCATCAACCATCATGGGTCATTCTTAGCTATCACAATTTATTATTATCATTTTTCTGGCAGATAAATCTCTTAGCGGGCTTCTCTTAATGGGCGGGCCCTAAACAAATCAGAATTTGTTGAGCGATAGCAAACGACATGGCGTAGGTAGTTTTTTATCATTAAAAATTTAAATCGTCATTTCCTTCCGCCTAGAAACAGGACCAGTCGTTTTTGAGCGAAGAACAAACTCAGTTTCCTTGAACGACATAACATCTAGTTTAGGCATAAACAGTTTTATCATCAAAACTTGTTGTTTTGCTTGAATGCATGATCAGATTCAATTGGACATTTTACAGACAAAAGAGCTTACATTAATGAGAATCAGAGTACAAAGAATCTGAATGCAACATCCTTTTTAAAAAAAACAAGGTTTGAGAGGCACAATTTATATAAATCAAATGAGTAAAGTGTTTTATACCAAATTAAACATTATACATTTTATAAATGAATGTTATCTACGTTGGTAAGAAGAAGCTAATTTTGAAAGTAAATACGCTTAGAAAATTAAACTATGGGAAAAACTTATCTAGACCGGATCCCTAGCCTCACTTATGGACCAAACCAATTAAAATAAGAATTTTTATTAAAAAAAAAAGAATAAAGTCGAAACACTTTTAAAAAATTTTTAGTTTCATTAGTTTGATCCATAGATGGGGTTATTAACCAGGTCTAGACAAATTTTTTCCATACCGCTCTTAAAAAGGATAAAACAAAACATCACTGACTATAATAATATCCATTAATTCTTTTCTCTTATGCTTTTCTCAATTTTGGCAATTCTCTTACCGATCTAAGATTTCAAATCCCTAAACTAACCAATTTCTTGTTGATATCCATAAATGAACTAAATTTAGTCTTGAATTTTGCCTCTAAAGCACTCCTACTCAAATGTTAACAAACACTTACCTTTCTTAGCCACCATCATCAATTATATATTGACACATAAGAAAATTGATTTCCATCTAACACAGGTTTTAGTCTAAAACTAAATTATTTAAAATTCTTCATATTATCGATAGAGATTAGATTTGTTTATATCGGGTCTAACTGACATTAAAAGAATTTTAGTATTTAAATTGCAAGTACTTTATTTCAATACGTAGGAAATGCGTTTATAAAAAAAATACACATGTATAGTATGTTGAAATTCTTGCACCGGCTTTCTCTAACTAGATGACCAACATCAGTACAATTCATAGTTACCTATATGTTATCCTAAATCATTTAGGATAAGGTGTTTATTCAAAATGAAAGATTTAAACAATTTGTTTTCCATTGAATTAGATTTTGAAGAGTCAATTAGGCTGGATTCATTTATTAATATGATATATGTATTGGAGCCTATTATATTTTACTCTCTAGATATTAACAATTCGACGTATTATTAGTTATATGTTATGCCACAAATAATGTTTTTTTATACATGAGAGACCTACTAGATCGGAACAGTAATATTGTAGGGTATACAATAAATGTTGCTTTCCCTTTTGAATAAAATTCACCAAGTCATTGGAAAATGTGTAAAATTTTGTTTTAGATAAGAGAAGAATCCGATGTATTTTACAACCTTTAACTATATTATATTAACTTCATGGCATAGCTATGGACTCTACATGCTATCTTTTCAATTTTTCAATTAAATTCAATTATGAGATTATGGTACAATTAAAATGAAGAGTGGAATTCGCGGTGTCTAGTGGATAAAAGTCATTTTAGACTGATATTGATTTAACTCGAAAAGTTGAGGGTGAAACATAAGGAGTGGAATTCGCGGTGTCTAGTGGATAAAAGTCATTTTAGACTGATATTGATTTAACTCGAAAAGTTGAGGGTGAAACATAAGGTTTAGCCTAAACTTAGGAAGATAAATAAAAAATTTATGGGTACATAAATTATCATGCTTATCTTATCACATGACTAGCAAAACATACGACCTACGAAGTCTTCTAACAGATAAGTGTAAATAAATTTTCGTTCATATAGTTAGTAAATAAATTAAATACTGAAATTAGAAGATTCTTTTCTAGCTCTACCGTGAAAGGAACAGAGCTTAACCGGGACAAGAGAAATCTATTTTCTGGAAAGGTTAAACAAATAGATGTGAGTTTAAAATGAATAATAATTATATTGATAATTATTGCACAACACAAGCATTCACATGAATGTGTAAATATATCAATTTAGTCATCCAACTAGTTATATACTCACGCAGTCAGTCACACAAATCGCATATCATCAGCACTCACAACTATTAACGTCTTCACATAATCACATCATGTGGAAATTAGTCAGTGATGTCACCGAAACCCCAACGAGCCGTCCTCACACATGGCTCGCCCCCTCATACGTGTGCACGAGGGAGCCTATCCCCCATATCTGGCCGACCGGTCTAATCCTCACTTGACCAACCCTCTCATTGTTTTTCCATTCCCTCTTTTCTTTTCCATACCAACAAGAGCCATCCCGGTCGTCTCCGTCAAATCTAGATCCGTCGGCACACACAACAGGAGGCCACCCTACGGGTTATCATAAAATCCAGATTTTTAGGTGCGCCCAATAAGAAGCCACCCTATGGTTTATCCATATTATCCATATCATATCATCAGATGCACACAGCGCGTCGATCTCCCATACGGCCAATGGTCTCATAGACCTCCCTCACAAACCCATGGTGACCTACTTCATCCCAACTCCACACATATAAGGCATAACATTATCACAACACAATTAATCAAGTATTGCAATTAAATGCAATCATATTAATCAATTAAACATCGTAATGCAATGCACAATCAATAAATGTATTGCCAATTAAAAAATGCAATTCATGAGTCGGATTCGAGAGTAAACATCGTAAGCATATGAGCCACATATTTAGACCCACCAAATCAAAATGCAAATAAATAAATAAATAGTATTAACAAATAAAATATTATCTAATAATATATAATAAATAATAATAATGGAATCAATAATAATAATAAATAGTATTAACAATAAATAACAATAATAAAATAAATAATAATAATGAAAATAAATAAATAATTGATTAATTAAATGAATAATAATGATAATAATAAATAATTAGAGCACTTTATTATTTATGTATCAAATTAGAGAATTTATCTAAATAAGCTTATTTATTATGTTATTAATGACAACTAGTCTAGGTTCTATTGAAGTTTTGGGAAAACCTCCCCTAAAATTTGACTAAACCATGATTCAACAATATAATACCAAAGCCCATCCGTCGGGTAATTCACATCAACTCAAGCACCCTTCCTCCTTTAACATAAACATTATCACCCAACTATGTTAACTCTAATTTCAGAAATATAGTAACCTTTAACCTGGTCCAATAATATTCATTTAACATTATTTATTAAATCATAAGCTAACAAAATTAATAGCTTTATGGTAATTAGTTAGTTAAGTGTTTAAAACTCGTTTTTAACAACAGTTTAAATCGAATCGTTTTAAACAACACATAAGTTATAATAGTTTTACTTATTTAGATTCCGACATCTTTAGCTTCCTTATATCATAACTTATTAATAACCAAATGGTTCATCCCTTCACACATTTGATATTCAGATTTAATGTACAATATAAAATTCCAAATATGTAAAATAGCTTTTCGATTTATGACAATTATTCCAAAATGAATACTGATTTTCAACATTAAATGTACTTAATTAGGTCGAATACCGATTTTTAATTACGTACTCAACTTAATATAATCACAAATTTCTAACAATTGAATCCTAAATTCGAATTCTCCTAAAAATCCCCCAATTAATTTCACAAGCTTCCAACCTAATATTTCAAAGTCCTTTGATTAGATATCTATTTGAAATTAACTAAATTAACCAATAAATTTAAATTTGAAATTTATAGCTAAGAATGGAAAAATAGGTCTTAGGACGCACCGGTCGAAAATCGGGCAATGATTCCACGAGCAGCGCGAGAAAAGGAGTATTCTGCGTCAAGGGGTCTCGCGCGGCCGGTGGCCCGACCACCGCCGTTATCGCCGTCCACGGTGGCCGGAAAGTCGAGATCGCTCATAACTCAACCGTGGTTATATCATTCAACTCAAAAAGTTGCAAGGAGTCCAAATCCATCGTTTATTTATGAGTTTGGAGAGCCAGTTGACTGGAATCATGCATGGTAGTCGCTACGCCTCCGCCTTAAATGGCTTTTTTGCAAGACGAAGCCAAATGATAGTCTTAGCGGAGGGGAAATGTTCGCAAGTCATCAGAGGTCCCTTTGCACTCACTCTCCGTGCGCGCAGTGGCCGGAAACGAAGGAGGCACACCTAAGATTGAAGGGCAGAACTGTCGGAGGAGACAGCTCCGATTTGCATCGCTGAGGCTTCATCTGTGTGCGAGAGGGCTAGAGACAAGACTAGCAGCACCAGGCGAGCTAACCGCCACCTCGTCGTCGTCAAGCCCTCGCCGGCAATGGGGAAGGAGGGGAAAAACACGTGCTGCCCTAACCTAAGGAAGGAGAAGAAGAGAAAGAAAAGAAAATGGGTTCCAGAGAATTCTGGGCCATTCCGGTTCGATTCAGACGAAGCCAAATGATAGTCTTAGCGGAGGGGAAATGTTCGCAAGTCATCAGAGGTCCCTTTGCACTCACTCTCCGTGCGCGCAGTGGCCGGAAACGAAGGAGGCACACCTAAGATTGAAGGGCAGAACTGTCGGAGGAGACAGCTCCGATTTGCATCGCTGAGGCTTCATCTGTGTGCGAGAGGGCTAGAGACAAGACTAGCAGCACCAGGCGAGCTAACCGCCACCTCGTCGTCGTCAAGCCCTCGCCGGCAATGGGGAAGGAGGGGAAAAACACGTGCTGCCCTAACCTAAGGAAGGAGAAGAAGAGAAAGAAAAGAAAATGGGTTCCAGAGAATTCTGGGCCATTCCGGTTCGATTCGACTCGGTTTGATCCAAATCAGCAATTTGACTCGATTTTCGCTTGGTTTACAGGTTTTTCACCTGATTTTTGAAAAATTCAAGATGGTTTACAGATCCAATTTGGTTTATTTTGGTTATATTAGTTAGATTCTAGAACGTATCCTCAATTTGCTCAATATTAATAATAATAATATTCGATTTTAGAATAATTAATTTATATATTAGTCACACTCGTATTTTTATATTTATAATAGATTAGTAGCTAGAGTTCCATTTAATTTCTCAAAAATTTTAAGTGTCTTCAAATCAGGAATTCTGATAATATATTTGGACTTGGGTCCAACTCGCAAAACTTTAGACTCTAATTGAGATTTTATTATACTTGTAGCCTACACGATCAAAATTTCTGATTTAATAAAAATTCAAAGGTTTCAAAAATAAAAATTTGGGGTATTTCAATTTTACAACCTTTAACTATATTATATTAACTCCAATGCATAGCTATGGACTCTACATGCTATCTTTTCAATTTTTCAATTAAATTCAATTTTGAGATTATGGTACAATTAAAATGACAAGTGGAATTCGCGGTGTCTAGTGGATAAAAGTCATTTTAGACTGATATTGATTTAACTCGAAAAGTTGAGGGTGAAACATAAGGTTTAGCCTATATATGTTAATAAATCTTGGTGAATGATTTTTTTTAAATAGAAAATTGAAAAGATTAATCCATAAAAGAGAAAATATTAATTGCAATCTAATTGTCGGTCATGCTTAATATGCCATCATTATTTTCTTTTTAAGATGATGTTATGAATTATTTAAATGATTATCAAAATTTAAATCAGGTTTAGGTAATAGTAACAAAGATAATAAAGTTAAAATTCACAAGATGTATATAAAATTAAATTATATTGAATCTTTTATTTATTTTATTTTATTATATTTAATGATCTTATTAATTTGAAAGTAACAATTAACAAATCTTCTATTATGATTTTAATAGTGAATCATCAATTGAAATATTTAGCGATATTTACAACATCAAAGGAAAATGGTTTTTCATCCAATCAACATTCCAATAAATTTGATTTGTCAAATCTTTCTTCATTATCGAGTTGAGCAATTTTATACAATTTTATATTTGCAACTACAAGAGTTATTGATTTTAGCTATTGCAACAGATTTAGTGGAATGAACCGTTTATGCTATGAATATTATAAAAAATATGTTATACAATATAATAGAATATCAATTGTTAAAAGATATGATGGCACTACAAGAAAATTAAAATTTACCGATAAAATTTTTTGTCGGTATTTAGCGACAAATTACCGATAAATTTTAATTTTACAATAAAAAATATTGCTTAATATTAGCAAGAAAATACCATCAAATTAGCGAAAAAATTAACCGATAAAATTGAATTTTATCGCTATAAGGGCGCCTAATATTGGAGCCTAATTTTTCGACAAATCAACGACAAAAATTTAGCGACAAATATGAATTTTATCAGTAAAAATCGCATCATAGTTAACGCATATTTTAAAATTTTATCATCAAATTAGCGACAAATTATCAACATAATTACCAACAAAATACTGAGAAATTAGCGACAAATATTTTTCTCGCTAATTTGTTGGAATTTAGCGATATAATAACAATAAAATAGTGACAAAATTTGAAAAATTAAAATTTTACCTGGGATAAATTTTACCAGCAAAATTTAACGATAAAAATTTTGTCGCTAAATGCCGAAATTTTGTTTTTAAATACCAATTTCCTTTTTTTTTTTCTCTCATTACTCCTTTTTTCTTTTTTCTTTCTTCTTTGTTCTTTCTTTCTTTCTTTCTTTCATCTACTTCTTCATCTTCTTTCTTTTTTTCTTTCTTTCTTCTTCTTCATCTTCTTTCTTTCTTTTACTACTCCACTTTTTTTTTTTTCTTTTTTTTCTTCTTTTTCTTCTTCCTTTCTTTCTATTATACTTATTTTTCCTCTTTCTTTCTTTCTTGTTCTTCTTCTTCTCTTTTTTTCTTTAATTTTTACTTCTTTGTGCTTTTTTTTATTAATTTTCTTTATTTAGTTAGATATTAAAGTTGAATTAATATAATTATTAAAATACAATTAGTTTATTAATTTAAAAATCAATAACAAAAAATTGTGACAAAATACACAACAAATTACCAAAAAAAAAATCAATTTATTTTATTAAAATATGCATTTTTTTCTTGCACTTATTTCTTCTTCCCTTTCCTTTCTATTATTACTTATTATTCTTATCTATATATCTTTCTTTCTGTTCTTCTTCTTCTACATTTTTAATAATTCCTTTAATTTTATACTTACTTATAATGTGCTTTTATATTATTGAGGTTATTCTTTATATATTTAGTTAGATATTAAGTTTGAAAATGTAATATAATTTTATTCTAAAATACAATTAGTTTATTAATTTAAAAATCAATAACAAAAATGTGCCACAAAATAACACATCAACAAAAATTAACCTATTAAGGAGGAGAAATCAATATTAATATTCATTAAAATATTGCCATTAAGACACATATATTAATGGTGACAAAATAACGACAAATTACCAAAATATAAAAAGATTATATTTGATAAATTTTCAATAAATTTAAATATTTTTAAAAATACGACAAAAATTAAACTAATTAAAGTATCAATAAGAATAGTGATACCTAATATATTTTAATTTGATAAAATATATATAGTTTGTCTTAATTTTTTCACAAACGAGCATTAGCGACAAGAAAACTTATGTAGAAAATATCTGAATCCGAAATAGCAATTATTATTAAATGCTCTGATCGGTTTTTGTAAGAAATATTTAAAGAAGTTCGTTGATGATAGTTGTATTAGATGATAATTGTAAACATTAAAATTTATCAACGAGAATTTATTATTGTTATTATGTTATTTACACTGTTTAAATAAAGTTTTATTTTTTGTCTCTTACCTTGGGCTTATTATACGACGTTTTTAGAATATAAAGAATCGTTGAATTGTATTGTAATTGTAAACATTTAAAATTTATCAACGAGATTATTTTTGTTATTTTATTTAATGTTAATTAATTTTATTTTTGTCCACCTTGAGCATACTTTTTGCCTCCGGCATTGTGCATTTGGAAACTAGTTCTAAGCAGTGTTCATAATTTTCCATAGTTTCTTAAGCTCTTGGTTTGTGTGATTTTCTTTTTGTGTTGATTATTCTTTAGGATTTGATAAGGAAAAAGTTCAACTGCTCCCTCTGTCCTCTTTATTTATAGAAAATAGAAAATGCACAGGAGTAAAAACAGTGGTTAAAATAATTTTTTTTTCCATATATTTTTTTTGCATAGTATACTCTTAATTTGCGTCAATTGCTTCATTAAATTGTACGAGGGAGCCAGCTCACAAAGAGAGAGTTCCAAAGGCGCATATACTTGGCAATTAGCATGGTCTCAAAGGTTGGTGTCTCTGTGTATTTCAAAACCCTCATTTGAAAAGGGGAAAGAGAATGACGCTTATACAAATAAATATTGTCGTATATAACAAAAACACAATGTTGATAGATAGATATGACAAAATGAGCATATACATATTTAAATGACTTATACTCCTGAAGGCAATAGAGATTTATGTTCAATATTTTTTTAATATGACCACATTCATTACCTTTTCAGTAGTTAATAATTTTGTGATAAAATGAACAAATATGAGTGGAATAATTTAAAATGGAGTAGATATTAAAAAAAACGGAGAGAGAAAACTTAATGTGTGTGCATATTTACAAGGTGTAACCATGGACATTAAACATTCTTTTAAAATGACAGTGCAACCATACAATTAGGTGCTCATTTTACGAATAATTATACAAAATGTCACTTATTTTCATGCTCACATCACTAAAATCTAGCACACTTTAAGAAATCACCAAGGAAAATAGCCATTAACTTCTGCTTTGAAATACAAGAGCATTAAATGCCTAACCATTTTTTTGCCTGCTACTTTCCTTTACTAACCATGCACAATTAATATCGCACAGACTCAGATTAAATGAGGGCATTTCAGACTTTCTTCAATTGCATCCTTCTTAAAGTTTTCATTTTCTTTAAGAGCAATGTTATTTGGCTCATGGTGATCTTAGATCATGACATTTCAAATGACAAATATAACTTTGACTGATTTTGGAGGGATAACAGAAACTTAATTTTGGAGGAAAATGTATGCATTAAATACACGTTGCCACAATTAATTATTTTACTTCACTTTATCACATAATTAATTATATATGTTGTTGAAAATTATGACAATCATTAATTTTAACTTAAAAAAAAATATTTTTGACATCATCATGTTTATTGGTCAAATTCATTTTGAACTTCAACTTTATCACACCTAATTAAATTATATATGTTGTTGCACAAAATTTATGACTAATCATTAATTTTAACTTTAAAAAAAATATTTTTGAGCAAGCGACATAATTAATTATATATGTTGTTGAAAATTATGACAATCATTAATTTTAACTTAAAAAAAAATATTTTTGACATCATCATGTTTATTGGTCATGGTTAATTTGAGTCAAGCTAATAAAAATAATTTATATACATAATAAAAATTTAAGTCTAAAATAAATTCTATAAGGATTGAACAACACCCAAGTAATTATAAACTGGACTAGCAACCGAACTAGTATTATGACCGGATCAAGGTTGGATCGGGTTGGACTAGTTCAATGACTAGATTCTTAATTATTAATTTTTAATATTTTTACATAAGCATGTGTTTGTCTATGTACATATATTGCAACAAAATAATTTTCAACCCAGTTTTCTAGAAAAAAAAAAATCTAATTTTTCCGAAAAAATCGGTTTTCATTAAGAAAATCCGGTTTTGTCCGATTTTATCAAGAAAATCCAGTTTTTATCACCGGTTCAACCTGATTTTCTAATTTTTCCGAAAAAATCGGTTTTCATTAAGAAAATCCGGTTTTGTCCGATTTTATCAAGAAAATCCAGTTTTTATCACCGGTTCAACCTGATTTTCTCAAAAAATTCAATTTTTTTTTTCAAAAATCAATCCAACTTGATAATTGAACTGCACAACCAATTGGTTTCGATTTAACTGGTTCAACTAGTCAAATCGGTCCAATTCCAACAATACTGTATAAGAATATCCTTTTAATTTATTTGAGAGGATATAAAATCCTAGCATGTGAATCATTTTAATAAAAATTTTTAAGTCTAAATTCTACATAAAAATTTTAACTAAAGTATGGATCCTACCATTATTCATGCCTAATCAAAAAAAATTTAACTTCACTAAATTTAATTTAATTATTGTGTGACCTAGTGCAACTTTAACTAATTGTTACTTAATCTCGTTCCAATTTGGTTGTCTTAGTTTAATTTAGTTCTAAGTATGACTTCGTCAATCACTAATTGATTTAATTTCAATTAGGGTATTTTACTCTAATTTAATTTTAGATGTGACTTATTTAATTCAAATTAGATTGTCTAACTAATTTGATATAAGTATGACTTACTCAATTGTTACGTCATTTAATTTTAGTTTAAATATCTTAATTTAATTTGATTTTTAAATATGACTTAATAAAGTGTAAATTAACCATTCAAGTTATTGCCTTTATCTATGTGCATTAAAATTTATATTAAGAGAACATCTAATTAATTTGATTGAAGTATGACTTACTCAATTGTTACTTCATTTAACTTTAGTTTAGATATCTTAATTCAATTTTATTTTTAAATATGATTTAATATAGTGTAAATTAATCATTCAAGTTATTGCCTTTATCTATGTGCATTAACATTATATGTAGAGAACGTCTAATTAATTTGATTCAAGTATAACTTACTCAATTGTACTTCATTTAACTTTAGTTTAGATATCTTAATTTAATTTGATTTTTAAATCTGATTTAATAGAGTGTAAATTAACCATTCATGTTTTCGTCTTTTATCTATATGCGTTAAAATTTATATGTAGAAAATGTTCTATATATTTATCATAAGAAAATACATAATAACTTTCAAAATGATTTGTATAAGGATTGATTCTGAGATTTTACTTATACTCATGTCAAAATGTAAGTTTATATGTCATTTGAGTTATAACTCTCAAGTATGACATAATCAATGGTTACTTAAGTTTAATTTAATTTCAGATGTAACTTAATTTAATTTAAATTAGGTTATCTAAATTTAATTTGATTCAAGTGTGACCATGTGATTTATTTAATTGTTACTTTATTAAATTTCAATTTAAATTTCTTAATTTAATTTAATTGTTAAATGTGACTTAATAAAATATATACTAAACTCAAATAATAGTAGCCTAATGGTAAAGAGTATCTGTGGGTTAATTACAATGGATTAGGTTGTAGATTTAATCCTTTGTTTGGTTTTCTTTTACTATTTACTCACCATTTTGCCACTTCACCTGCAAACAAAATACTTATTTTTGTGTTTCGTAGTTAAATTTCCTATATATGTTTAACATACACTTTCTATCACAATCATTCTTATTTTCCTAATTCGTGATTAAATTTTTAATTCATCTAATTTCAATCTTTATACACAAAATTTTAGAAAATTTTTACAATTTTTTTATGCATTTCACAACTTAATGATCCATTAATGCACTTATTAGGGCAGTGGAATTCATATATAGAACTAGTTTTCAAGTATAATAAATATGACTTATTTAATTGTTACTTAATTTAATTTTAATTTAACTGTCTTAATTTCATTTGATTCCAAACATAACAAAATGTAGCTTAAAAAAGTAAAGTTAAAGGAAAATTAAATGGCATATGATTATTCATGTCTCATAAATCACTAAGACACTTGTAAGAATATGGTTTGTTAATTGATGAGGTAAAAACAAAATAAATGTCCTGCATGTGCATTGATAATTTCATCAATTTAATGCTTTGTTTGGAGTTAATCAAATAATGAAAGAGAAATATTTAAAATTCAAAATTTCAATCTTCTTCTCTATGTCAAACCTACCAATTTTACGTGAGGATGAAAGTGACATTTGACATATTAAATCTGGATAAAAGTGCCATTTTAAGTGTCATGATCTTAGATCACCATGAGCCAAAAACCTTTTCTCTTTCTCTAAATAAAGATGAGAGGGAGTATTATTATAATACCTTTGTTTGATGCAAATAATTTGCTTCTCTTGGTTGGAGACTAAATATTGTAGTTTTGCTTTAAATTTGAAGTTTTTGTTTTGTAATTTGCATTAATTACTGTTTAATAATAGTGAACAATAGCAAGTTTCCTCAAAATCAACTTTTCAACATTAATGCCAATAATAGAATGGGTCACCATTTTTTAACTTCTAGTAATGTCCTAAGCATTTCCTTAATAAATCCAATAAAAACCATAAAAGTTTGGATTAATTACTTTTTTTACTAGCTTTCTGTTTAATAATAGTGAACAATAGCAAGTTTCCTCAAAATCAACTTTTCAACATTAATGCCAATAATAGAATGGGTCACCATTTTTTAACTTCTAGTAATGTCCTAAGCATTTCCTTAATAAATCCAATAAAAACCATAAAAGTTTGGATTAATTACTTTTTTTACTAGCTTTTTTTTTTTAAAAAAAATAAAGACCCCGTTAGCCCCTCGAATTATAGAATCACAAGCTGAATTATTTACAACATCAAAGGAAAATGGTTCTTCATCCAATCAACATTCCAATGAACTTGATTTGTCAAATCTTCCTTTATTATCGAGTTGAGCTATTTTATATAGTTTTTAGGTTTGCAATTGCAAGAGTTAAATAACCGTATTAATGAAGTAAATAGAAATTAATGTGTTTCATATCTAAGTCTTAAGAATTCATTTTCTCAATTTCAAAAGAAAAATTGATTCAACTTGCTAGATTATATCTAAAATATTTTTCGGTAGTATTGAATTTCTTTGAGGCCAATTGGAGATTTATATAGTTGAAATGCATTCAAAGTTTTGATTCTTGTAGTTGCAAGGAATTTATGAACTTGCTCAAATGTTAGTCGCAACAACAAAAGATATTGTGTATATATCCTTTAGTCTACAAGCTTGTTAATTTGTTATTGATTTTATCTGTTGCAACAGATTCAGTGGAATGAACCATTTATACTATGAATATTATAAAAAATATGTTATACAATAGAATAGAAGATCAATTATAAAATGATATTGTGATTGTTTATATTGAGAAAAAC
This sequence comes from Jatropha curcas, assembly GCF_014843425.1. Next base: position 62,240 of record NW_023591456.1, on the reverse strand, counting down.
TTATTTAGAAATATTGATGAAAAGCTTATTATATGACATTTTTAGAATATGAAAAGTCGTTAAATTGCATTGTAATTGTAAATATTTAAAATTTATCGATGTTGATTATTGAAGAAATTGAAGGAAAGAATATGTTGTATTTCTTTCTATTTTGTTATATTTTTCAACCTCTACTCTACTATATATATATACAAAAAATTATTCCAATATAGGAAGTAATCTAAATAGGAATAAACCTAAACTAGGAAACATAATATTTACTCTAATTAGGAATAAACCTAAATTAGAAAATACAATATTTACTTTAATCACAAAGATTTCAACACTCCTCAAGTTGGTGTATAGATATTACTCATGCCCAACTTGCAAACTAAAGGATGAACAACTTGCTATGCAAACCCTTTATGAAAACATCAGTTAGTTGCTCTTTTGAAGCTATATAGGAGACACTTATAAAACCTTCAACTATCTTCTCTTTTATAAAGTAACGATCAATCCCTATATGCTTAGTTCGATCATACTCGACTGGATTGTTCATAATACTGATAGTTGCTTCACTATCACAAAATAAGAATATATTTATTGTTTCAACTAACTTTAACTTTTCCATTAATCTGCGCAACCATAGAAGTTCACAGATTCCCTGTGCCATAACTTTATATTCAGCTTTTTCACCGGACCTTGCAACAACAGCCTACTTCTTGATTCTCCATGTGACCAGGTTTCCTCTAACAAAAACACAATAATCTGAAGTTGGTCTCCTGTCTTCAAGGGAACCAGCCCAATCCGCATCTGTGTAGCCTGTTATTATTAAATGGTCATGTTTAGAAAATAAAAGTTCTCTGGAGCTAATTTTAAATATCTTAAAATTCGATACACTGCTTCTAAGTGAGTCTCCCGAGGGTCATGCATATATTGACTCACTAAACTTAATTCCCATAAGGGTGAAAACACAGGTTGTTGGAAGACTAAAAAACTTTTACGCTCTATGGCTCGAGAGATTTAAACCTCGTGGTTATATATATATATATATATATAACAAAAAAGCCCCTTCATCTCGTCTAAGCCACAAACAACTCCCATTTTTGCAATAATGAAGAGAGAAAATCATCCACCGTAACCCGTCCTATTACTTCTACAACCCAAAAAGCAACAAAACTAGCTTCTAACACAAACAACAACAAAAATAGCTTCAACAAAAAAAGCAATAAAATCATCCACCATAGCTAGTCATTCAAATGTTGCAGGAACTCATTCCATAAATTTTTTTAATTTAAGAGTTTTTGAAGTCAAATACGATGCTCTTAATAACTCTTGTCGGCTCTTACACAAGTGATTATATAGGTAATCTTATTGGATTTTGGCTTCAAAGAAGAAGTAAATGCAGAATAATGGAATTAAGAAAAGAGATTGAGAGTAGCGTTTCAAGTTCCAATAACTACCATGGATATATAGAAAAAAGCCCATCAAAGCAAGAAAATAAACAAATATAAGTGAAACAACTCTTATTTTGTGGGTTGATTTCTCATATCGGAGGAGATGAGAAATTGAGGTTTGATAAGGAAAAGAGGGTTCTCTACTGGAGAATCAAGAATGAGAAAATGGTTATTAAGGCTAATTATTTGCAGATGGTAGCGCTTTGGGCATTGAGGGTATTTTAGTTATAAAAAAGTTATCTCTTTTGACTGTGCTTTAACTCACATTTAAACAATAAAAAATGAACGAAAAGATCTGACGTAAATAAAGATTAAAAATGTAATTATATATTTAAAAAAAGCACATTATAATTAGTATTTTTTGGCCATTATTTAAGGACGTAATAATAATTTTTCAATTGCCTATTGGCTTAACTTTGTCCATTTATTTTCATTCCTGGTTATATCAATTAACATAAATTTAAGCACATTAAGACATAACGTAGTTGTAAATATATGTATAACTTGACAATAAATTTAGATTCGAATTTCTTCAATATTAAAAAAAAAAAACATAACTTTAAAATTTAATAATTATGTTAAAATTTAAATATCCATTTCACAGTGAATATTTGTAAAACTAAATATTATATTATAGAAATAAAAAATTTTAGTCGCATTCAATTTTTTATTCTTAATTATTGTGATTTAATTTGTTTTCTCTGGCAACTAGCCATAGTTATGCAGCTAGGAATAATAATGATAGCAAGAATAAAATCAAGCAAACAAATTAAAGCCAAGAAACTCACTTAAGATTAAAAATTTATTTAGAAAATCAAATATGGTAAGTACAACATATACTTGGATAATTGAATTTGACAGGCTAACAATTTAATTTTGAACACAAAGACCCACTAATTTACATCTTAATTCTTCCATCTAATTATTCAAAACAAGACGGAGGCAGGCGTGGAGAGAGAACAATTTCCAGAGGACTAATTTTCATGTTTGTTAACCCAACACCAGGTGACATATCAACAGGTTCATTTCCAGGAACTGAAATTTCAAAAGCCTGTAATAAACTTGCCAATGTCAAATGTGCCATTTGCAGGCCAAAAGATACAGCAGGGCAACCCCTTCTTCCACCTCCAAATGGCAACAACTCAAAATTCTTGCCTCTAACATCAACATTTTTATGAGTCGTAAGGAACCTTTCAGGCCTGAATTCCAGAGGGTCTGGCCATACATTAGGGTCTCTTTGGATTTTCCAGAGATTGAGCATAAGCCAAGTGCCTTTCGGGACATGATAGCCGCCGATAGTGCAGTCTTCAGTGAATTGGCGGGGGCCTGGGATTAATGCTGGTGGGTATAGCCTTAGGGTTTCTTTGAATATGGCTTGGAGATAAACAAGGTTGCCAATATCTGTTGCATTTACAAGCCTTTTTCTCCCGACATGGATGTCTAATTCTTCTAGAGCTTTTTGTAAAGCTTGCTTGTTGTTTAGTAGTAGGGACATTGCCCATGTCAAGGCCACTGTTACTGTCTCATTGCCAGCAATCAAACTCTGCAAAGAGTTATTAATTATTGGGTCAGTCCATATCTATAGGCACCAACAACTATATTGCAATTTGGAATAAAATAATAAAACGGAGTAGTTGTTTTTAAAATGATAAATAATGGTGTATGCCACGTCAATAACTTTACTCAAAACTTTCGCGTAGAAACCTTCTATATGAAATCTTTTTAAACACTCAGACACGAAACATTTTACTCTCTCATTGCCAGCAATCAAACTCTGCAAAGAGTTATTAATTATTGGGTCAGTCCATATCTATAGGCACCAACAACTATATTGCAATTTGGAATAAAATAATAAAACGGAGTAGTTGTTTTTAAAATGATAAATAATGGTGTATGCCACGTCAATAACTTTACTCAAAACTTTCGCGTAGAAACCTTCTATATGAAATCTTTTTAAACACTCAGACACGAAACATTTTACTCTTTTTGTGCACTTATCCAGTGCGCGAGAATGGTTAAAAGGAAAATGTGCTGGAACAAACTTTTCAATTGAATTAATCTGTGATTTTAGTATTAATTGGACCAAAATTTTAATTAAAATGATATTATCATGTAACCCACGAATTGACCTTTAACTTAACCCAATAGTCAAAACAACATCGTTTAAAAAAAAAAAAAAAAAGTCTCTCCCAAAATTCATTCTCTCTGCTTTCAACCCTCAATTGTTGCTAAAAGCGCGACACAAGCCCACTACTTCATCCACTGTCTACTGAACAAAACATAAGTTATCTATTTCAATGCTTAAGGATGTAGTTGATTCCTAGAAATTGCAAGGGCTCTAAATGCTCAAGAGCATCCATTCCTTCATTGCAGAACTGTGCGTGAGAATTGTTGTCACTTCACTTGAGCATGACGCAGATGCTCTAAGGTATAGACTTTTGGGAGAGAAAAATTGTAGAAGGATGTGTTTTGATCTCTTGGGTTAGCTTAACCCAAGATCAAGCTCTGGGTCCTACATTATTATCGATTTAGTCCAAATTTTTTATTCCAGTTTAAAAATAGAGCACTAATATATCTACGTTTCAAAATGCAGTGCCTAAAACGCAAAAGTCAATTTAGAGTAATTTTGCAATAAATCATATAGTTGGGATGTTTTTATAGTTTAGCCTTAATTTAATTGTGGGCAGTGTTCGATAATAATTTTTTAAGTAGCTTTTAGCATTTTGACCGGTAACGTAGCATTTGAATAAACTTTTACAGTTAAAGTAGCGTTTTATAAAAAGTTAACCCATATAACTTTTAACTATTAGTGTTTTATGAAAAGTTACTCAAACACTTTACAGCTAAATGCTACTAAAACAGTTAACAACAATCAAAATAGCTAACAACTATCAAAATAGTTAATTTTGCTGAACAAGATCCGTAAATTCAAAAGTAGAGCACTTTGTAATTAAACGGTGAGTTTAGACATTTTTAGTAGTTATTTATATAAATATTAAATGAAAATTAATATTTTCTAACGAATTTTCAATTTTAAAAGATAATTTTTAAATTATTTCAGCATTACTAAAATTAAATAATGAAAGTAAGTATTTTTTTTTTTCAGAAATTTATTTCAAAGACAAAAAAAATCAATTATTTTATGTTATTAATGCACGAAAAAAAAAAAGAGCTTAAAAATGAAAAGAGGCTACTACCAAGCATGTAGCTTTGTTGACAGTGTCCGCATCAAAACCTTCAAGGCTTTTGTCATCAACATCTGAAAGCATAATATCCATGAAGTCTTCCTCTCCTTTATCCTCCTCGCTCAAATACCTCTTTCTTTTATGCTCTTCAAGCCATTTTTCAAGAATCTCATCCAATTCTTTAGCAGTTTTCTTCATATTCTTCTCATTCTTCCTCTCCTTTATCCTCCTCGCTCAAATACCTCTTTCTTTTATGCTCTTCAAGCCATTTTTCAAGAATCTCATCCAATTCTTTAGCAGTTTTCTTCATATTCTTCTCATGTCCACCCAAATCCATCCATCCAAGAAATGGAGCGGCGTCTCTCAAAACAAGCGTCCCTAAATAATGAAAAAGTACCGATATTGCTTTCTGAAACTGCCGCCCTTCTTTCTCGCCGCCGGAACCACCTTCACCAAAATACTTCTTCCCTATAACCATCCTAAGAAGGACATTATGATTTAAATCGGAGAACCATTGTTTAATATCGGCAGTCTTTTTGTTCGTTGAAGTTAATGATCTGTGCAACTCTTTTATGGAAGCTTCAACTTCCTGGATTCTAATATGCTTGAGCAACTCAAGACGGCGGTTAGAGAGCAGTCCAAGGGTGGATAATTTACGGGTTTGGCGCCAATATGGGCCACCAGCAGGCGTGAAAGGAAAAAAGGCATAATTGTAGCCCATAAATTTTGCAGCTACAAGAGATGGACGGGAAGTCACAGCCAAGTCATTGACGGTGAATAATTCCTTAGCCATTTCCGAATTACTCAACACCAAAACAGGTTTTGACCCTATTCTTATGGTTAAGACTGGACCGTACTTGTCAGCAAGAGTAGCCAGTGCTACGTGAGGAAGATTGGATCCTGATAATAGAGGCAGATGGCCTATTAAAGGCCATGCGCCGCCTGGTTGGGGTGGCGGTTTGCCTTTGGGAGTTGGGGTTTTCCTTAGAAGGTTATTGTAAAAGAAGATCAGAAATAAAGCAAAAAGAATAGCAATGATGTTGTCCAAATATGGAAGAAGAGAATCCATTATTCTATTAGCTAAGGTTTGGTAGAGGAGGGAGAATTTCTAAATTTTAAGTGCAGGAAAAGCTTAAACTTTGGTTACATATTTATAGTATCGCAATAATATGGGTGCGAGTGATCCATTTGCCACTATTATTTGATTTATTTATAAAGTTGGCTTAGGGTTTATTGCTTTTGACACGTGGTTGATAGAATTTTATTCTTAGATTTATACAACAAATACTTTGGTTGTACTCTTCTTCTTTTTTTGGGTCAAAGGAAAGACCAAATCTCTAAAAGGAGAAAAAAAAAAAATTACAAGCAACTTTTAAAGTGAAAACCACTTACATCGTGCAAAAGCGATCAAAGCGAACCGAAGGATCCTTAAAAACTTGAATTCCTGATAAACATAAAAGTTATTTTCACATTATGTAGAGTGACATTTTTAATTATGCTAGGGAGTAATCGGTAATTATATAAATAGGACATGATATTGTTAGATTATGCCTCCTAATATCTCTTCTTCAATCTCTCTCATTTAGTAGTTATATTTTGTAGAGGTTTACTATTTTCAACTATCAATACTACGACACAAAATCAATGAGTATTGGGATGAGTGGTTCGGCACTCTTCTCGCTTAAGTGAGGTCGATGATTCGATCCTTATGAAATGGACAAATACTCCTTCTCATGGTCCGAACAGAATTCGAACATAATTTAGGATGGGGATACACGTGGTTAAAAAAAAAAAAATAGCACAAAAGCACATCTTCCTTATATAATTCTTATCAATAACTTTAGCGATGAGTTCCGATTGGAAAGGATTCTGCCAAACCTTTTTAATAATGTTTGTTTGTCATATTATAAAAAATGATATGGTGCAACTGTAAATCTATATAGGACATTTTATATGGGATAACAAGCCAAAAATAAACAAAGAGACGTAGATTACTATCTCATTTCTAGGCATTAATTAATAATTTAATTTTAAAGAATACTCAAGATTAATGCATTCATTCATAAAAATAAAAAATCATATTTATTTGAAATTTGACCTGTTAACTTTAACCAAAACTGTAGAATCAAATCGCATCATGTTCCATTAAGAAAATTTATTTCGTTTGTAGCGAGTTCATCCATAAGACTTTAAACATTTGGCATCCTTAAAGCTCAGTAAGGTCGACCTCGGATCGATTGGAAATGTTTTATAAATACCATCTTGAGCATAAGCGTGAAAACATATTTGTAAACCATAAAAAAATTAAAAAATATATATTAGAATCCTATTATTATCCCACTTTCTTGTGGATAAGAATAATAAAAAATATTTATATAAAGCAATCTCCAGCAGATCGCAATCAATTTTGCATAAAAACAAAATAGAAAAGATTGTTAAATTAAAAATTGCACCCCCACTTGTAATAATAAAAGACTCTAATCCCTCACCTTTAAATACAAACATTAAAAAGTTATTGTATTTAAATTACAAGTACTTTATCTCAATACCCCGCACTTGTATAATTAACAGAACTCTAGATCCTCACCCTTTTAAATTACAAACATTAAAAAGTTATGTATTTAATTACAAGTTACTTTAATCTCAATACGTAACTTATTCTCTCTCGTCTCCCACAAATCTAAAAGCTCTCTTTTTTTCTTCTACAAGCGACCACCGTGAACCATCCTTTTTCCTCTTTTTTGGTTTTTTTTTTTTTTTTTTTCTTTTTTGGTTTTTTTTTTTTTTTTTTTTTGCAAGTAATCCTCAAATATATATCTGAGTTATTATCACCTAAATATTAGGATTTGTTGTTGTCCATATTTTGAAATTTTATTCTCAGCTCTAGTTCTGAATTATTGTTATCACCATTATAGCGATTTTATCTACGGTCTTTTGTTGTTGAAATAGTTATGTAGAAAGAACTGTAGATCTTCTCTCTAATAGAAAGAAGAAATTTGAAGGTGATCAGATCGGACTTGTAGAAGAACCATGGAGTCGAATAGTGGTCATAAATAGTCACCAAATAGAGCAAACGATCGCCTATGGCAAAAATATTATGTTCTGTCAACTCGATCAGATACTTCAAATCAAGATTGTATTTTTTTTATTCTTTATATATAGTGGTTTATTATTAAAAGTCTTATACAAAAATATAAAAATATATTAATTTGTATCTCGTATTTATATACAGTTTCCTCTTAAAAGTCAGTAAGCTCAACTTCGTATCGATTGGAAAGGTTTTTTAAATACCATCTTGATTGGAAAGGTTTTATAAATATCCTCTTGAGCATAAGCGTGAAAACATACTTGTAAACCATAAAAAAAAAAAAAAAAAAAAAAAAATTTGAATCCTACAATTATCCCTCTTTTTTGTGCATAAGAATAAAAAAAGTTAATTATGAAAAGAAATCTCCGGCAGATAGCAATCAATTTTGCATAAAACAATATAGAAAATATTATTAAATTAGAAATTGCACCGCTGCTAATCTATCAATGCTATATACATAAATATATATAAATGAGGAATAATGAGATTTTCAATAGTGCATTTTTAATGAAATTTGAATATTTTAAAATAACTTTAATAACGATCAATTAGAAAATTATTTTATTAGTTGATTGAATATAATTTATTAAAATTAAATTTTAAATAAATGCAATAAATGCATATAGATAATTAAGCATTTCAAAATTTTAAGTTTTATTTTTTTATATTTATTAAATTGATAATGAGAGATTTAAAAATTTTTGTATTTATTTTCCAAATTTACTTTTAAATATTTGATTATGTTTTTATTATAATTTAAAATATTCTATATAGGAGAGAGATAAAACAAGAAAAAAATTATATTTTTATCATATTTTTTTTTTTATTTTTATGTTTATATGATTTGAATGGATATATTTTTTAAGAAATAAATTTTCAAATGGAATATATATAATTATGCCTTTCAAAATTTTTAAATTTTTTACTTGTTAAAATTTATTTTTAAATAAAATGAACATATGTGTATTTCACATCACGAACAGTTGAAAATTTTAATTTTAAAAATATATAATATTTTATTATTAATAATATAATATTTTATTATTATATCTATATACCTATATATTTTGAAATGTATTTCTTAGGTGTTATTGTAAAATTATACATATACAGTTATTAGATGATATTGTAGAATTTTAGATAAATAACATTATAAATTGAACTAAAATGTGTGTCTGTATATATATACTGCTATTTTATTAATTAACTGTTTATTTTCACATTAATCTCATATCAAATTGTTTTAACATTATAAAAATCTAAATATTATAAGATAAAAGTTATAATCAATATTTATTATTAAAAAATAAAAAAGTATAAATAACAAAAGTGAGTAATGACGGAAAAATGTACAAGTACAAAAATATAATTTATGTGTAACTCACGTTATAAAAAATATTAATAATAATAAAATACTCTTAAGCCCTCCCCCTCAAAATACAAGCATTACAAAATTTCAGTACTTAAATTGCAAGTACTTTACCTCAATACGTACGTAAGAATCGCGATTGTGAAGAAAAATATGTAAAAGTATGTTAAAATTCTTCCAGCCGCCCTCTCCAAGCGGCTCTGCCATTATGTCTGAGATGACCCACATCTTACCTGTAATATATCTTCTATCATTAACTTTGCAAGATATTAAAAATGGGACCTATTATTTTATAAACAGCTCTTTAAAAAAAAATAGACATTTTTATAAAATATTTAAAAAATATAGCAGTGTTTGAACAGGATCAAAGAAACTGATAGAAGTGGAATAAAGGTTTTGTTAGGAGCATAATCGGAGACTCCCTTTTCATTGATAAAAGACGTAAAAAACTTGTACATATATATTATAGAAAGAGATAATAATAGTAGACCTATTCTAAAGGGATACGTTGATAGTTTCTTATTCTAGTGGGATTAGTTTACATATATAACAAGATACATATCTTTACAGTGTTCGTCATAAAATCAGCTGATAATACTGTTTTGTGTTAGATTTAGCACCAAATTATCAAGAAATTTAAATACTTAAATGAGAAAGGATTTGTATTGTATTGCTATATGATTTATATTATACAACACTCTTTATATCGGTGTGTATAGAGTGTCTTTATATCGGTGTGTACAAGGTATGTACAAAAAGGAATAAGACAATCAAAAAGAAAAAATGAATCATAATGAGATACAATAGAATCAGAATCAGATACAATAGGATCAGAATCAGGTATACTAAGATCAGATTCAGATTTACTATGATCAGATTCAGATATACTAGGATCATTTAGGATTTTATTCTGATAAAAATGAAATATTGTTTTTCCTTTATTCTTCATGTTTGTGAAAATATAATTGGACAGTCAAACCATAAACCATCAATTTGTCATGTCATTTTACTTATAGATGCAGCTAAATTAAACCATGCTTTAAAAAAAAAGAACATGTTTTGATAATCTATAATATCTTTTTTAAACTTAACGATTCATTAATAATGAATAAAAGTTGAGTATATCATAATATTCTTATATGAATAAGAAATATAAATATAGAAAATTGAAATCTTTTGTTTGGACATGTTCTTGATCTTGGCAGAAGAGCTTAATCTTCCAAGTAAAAATTGGTCCATTTTCGAATAGGACGATAAAAGAAACCTTCTACAATATTGTCTCAAACATTATTTTTTTGGAAACTTATTACAACTAACACTCACGAAAAGTTTAATATATCAAAACTTAATGGAGGAACAAGCCACACTACCAGGCTCCATTGATAAAAGAAATTTACCCGAACTTAAAGATCTGAAGTCTCCAACCACAAGCAACCAACAATCCATTTTGTCTTTCGAATTGCCCAAGAAATCAAATATCCACATAAAAACTCCTCAATAAAAAGGAACAACTCCATGAAATGCGAGAAATTAATAACTCCATTAAGAGAGTACTAAAAACACTCAAAATCTATCATCTGAGAGACTAAATCCAAATATTGTTCCAAACGATCATATGTAAATTATAGCTAAATATATAAATTAATATATTTTATATTTATATGCATCGCATGTTCTAATACTTTATTAATGTATAACTTAAATTCAAGTTGTAAAGTTGTACCAAATCAAAATTAAACATTTGATAGTAGAAGCAAAAAAATTCTCCATAGCTAAATTGTAAAATCTTTTAAAAAATTAATAATTAAAATTAATAGCTTAACAATTAAAAATATAAAGTTGATACTCTTCAACATAGCCTTACTAGCTATACAAATAAAATTGTTGATAATAAAATTAAATAAACTCTCAATAGCCAAAGAAAATAAAAAATTAGAAGTGAATTTTTTCCTACACAAAATAAACATATTCAAGTCTATAGTTGCACTAAATTATAATCAAACCATTGGTGGTGAATGGCAAAAGAAATTAATAGTCAAATCAAAATAATTTTTGTCTTAGTATAAAAAAATTAAAATTAGATATAATACCTCAATAATCAACAATAAAGTCAGCAGTCTTCGACCAACCTTTTATATCAAAATTGAAAAAATGTTGATAGTGAAAGCAAATAAATAGCCGAAGAAAATAAAAATAAAGCTAATGGTCAATTTGTTGTACACAAAATCACATATATAGTGTATGATAGGACAAAATTTGGCAAAGTTTCCCATCTAATAAAGAATTGTGCTTAATTAAAATTATTTATTAGGGATTTATTTTAAAATTATTAGAAAATTAATCAATTTGTAAAAAATTAATTTGTTATATAAGCGAATATATATTTTAAAATTTTAAATAACTTCATCATGTTAAAAATACAAAACCAGTATGTTAAAGGAAAAAAAAAAAAAGAAAAATTTATGCAATTTATACAAAAACCAGGATGTTAAAGGATGGTGGATTAAAATATAATATAATATTTTTATTATATATAATAAATCACAACAATTGCTCATCAAAAAATAGCTTAGCGTCAGGTGCATAGTTTAATGGATGTTAGATCCAGATTCAGATTTTCTTCCTCGTACGCAAAAAATAAACCATAAGCGTTAAACACGATTATAAAGAAAAAAATGTAGAAGTACGTTAAAATTCTTGCAGCCGCCCTCTCCAGGCGGCTCGGCCGTTTGTCTGAGATGACCCGCATCTTACCCACACTATCTTCAATCATTAACTTTGCAAGATATTAATTGGACCTATTATGTTATAAACAGCTCTTTTTTTTTTAAAAAAAAAGACATTTTTATAAAATATTTAAAAATATGGCAGTATTCGTCGTAAAATCAGTTGATAATGCTTTGTATTGCTATATAATTTACATTATACAACACTCTTTATATCGATGTGTACAAAGTGTCTTTATATCGGTGTGTACACAGTGTGTATAAGGTATGCACAAAAAAAAAAAAAAAAAAAAGTAACAACAGTGTGTATAAGGTATGCACAAAAAAAAAAAAAAAAAAAGACAATAATAAAAAAAAAAGGAATCATAACGAGATACAATAGAATCAGAATCAAATGCAATAGGATCAGAATCAGATACACTATGATCAGATTTAGATACACTAGGATCATTTAGGATTTTATTCTAATAAAAGTGTAATATTGTTTTTCTTTTATTCCTCATATTTGTGAAAATATATCTAGACACTCAAACCATAAACCATCAATTTGTCATGTCATTTTATTTATAGATGCAGCTAAATTAAACCATGCTTTAAAAAAAAAAAAACCACGTTGTTTTGATAATCTATAATATTTTTTTTAAACTTAACAATTCATTTTATAAGTTGAATATATCATAATATTCTTATATGAATAAGAAATATAAATATAGAAAATTGAAAATTTTTTTTTTTGAGATGTTCTTGATCTTGGCAGAAGAAGTTAATCTTCCGAGTAAAAATTGGTCAATTTTCAAATAGGGCGACAAAAGAAACATTCCACAATATTGTCACAAACATTGTTTTTTCTTAAACTTGTTACAACTGACATCTATAAAAAGTTTAATATATCAAAACTTAATGGAAGAACAAGTCGTACTACCAAGCTTCATTGATAAAAGAAATTTACCCGAACTTGAAGATCTGAAGTGAAATACCCCGAATTTTTATTTTCGAAACTTTCAAATTTTTATTAAATAAAAAATCTCGATTTTCGACTATATGAGCTATAAACACCAAACAATTTTAATTTGAGTCCAAAGTTTTGCGAGTTGGGCCCAAGCCCAAATATATTTGTTGAATTTTTGATTTGAGAACAGTTAAAATTTTCGAGAAATAATATGAAACTCCAGCAATTTAATCTATTATGAATATATATAAATAATATATTAAATTTAATATATCCTAAAATCAAATATCACCTTTTACATTTTATATTTTTTATTAATTTTTGAGGTAAATTAGAGAAAATGTTATGGAACCTAACTAAATATCAAAAATAAAATAATCAAAATAAATCGAACCAGACCCAGAAATCAAATTGATTTTTTGAAAACCACACGAATAACCTGAAAACCAAGTGAAAAACCTGCAAAACGAGAAAAATCGAGCCAAATCGTTGAATCAGACCAAATCGATTCGAATCGAACCGGAATGATCTAGGAACCGACTTATTTTCTATTTCTTCTTCTCTTCTTCTTCTTCTTCTTCTTCTCCGACGCCTTCTCCTCACCGCTCTCTCCTTTCCTGGTTTTATTCCGGCCGCCGTAGCAAAAGAGTTCCACTTCTCCTCATCGTCGGACCACCAGCGGCACTCCTCCCTCCCGGACTCCGCCTTCGATGAACGCAGCAGGCGAGCGAGCTGCGAGTCTCTCTGGGTGGCGACGCATAGCAACTCCAGTCACCGATCGCCACTGTATAGTCGCGCCTCCTCTCCGCTAGCGGTTCCAGCGATTGCTGCTGTGCAGGCGAACTGCGATCCCTACATTTTGAGGGACAACGCCGTTTACGCGCATGAGGCTACTGTTGAGCCCGATCCGGCCAGATGGGGGGCCGATCTCACGCAACTGACGCTAGAATCGAACTCCTGACGGAAAATCGAGTCTGATGGTGTATGAATCGCCCGATTTCGGTGAAGTTCGACATTCCGGCCACCGTCCACGGCGGCCAGCGGTGGCGCACGATGACCTTCGGGCGACACTGTAACACCCCTTCCCGGTCCACCCGTAAACCCGAATGAACCGAACCGAGACGCTTCAGACTGGTTGACTGTATGGCCTGATATGCTGAAATCATAATGTATATTGAATATAATATCATGCTGATGCTGTTTATATTAATAATGTACTTAATATTTAACTTAATATTTACAAGACAGTGATACTAGTTTACAAAATGAAAATGGGCCCCAACTGAGCTTGTGCCCTGTTTACATGCCATAAAAAGGGTAGACAAAAGATACACATAAGATTGATTAGCTAAAACCCTGGAAACTGAGTCTTTCTATAGATGAACTGACAGAGTTGTAAGCCGACTCTCTACGGACCATTTCTCAAAAATCTGCGAGATTAAACAGTTTTTAAAAAAAAAACCCCCCCCTTTTCGCTTTTTTTTTTTTTTTTTGGGGGGAAAGGGGGGGGCAAATAAAGCTCAGTGGATATTCTCAACAGATAAAGAAACCAATTAATCAATACATAGATTAAATAAGCATATAAATGCATATGGATAATTAAACATATAAGCACATCTTAGCATGATCCTTTCAGGTATACCTTATTATCTTAGTACTGTTTATAATACTGTATGATTTCATGAATTTATGTCAAGATATCTGTATGGGCTTCCATAAGGTTATAGTGAAAACCGAAGTGATTAGAAAACTGTATGAAACTGGAATGAAATACTTATGCTTGCCTGCTATTGCCCATATATAATTCATATCCACTCCAAACGCCTGTACCGGGAGGTATCAAACTGATATGGGGTGCAGATCTGCTATCCTATGTCGCGACATAGCCTTATATCTACATGGTTTCTACCTAACCTCAATGGAGCATTAATGTTTGGTTATGTCAATAATATACACAAACATCATATTCATAGTTCATAACTTCATAATCATAATGTTTATGTTTGTTTCATATCATTGTATGCTTTGCATTTGATGTTTGATACATGATTAAATGTGTAACATTTGGTGTTAAAATGATTGGAGCATATAAGTGAAGCAAAGGAATACAATTGCATTAGAAATGAAGTCAAAAAATGCATGAAAAAATTACAAGTCGCGGAGCGCGCTTGGCAGGTCGCGAGCGCGTTAAAAGCATCAGCATGGAGGACCAGTGAGTTATCGGGCAACAACAGTGATGGCGAGGCGCGTTATTGAAAGCTGTGCGAGCGCGTAGAGTGCAAAATTGACGAGACAGTGAGTTCCCAGGCCCAAAATCGCTGAAGCGCGCGAAAAGAACAACAACTGCTTAGTTCATCAGGGTAGTCATGGCATGTACACTATACTGACTTATGCATTCAAGCCCGGGGAAATTAAACCGAGGGCTCTGACACCAAAATTTGTAACACCCCTTCCCGGTCCACCCGTTAACCCGAATGAACCGAGTCGAGATGCTACAACACTGGTTGACTGTATGATTAGACATACTGATATCATAATACTGAATATTTATATATATATACCGATGCCGTTTACATTACTAGTGTACTGAATATGTATATACATGATACAAGTGTTCAAAATGAGATGGGCCCAACCTGTACATGCCATGGAAGGAAGAAACAAAAATACACCTCAAAATGAGAAGCTACCCTGAAGACTGAGTCTTCTACAGATGAACTGCAGCAGTTGTCCGCGGACTCTCTATGGACCAGTCTCAAAACCTGCGAAAAAAAAACCTGCGAGTTAAACATGTAACTCGCTGAGCTATACAAGCCCAGTGGATATCTCAATATAGAAAGACATAATTAAGCACACATATATGCAGAAAGAATTATGTAAGTACATATAATCAATCACCACATAACCATACGGCTTTTCTTTCACCTTGATGATCTTTCTTTACTGTTTTATTTTACTGTCTATTCATGCAATAGCAAAGTAAATATCTGTATGCTCCATGTAAGTGTATAGTTGATGAAACCGAAGTGCATAAGATAAACTGATGAAACTGGGGTGAAAACTGTATGCTATAGGCCCCGAACCGGGATTCGCCTATGCAATTAATGTCCGTTTGGTGCCCCTAACCGATTTGCCACCGCACGGTTTAATCATATTTCCACTCAACGGCCTGTAGTCGGAGTTCATTCAAACTGTATGGGCTGCAGATCTGCTATTCTATGTCGCGAGATAGCCTATCTACATGGGTTTCTACCTAACCTCAATGGAGCTTTTATTATGTACGTGTCGAATAATAGAACACCATAATACATAATGTTTTGCATAACTTCACGTAGTTCATCATTTGATTTGAATTCACAGTCATATGAATGCTTGTAGTTGTTGTTTTAATCCATGTTCTATGTTGTATTTTGTTGAAAAATATTTGAGCATGCATGTTGAGCAAAGGAATGTATACATAGCAACATGAAAGGCAAAAGATGTGTCAAAAGCATCAGTCGCGAGCGCGACATTCCAAGTCGCGAGCGCGAGATGCTTCCCAGAGAGAAGTCGCGAGCGCGTCTTCAAACCTCGCGAGCGCGAGAAATGCATTTAAGAGTCAGAGGGCTTTCTGGCTCAAGTCGCGACCGCGTATGTGAAAGTCGCGAGCGCGACATGTGCATCCTGAGAGTCAGTGTGTTTCTGGCTGAAGTCACGACCGCGCAGCACAAGTCGCGAGCGCAAGATGAAGTTGCGAGCGCGCTTGTGTGATTCGCGAGCGCGAGATGCGCACATTGAGAGTCAGAGAGCTTCTGGCCAAAGTCGCGATCGCGCATGTGAAAGTCGCGAGCGCGATGGGAAGTTGCGAGCGCGACGTGCTTTCCAGCATGCGCGAGCGCGCGACGTGATTCTGTGCAGTCTGTATTCTTTTGGCCATAACTCTCAATAGCTAATTCCAAATTGAGTGATTCAAAAACGCGTGTCAAGCTAACACAGAAAGGAACAAATAACTCTTCTATGACAATTCCTAATTCCATCATTAAAAGGGTTCAAAATCAAGATGAAGTTGTTGGTAAAATTTCCAGCAAACTATGTTTCCACTTCATATAGTCATCCCCTGTTTTCACATCATATCCAATCTTCTCACTCAACAATAAGCAACATATCATCTCACTAGCAACACCACACAATTTACATGCAAAGAAACTAATAAACAACATGAGATATCAAACCTTGACGTCAAAAGCTTGAAAAGCTTGACCTCTGTTTTAGCTTCTCTTTTCTGCAGCTTTGGAACTTTCTTCTCCTATACACAAGAATTCTCATAACTCATCTCCAATAGAACTCAATTAAAGAGTGAATAACATATAACGTCAAGGAATTCTACTTACTTGGAGTGGACTTACTGCGTAACTTGCATGAAAAGTGCAAGGAAATGGAAGGGAAACGTAAGAAGAAAATGAAAAACAGGAAAATAGGAAAGTGAAAATGATAGGAACGAACGGTAGGGACTCTAGGAAGAAGTGATTTGGCGTGTGTAAACTCTCACTAATTGGGTACCTCAAGTATTACAAAGGCTACAACTTAACTACCCAAAGCTATATGTTTGGAGGGCAAAACAAGTCCTTAAAACTTTCCATGCACAACTAAGTCCACTTATCATCCATTCTATCCGCCCAACCAGTTTGTTCAACCCGACTCAACTCGCAAGAGGATGTTACAGAGGTTGTACCGACACAAGTCGAGCGATGGCGCGCACTTGAAAGTTGTGAGCGCCGAGGCCTGTGTCAAATTAAGATCAGAGGTTCAGGCGAAAGTCTGCGAGCGCGTTTAATTCAATTCCCGCTCCGAGCGCAGAAGGGCAACGCCGAGCTCGTCATGCAATTCGCTGCGCGGGCGGCTTTCAGCCTGCACTGTCTTGTTACTCTTTTGGTCATATCTCTCAATATACAACTCCGCATTTGGGATTGGATTAAAAAACCCATGTAAAGCTAACCACATAGAGGAACAAATAACTTCTTTTATGACACTTCCTAATTCCCACTTCCTAATTCCATCATTAAATGGGGTCAAAATCAAGATGAAGTTACTGGTAAAATTTCCAGCAAAACCTGTTTCAACATAAACTCAATATTCACTTTATTTATTCAATACCTCCCCCTGTTTTCTCACCATTACCAGTCCTCCCACTCACATAAAGCAATATGGTCTCATAGCAACACACCACACAAATCTCATACAAAGAAAATGGTAAAGAAAAAGAGATATCAAACCTTTGCTCCAAAAAGCTTGAGCTCTTCTTTAGCTTCTTGTTTCTACACTCTTAGAACTCCCTTCACCTATAAATAAGAATTCTTATGAATTCTAAAACAATAGCACCAAATGTTTCAATTATGAACTTAAGAAGGTTTACTTACTTGGATAGAAGAAAAATTGAAGTTAAGGCTTAACTACCATTAAAATTGAAAGGAAGGTGGAAGAGGAAAGGAAGGGAAGAAGATGAAGAATAAACATGAAAATGGGAAAGTGAAGTGATTTAATCACGGGTAGGCCATCAAAAATCAAGGGATTTTATGTAAAAACTACTAAAATGTGTACCTTCAATTAAGCAAAAGCTATCCACTTAATACCCAAGCTCAAATCTTTTTAATGCAAATCAATCCTCACCCCATGTGCTGTTAATCTTTTCTTTCAATCAAGTAATCCACTTTATATAAACCCATTCTACCCCAACCGGGTTTGGTTCAACTCGACTCAACTTGACTACTCGACTCTATGCTAAGACTCGACTCAGTAGGATGTCACATAATACGTTAAGTCTCTATATGACAAGCACTTTGAAAATGTCACTCTTTATTAAGTTTAATGGTTTTCAATACATATTAATTATCTTAGATAATTAATTAATATTGGTTGATGCAAAACTAAATAATAGATTAATGAGTATGTCTTATATTACAATAAAGCTATAATAAGAAAAATCATGCAAATTTATGTCTTATGTCTAAATTTTATTTTAAAGTACTTTTATTAAAAAGTTCAAAATTTGATGCAATTCTAACAAGTCACAAAGTTCTAAGGTATTAAATTTTTAATTAAGTGATCTTACTTTTCCAATGATCAGAAATACCAATTTAAATTAATTACTTTTTTATATGTGAAATTTACCTGTGATAAAATACTTTTATTAATAATTAATTTAGTTGGTCTTCTCATTTATGTGGGAAGTAGGAAGTTTGAAGGGTAAAACCTCTCGACCAGAGGTTTTACCAATCAATATAAATATATATATATATATATATATTTTCACCGACCGAGTACTCCCAATATCCTTTCTTCTTTAAATCAGCATAAGACTTCTGTCGATCACTTGCTTCTTTCAGGCCGTTTTTGATGATTTCCACTTTCTCTTCTGTTTCTTCTAACCAATTCTGACCCAAAAATTCTTTTCTCCACTCAGTTCTGTCCAACACACAGGTTGTCCTACATGTCTTGTCTACCATACAATACTTCAATATGGTGCCATCTTGATGCTTGATTGGTAACTGTTGTTATAAGCGAATTCCATGAGAGATACATATCTGTCCCAACTGCCTTCAAATTCAATAACACATTATCTCAACATGTCTTCCAGGATTTGAATCACTCTCTCTGATTGCCCATCTGTTTGCGGATGAAATGCAGTGCTGAAATGCAGTTTCGTTCCTAATGCCTCCTGCAGTTTACCCCAGAACTTCGATGTAAACCTTGGATCACGATCAGAGATAATGGATGATGGAACTCCATGTAGTCGAACTATCTCACGAAGATAAATTTCTGCTAACTTGTCCAGAGAATAGTCCGTCTTAACTGGTAGGAAATGAGCAGACTTGTGTGCGGACTTAGTTAATCTGTCCACGATTACCCATACTGCATCATGCTTCCGCTGCGTCTGAGGTAATCCAGTAACAAAATCCATCGTGATCTGATCCCACTTCCATCGATCCCACTTCCATGTTGGCACTGTGTATTGGATGAAGGCAACCCAGATGGTTAGTTGATGTTTCTGTTTTACTTGTTGACATGGTTAAACAATCGTTATTAACATTTCCGATATCTTTCTTCATTTGCCCGGCCACCATAGCCTTCTTCCACCTTTCTTCAAATCTTGATACATCTTGGTACTACCTGGATGCATTGTATATGGACTGTTATGAGCTTCATGCAGAATCTTTTGTCTAAGCTTCCCTATCTGTGGTACAACAACTCTGTCCTCATAGAATAAGACTCCACTATTATCCAATCTGAATTTCCCACCATGATCTTCCCGTACTTGTTTCACCCATAGTGCGGTTTGTGCATCTTTCTTCTGTGCTTCTGCAACTTCCTGAACCCAAGATGGCTGTACTTGCATCTGTGCTAGAATAATTCCCTGCTGTTGCAACTACATACTAATTCTCATTGCTCTCAAAGCAAACAATGATTTCCGGCTAAGGGCATCAGCTATCAGCTGACCACATTAGGCTTTGAAACCCGGATGGTAATTTAATGAACAATAATCATTAATAGCCAGAATCTGGCATCCACTTTCGTATCTTGAATGTCAATTTCTTTCTATGTCGTTAAATACTTTAACTTTGATGATCTGTGTAAATGTGACACTTTTCAACCGTACCAGATAATGCCGCCATGACTTTGAATGCTAGAACAATGGCTGCCAGTTCTAAAAAATCATGGGTCGGATAATTCAATTCATGTGGCTTCAATTGTTCTGGAGACATAAACTTACCACTTCCTGTCTTGGCATGAGTACACAATCCTAACCCAATATGAGAGGCAATTCACTGGTAATCTCAAAGTCTTTACCTGACACTGGCTGATCAAACACTGGTGCTTCAGTCAACTTTTTCTTCAAAGTGTCAAAATACTCTACTGACATCTAGTTCAATTCCCCATTGGAATTAACAAACTCTTTCTCAATAATCTTGTTAAAGGTTGATGCAATTGATAGAGAATCCCCTTTTACGAACCTTTCTGTAATGCCGGCTTAAACCAGAAATAACTTTGAACTTCTGTGACATTCTGGGGTGGTCTCCAATCAAACAATTAGCTGTTCAGTTCTTCTAGACTCCACCTACCTCCGATTGACACCACATGTCCTAGAAAGGAAAAACTTCTTCCAGGCCCAAAACTCACCAACTTACTGAGCTTTGTCATACAGTTTGTTTAATTTCCCTCAGTGTCTGAAGTACAATCCGCAATTGTTTAGTTCATGTCGTCCCTTATCTTTGGAGTAGACGCAAAATTATCTATAAAACCACCCCCAAAAACTGATCCAGATATGAATGAAACACGGGTTCATGAGATCATGAAAACCGCTGGTGCATTGTGAGACCGAATGGCAATGACTAAAAAATTCATTAGTGAACCGATTATCGGGTCCTTGAATGCAGTCTTAGCGATATCTTCTTCCTTTCCGCAACTGATGTATCACCGACCGTAAGTCGATCTTGAGAAACATTACCTGCACCTTTTAACTTGATCAAACAATCATCGAATTCGAGACAAATGGATACTTATTCTTGTATTGTCAGTTTGTTCAGTGTCTATAGTCAATGCATTTAATCTGAATGGAATTCCCATCTTTCTTTCTTTAACAAATAATACCAGGTGCCGCCCCAAGGTGAATACACTGGGTCTGATAAAGCTTTATCCAATAACTCCCAATAACTCCTGTAGCTGAATCTTTAACTCTTTTAGCTCGGCTGGTGCCATTCTGTAAGGTGCAATTGATACTGGTGCTGCTCCAGGATAGACATCAATGGTAAACTCCACTTCCCTCCTTGGTGGTAACCCTGGTAATACAACTCCAATTTGGATGATTCAAAAACCCATGTAAAGCTAACACATAGAGGAACAAATAACTCTTCTATGAAACTTCCTAATTCCATCACTAAATGAGGACAAAATCAAGATAAAGTTCCTGGAAAAATTCCAGCAAAACCTGTTTCAACAAAAACTCAATATTTACTTCATTTATTCAATACCTCCCCTGTTTTCCCCTGTTCCTCACCATTACCAGTCCTCCCACTCAACATGAAGTAATATATTTCATTAGCAACACACCACACAATTCTCATACAAGGAAAAATGGAAATAACAAGAGATATCAAACCTTTACTCCAAAAGCTTGAGCTCCTGAGCTCCTCTTTAGCTTCTTTTTTCTACACTCTTAGAACTCCTTCTCCTATACACATCAGAATTCTTATAACTTATCTACAATATAGCTTAATTAGAGGTTGAATAATATAAAGCTTCAAGAAATTCTACTTACTTGGAGAAAATTGAGGTTGCCTTAAACTACCATGAAAATGGATGGAGAAAAAGGAAGAAAGGAAGAAGATGAAGATAAACATTAAAATGGGAAAGTGAAGTGATAATCACGGGTAGGCCATCACAATATCAAGGATTTTATGTAAAACTTACTAAATGGTACCTCAATTGGAAAAAGGCTATCACTTAATACCCAAGCTCGATCTTTTAATGCAAATCAATCCTCACCCATATGCTTTGATCTTTTTCTCTCAATCAAGTAACTCCACTTATAAACCCATTCTACCCCAACCGGCCATTCTACCCCAACCGGGTTTGGTTCAACTCGAGCTCAACTTCGACTAACTCGGACAACTATGCTAAAGAACTCGACTCGGTAGGATGTCAACAGACACTCCAGGCGAGGCCCCCGAAGACAAGAGATTCTCTTCTCTTCGCGCTGATCATTGATCGTCGCCCGATTCTCAATTGTAGCGTTCTAAGACCAATTTCCCCATTTTTGGTATAAATTCTAACTTAATAATTCTAAACTTAATAATTATTAGTTAATTAAATTGAATTTGAATGAATAATCAATCAAATATAATTTTGCTAAGAATCAGTCGGTATAATGTAGATGCAAAGTAATTCTGAATGTTGTTAAATAAATTTCATGAACATTAGTTACAACTAGAAGGTTTGGTATTGAGATAAGAATTCCTAGCTAATATATATGTAAGCTAATTTAGGAAGTTTAATAAATATTGTTAGGAGGAGTTATAATTTAAGACTTAGACAAGTAAATAGTTATAAAGCAATTAATAATATCATTGAATCATGCTTGGAGTTTAATATAAATTGTTAATTAATTGATTTGGAATTATTAAGTGTATATGTGTGAGTGTGATGGATGATATATGTAGCCTGAAGCGGATGGATTGGTTGGATTGATTCTCCGATGGATGGGCTGTGTGAATTGAATACTCGAATGATTGATAAATAAGGTTATGGCGGAGGGGATGAGTTGTTGTGAGTTGCCCGAAGGATGGGCTGTGTGTATTGATTGATAAATATATAATATTATTGTGATATTTAAACAGGTAGATAGTCATATTTCTAGGGGAGGTTTTGCCGAAATTTCGAGAAAACCTAAACTAGTTTTAATTAATAACATAATAAATAAGCTAAATAAGTCTTATTTAGATTAAATTCCCATAAAATTTGATACATAATAAATAAAGTGCTCTAATTATTTATTTATTATCATTATTATTCAATTATTTATTTATTTTCATTATTATTGTTTATTATTGTTATTTATTTCATTATTGTTGTTTATTGTTAATACTATTTATCTATTTATTTGCATTTGATTATGGATATCTAAGTGTGCATTGCATTACGATATTTAATTGATTAATATGCTTGCATTTAATTGCTATACTTGATTAATTGTGTTGTGATAATGCTATGCCTTGTATGTGTGGAGTTGGGATGAAGTGGGTCACCATGAGTTTGTGAGGGCGGTCCACGAGACCGTTGGCTGTATGGGAGATCGGCACCCCATGTGCATATGATAATATGATATGGATAATATGGATAAACCACAGGGTGGCCTCCTGTTGGTATGAAAAAGAAAAGAGAGAATGGAAAAACAAGGAGAGGGCTGGTCAATGAGAAGACTGGTCAAGTGAGGATTAGACTGGTCAGCCATGTACGGGGGATCGGCTCGCTGGTGCAAACGTCATGAGAGGATGGACTATGTGGGAGGACGGCTCATCAGGGGTTTTGGTGACGCCATAGACCAATTTCCACGTGATGTGATTATGTGAAGGTGTTAATACTTGTGAGTGCTGTTGTTATGCCAATTGTATGACTGTCTGCATGACCATATAACTAGTCGGATGACTAGACTAGTCGGATGACTAGATTAATTTATTCAGCATTTGTGTGAATGCGTTTGTTGTGGCATAATTTATTACTCCTTAAAGAAAACTCACATGTTTGCTTTGATCTTTCAGGAAAAAGTAAGTTTTTCTTTAATTCGATTTAGGCTATGTTTCTTCGGCGCAGGGCAATAGAGGAAATTTTCCTAGTTACACAAATTTATTTTACTATGTACTAATATGTTATAAAAAAGCTATGGTAATATCAAAACAGCTAGTGACTCCGCAGTTGTAGGTATTTACATACCATTTAGTCGTGTATTTTTAACATAGACGAAATAATTCTGTTTGAGCCATATTAGAAATGTGAATGTATTGTAAATTGGGCCCGAAACTGTGGAATGTTGTAAGAAGTAAATTTGGGGCGCGAGAATATAATAAAATCTAAAGTTTATTTTTCATAATCATATGGACTGAATGTTGGAAATTTAATATTGAGATAAGGATTCTAAGTGTTTCAGGCTTACTACGGGCTTCGGGGGCTTTAAGCTTACCTTGGGCCCTAAGTGCCCGGTCCGGCCCCCGGAAACGGGTCCGTGAACATGATTCTAGTGTTTCAGGCTTACTACGGGCTTCGGGGGCTTTAAGCTTACCTGGGCCCTAGTGCCGGTCCGGCCCACGGAAACGGGTCGTGACATGAAGTCTCCAACCACAAGCAACTAACAATCCATTTTGTCTTCAAATTGCCCGAGAAATCAAATATCCACACAAAAACTCCTCAATAAAGAGGAACAACTTCATGAAAGGCAAGAAATTAATAACTCCACTAAGAGGGTACCAAAAACACTCAAAATCTAATGGTCAATTTGTTGTACACAAAATCACATATATAGTGTACGATAGGACAACATTTTCACATAGAGTTGTAATTCCTAATTAATATTGGGCAAAGTTTCCCATCTAATAAAGAATTGTGCTTAATTAAAATTATTTATTAGGGACTTATTTTAAAATTATTATAAAATTAATTAATTTGTAAAAAATTAATTTGTTATATAAGCGAATATATATTTTAAAATTTTAAATAACTTCATCCTGTTAAAAATACAAAACCAGTGTGTTAAAGGAAAAATTTATGCAATTTACACAACAACCATGATGTTAAAGGAAACTTTTAATTTTATCAGTGGATTAAAATATAATATTATGGTCTTATTATATATGATAAATCACAAATGTTACACATCAAGGCATAACTTAGTGATAGGTGCATAACTCAGTGGATGTTAGCTCCAGGTTCAAATTCCTTTCTCCAATACGGAAAAAATAAACCACAAACGTTAAACATCACAAGTTGGAATTCCTATACATGTATAATTTAATAATTATAATTTAAATATATATAATATTATTTCCATTGGTCGGTTAAAATTATATAATAAAACTAGGATACTTGTTTTTTATTCATGTAGTTAAAACTCTGGTTCATTCGAAGTTTTCTTTAAGAAATTCAAATCAAATGAGTAAAGTGTTTTATACCAAATTAAACATTATACATTTTATAAATGAATGTTATCTACGTCAGTTAGAACAAGATAATTTTGAAAGTAAATACCCTTGTACTAGCACATCACCTATGGCATAGTCTGACACATCTTTATGGACCAAACTAATTAAAACAAAGATTTTTATTGAAATGAGAGTATTTCTAATCAAATATTTACAAACAAAAAAAGGATAAAGTCAGAAGATTTTTAAAAAATTTTTAGTTTCATTAGTTTGGTCCATAGGTGGGATTATGGACCACGTCTAGACAAGTTTTTTTCCAATCGCTCTTAAAAAGGATAAAACAAAACACCATTGACTATAATAATATCCATTAATTCTTTTCTTTTATGATTTTCTCAAATTTGGCAATTCTCTTTCTGATCTAAGATTTCAAATCCCTCAACTAAACAATGTCTTGTTGATATCCATAAATGAACTAAATTTAGTCTCAAATTTTGCCTCTAAAGCACTCCTACTCAAATGTTAACAAACACTTACCTTTCTTAGCCACCATCAATGTTAACAAACACTTAAACTAACATAGGTTTTAGTTTAAAATTAAATTACTTAAAATTCTTCATATTATCGATAGAGATTAGATTTGTTTATATTGGATCTAACTGACATTAAAAGAATTTTAGTATTTAAATTGCAAGTACTTTATTTCAATATGTAAGAAACGCGTTTATAAAAAAATTACATATGTATAGTATGTTGAAATTCTTGCACCGGCTTTCTCTAAATAGATGACTAACATCAGTACAATTCATAGTTACCTATATATTATCCTAATTGATTTAGGGTAAGGTGTTTATTCAAAATGTAAGATTTGAACAATTTTCTTTCCATTGAATTAGATTTTGAAGAGTCAATTAGGCTCAATTCATTTTATTAATATGGTATATGTATTGGAGCCTATTATATTGTACTCTTCGGATATTAACAATTCGACTTATTATTAGTTATATGTTATGCCACAAATAATGTTTTTTTTATACATAAAAGGCCTAATATATCAGAATAATAATATTGTGGGGTATACAATAGATGTTGCCTTCCCTTTTGAATAAAATTCACCAAGTTATTGGAAAATGTGTAAAATTTTGTTTTAGGTAAGAGAAGCATGCCATGTATTTTACAACATTTAACTATATTATATTAACTCCATTTCATAGCTATGGACCCTACATGCTATCTTTTTAATTTTTCAATTAAATCCAATTTTGAGATTATGCTACAATTAAAATGAAAAGTGGAATTAGTGGTGTCAAGCGAATAAAAGTCACTTTAGAGTGATATTGATTCAACTCGAAAAGTTAAGGGTGAAATATAAGGTTTAGCCTATTTATGTTAATATCAGAGTCTCAAGCCGAAAAAAAACACTTAGCTACAGTGATTATCGGAGGAAGGAGAACCTCACTCACTATGGAAACTATTGCAAACAATCCTATTGTCCAAACCTCTTCTTTACAAATTCCTCCTACTTGTAAACTGTATCTTAGTGATAATTTAGTAGAAATCTCGCATATCCCAAAATCAGCACAGATCCAAAACTCTCTGGTTCCCATACTTAATCCATATGCTATTTTTAAACGAAGTCCATCTTTGTCCCGTCAACTTAGACAAATTATCAGCAAACCTTCGGTAATTATTGAGTGTGTCCAATCTTCTTCTTTGTCTTAGCGTGTCCTCTCTTCAACCACAGTAGAGCAATTGTCACCTTAGAAATTCCTCCCCTGTTTGTTTCTCAGTGGAGAAAGCAGAAGTACACTCATCTTCATTTTGGAGCCATCTGACTGGTCTTATCCTACCATGGCCGTCAAGGATTACCAGTGACTGCATGCTTATCTCTTCTTGATACCCGGTACCTCCATTATGAACATGCTGTCATTGGATCCATAGTCACCACTCTAAATGCAGGAAGCGTAGTTCTCACCTTTTCCTAAATTTCAATATGTCCTTGGAAGATCCACATCTTAGCACAACCCTGAAAGTTTAGGTTCAAATAACTGGTGCAGAGCAAATTGCTGAAACCATCTTAGCTACTTTACATCATCAGATTATTTATAGACTTCAGGACCATGCTATCAACCTACAAACACCTGGTCTTTCACATGGTGATGCTTTGTTCATCTTTGCGGATGGTGGTCGAACTCCCACTATTGTTCAGACTCCTAGGCAGCTTCCTAGGGAAGATCTAGAAAAACTCATTCCATCTTTCTGGATTACCAATTATGAACAACTCCACCAAAATTCCCAACCTGTCCAAAAATAAGATCCCATTTTTATGAGACAGCTAGATAAATCGATAAAAATTTACGTTTTACCATCTCCATGGTTCAGCCTATAAAACGGAAATATGAGAAAGCTCCTACCATAAAAAAAAAAAACGCGTTTTAAATGCATGAAATCGGTCACAGAATACAATCAGCGACCGATGCTTATCGGTCGCAAAAGCGCTCATCGCAAAATTTTTTGCGACCGATTAACTAATTGGTCGCAACTTTACGACCGAAGTATCGGTCGCAAAATTATATTTATCGGTAACAAAATTTGGTCGTCTTTTCCTTCTGAAACGCTGTCGCAAATTGGTCGCAGAATTTGTCTGTCGCAATTATGAAATATTGGTCGCAAATCAGTCGCAAATTTTTGTCGGTGATCTGTCGCAATTTTAAATTTAATGGTTATATATTTGGTAGCAGTTCGATCACAAATCGGTCGCAAAAATACAATTACAAAAAAATAAAAATAATATTATAAAACCATAATTTTTTACACTTGTGAAAATCGGCATATATATATATATATAAAAATTTAACAATTACAAAAAATAAAAATAATATTATAAAAACCATAAATTTTTTTACACTTGTGAAATCGGCATATATATATTATATATAATATATTATATATATATATATATATATATATATATTAATATATATAATAATAATACACATCTCAAACAATCCGCATTTTCAATAACAATATGAATAAATGTACTTGTTTAATGTAATGTAATTGTACAAAAAATTTGAAAAAAACCATAAAAAGCTAAAAAAGGTCCAAAATCAAATCTAACGAGGTTGGTCATGTTGCAATGATCCCAGTGTCGTAATCGTTTCCAGGAGGAGTACCCCTGCTGGATGTGTTCCGTAGTCAGGAGTGACCAAGGTATCGTCTGCAGTATGGGGATCAAGAGAAGACGGTAGTGGCTGCTGCAGAACTGTCGAAACATCTCGATCTGTAGCAAGCGCAGGATCAGAGGAAGAAGTACCAGCACCAAGCTGACCGGATAGCTGCATAACATGCGCTCTAAGCTCTATAAGCTGTCTTTCCTGCTCATCAACACGAGCCCGTAATGCAGTAAACTCCTCGGCACTGTGCTCGGGCTGTGGTCCTGAGCTGGCTGCAGAAGCGTGAGATGCTGAGCCGCAATAAAACTGTGATGCCTAAGACCCGATGCCATATACTTTCCTCTTCTTCTCCTCTTCTTCTCACCCCCTACAGCCTTTAGATAAAGTGATATCTTATCAATTCTTAACTCACCTTCAGATTCAGCCTAAGAAGAAACAAGACGCTCGCGAGCTGTAGTATAGTTCTCCTGAAAATAATAAATTAATTAATCAATGCAATTGCAAGCTTTATTATATTGAACTTTGTACACGTAAGCAACGACTAGAAGGTAAATGTAAATATTCTTCATTGTTACTTTCATTGTTCTTACATTGACGCCCACGCGCACGTCTGTCGAAAATGTATTTCCATCGTAGCCTTCGTGTGAAGTGTATGTAAACACGCTCCCATCGGTGTGGGCTCGCGACCATATTTTTTTTTTGCCCTGTAATGAATTTTTATGCATGATATATTAATTAGTAATGTCATTTCATTAAACATCAGTTTCCAATATACTGTGACTAGTTTGACTCACTAATAAATTCGGAAGATGTCTCTAATAAGCAGATATTGATCTGCCTTATGTGTCGAGAAGGTCGCTGCTCCATTCACCGCCAGTCTCACTGTACCTGTTTTGTGGCGCAAATATCTCCCACTTTCTCTTGAATGCAGGATCCTCCCAAGCCTTTTGCCAGCTCTCCCATATCTCTTGAGACACGCACTGCTGCTTCTTACCTCTTTTTCGCATCCTATATGTGAAGTCAGCATATTGGTCAGCGCATAATTTCTCCCAGGCCACTTTTAGTATAGCCGTAATTACCTCTTCCCATACGAAATGCTTCTGCAAAAATGAAAAATAAAATTTCAATAAGAAGATGTATCTTGATTAATTGTAAACATTGAATCTATAAATAACTTAAACCAAATCGTACTTGAAACTCTTCCCAATAAAAGTCTCTCGCCTCTTATGTTACGGCATCCCATGTGTATCCATCTTTATTGAGGTGTAGCTTGATTATCCTCATAATTTACCTTGATGCTCGAGAGGATGGATATATGCTGAGAAAAAAAAAAAACACAAGTGAAATATAAGTAGACGAAAGCATCAAAATCTGAACAAAACCAAGTATAGAGGAAAAAGTAAATAAATACTTATTGTCCCGCAACCAAATTGAGCTTGTTACGTGGCTCTGAAGAAGCTGTAAAAGAAGTGACAAATGCTATAAAAGAAGTGACAAATGCTATAAATGCAGATAAAATAATTAATAATATAACTGAAATGACAGTATGACATTTATGATTACCCTGGTGCATTAGGTGACTGTGAAGCTGGTGAAGACTCTACTGGTCCAGAAAGGTGAGGTAGAAGAGGAAGAGAACAGAAGGAAGTGGATGGCGACAGTACTGGCTTGCTGAGTTAGAGGATGAAGCCCCAGACGTAACTTGAAGAAGAAGGAGGGATAGTCCTCCTCGTCCACGTGTACGTCCCTCCTCGTCCACGTGTATGGTGTCCTCGGCATGGACCTCTCATGCGAAACCACTGCCGGAACGCTTCTGAATCAACGCCGCTGCCTTAGTCATCTGTACTGCAGATATCAGAACTAGATATGTATGTATAAAAAATTATAATGAATTGTAAGAAACATGTGGTAAATATGTAATAAAGAAAGTGAATAACATTAAAAATTCTCATTAATAAATCATTAGATATACATTCTAATCAATTTATAATAGTAAAAACTGGCAAATTGTATAAATGCCTCCAATCCTTGCAAGAACTCTGTCTTAAATATCCCATCCAACCTCGTCCTCTAGTAACATCCAAATCTCGATTAGTCCGCATTTTTTTAGCCTTAATTAACATTGTGTTTTATAAAAGGCATTATATGTAAATTGCATTAGTCTAAACCATCCTCTATAAAACATGTCAGTAAATGTTTCATCTACATTTATAACTTACTAAAGGTTATTTCCTATAATAAGAGGTAATTATAATATAAATGTAACTCACTAAGTTCATTATTTCTTAACTAAGGTTTATATATTATATATATATATATATATATAAACATATATATATATAAACTTACTATAATATTTTTTTATGGTACTATTTAGCTTAGTACATGGCAAGGATTAGTTAAAAAAAAGTTTATATTAGATTTATTATTATTAATTAAGCACTTATGAAAATAAATAAATGACGTGTTTATTGCACTTTTGCATTTAAACATGTAAAGATTTATTAAACTATAATTTTCTAGTAGTCTTATGGTTTCTAGTGGAAATGTATACCTAATTGATACCTCAGAAGAAGAATTGCAAACCTATGTTGGTATTATTTGCAGCAAAGGAACCTATTATTTGTATACACATTGGCATATTTGGTAGTCACCGATAGCAAGGAATTAATTAAGAATTTCAACGCCTTTAAAACCTTGATATATGTGTAACATGTTGATTAAATTACAATCATTTAAAGAATTTGAGATTATTGCGAGTTTGAATTCTTTGATTTTTTTATACTAAGAAACAAATATTTAATTTAAAATAATTTATACTAAGAAACAATTTACTTTAGTTTACTAGTTTACATATATGATTTTTAATAAAAAAATTATTAGTTTTAATTATCTTATATAATATCTAATGTATATTTAATTAAATTACAGTTCAATCTTGGTTAACATTTTAACTTTTACGAAACAACCCCAATAATAAAATTAAGATTTCTTATACATAAAATTATCTTTTACATAACTATGATTATCTTTTAAGATTTCTTAATTGGTTATGGTTACATATGACTTGAATTAGTAAAAATCATATAAAGTTACAAACATATATTTAATATAAATTTTTCAAAAATAAAAATTAAGTCAGCACTTGCACAACGTGCAAACCAAAGTAATTATTTCATTATCATGGCTCTATTATTTGATTCATGATTGTGTTATCATGATCATATGTAAAATTTAGTAAATATCTAAACATAACACATTTTAATTTATTAGAAACAATATTAAAATTATATATATATATAACAATATTAAAATTATATTATATATATATATATAATATATATATATAATATAATTATATATTATACTATATATATATATATATATATATAATATATAGCAATTAATCTTCATTAAGCATTTATAAGAATATCAAGACATCTTGCAAGTCTGTCGTTATGAAGGGATTGAAATAGAAATGTGAAAATGTCTAATCTGTAGCATTTCATATATTATGAAACTATATGTGGGTTCTCACGTTAAACTGTGGGTGTTCTTTTTTCAGTTTTTCACCGTCCACAGGAGAGGGTGCCCTCGTGGCCTACTTTCGACTACAAATTAACTACTTCAATTGAGGATTACAACAAAAATATCTAATTTACAACCCCAATAATACCTAATTTTGAAATGAAATGGGTAATTCACAATAATAATTTTAAAACCTTGATGAATCTTGCATTTACAACAAAAATGTATCAATTCATTCAATCGACCATACTAATAATTTAATTTAGTTTTGTGTTGGAATCCTAAGCATATTTATTTGTCACCAACCCAAAAAAAAAAAAAAAAAACAAAAACGAAAACGACAAAAAAAATACAAACGTACATGAACTGACGACCGCGAAAGATGAGGAGAAGGGATCCTCCAGCGACCGGCGTAAAAAAAAAAAAAAAACGAAAACGAAAAAAAAAATTGAAACGTACCTGAACTGGCGACTGCGAACGACGAGGAGACAAAACTCTCCGGCGATCGGCGCTGCAATGGAGCGGAGAAGGAGGCGGCAAGTGGCTGGGACTGCACACGGCTGGGACGGCGCTGCGAACGGAGGAGGAGAAGAAAGAAGAAGAAGAAATAAGAAGGAGGGCGCTAGCGTATTAAAGCCCTAACTTTTGCGACCGACCAATCGGTCGCAAAATTTATAAAAAATTGGTCACAACTTTAAACTCTACGATGTCGTTTTACTTTACAGCGAAATTGCGACCGATTTGCGACCACCATTGTCGGTCGCTAATCCTCAGCGCATATCGGTCGCTAATCCTTCGCAGAAATTTGGTGCTGAATTTGAAGCGCGCAATGTTACGACGGAAACTACATTGTCGCAAAATCGGTCGCAAATGCATCTTCAACTTGTCGCAAAATGGAAAACAAACTGGCGGGAATGATTATCGCCACAATTTGCGACGGATTCTGTATCAGTCGCAAATCCATCTTAAAGTCTGTTGCTGTTCGGTCGCAAATCGGTTGGAATATATTCACTATCACAATCATCGCAATCAGTCGCAAAATCATCGCCAAATTGCGACCGAAAAAAGTCGGTCGCAAATATCGGTCTCAAAAACGCATTTTTTTGTAGTGTCCCATCCATAGCTTTTCTCACACTGGTTATGAAATCCATACTGCCAAGGCATATGGTCATTTTCTATGGGATGTTGATCCCCATATGTGCGATCCTGACTGCACATGTCACTACGATAATGTTGATTGGATAGAACATGCTACAGTCTCAATTACTCCAATAACACCTACTCCCTTCAAACGTAGGTGCAATTGCGGTAAAACAGATTCCCTTAAATCTCACCATGATGATGATGATGATTCTCCATGGATTGGACTTCCAAAAGCCAAGCCCATGACAAATGATGAATATCTCTGTGAACCCCTTCCCCAAATGTCATAAGCATAGGCATGTGATGCATATGATGAATGAGAAGAAATACACGTGATGTGTGTGAGTCGCCACTGTGTGAGTCGCCACCTTGTTTAATTATTTTAGGGTAAACTAGGAAAAAAACCTGAATGACTCCATTTTTAATTAACCTAGTTACTAGATTAATTATCCCAATGATTAAGGCACAATCTACGAAATCGAGGTGGATCCCGAGACTATGTCATGCTGATAAACTAACCGATGAATGAGTGTTTTGCAAGGGTGAATGATGGATCAATGAAATGTTTAAGTGATTTCGACTTGCCACCCGGGGTGAAATCCCGAACGTGCCTACGTACTTCCATTTGAATGGAAGATCAAAGTCAACTTGATGGAAGATCTTAAAGTTCAACGTAGTTCGATAAGGCCTCTTTTAGAGGGCTTTGAATGATATGCTTAATGCATGGGTGTGTGTATGCTTAAGTGCATGAATTTTGTATGCTTTGTGATGAGTGTGTGGGCTTTGAAGGTGTATGCTTAATGCATGAGTGTGTATGCTTTGTGCATGAGTGTGTATGCTTTGTGCATGAGTGCGTATGCTTTGTGCATGAGTGCGTATGCTTTGTGCATAAGTGTGTATGCTTTGTGCATAAGTGCGTATGCTTTGTGCATTTTGTTTAGGTATTCTGCCAAAGATTGATTGATTTTTAGGCATGTTGCCAAAAATGTTGATTTTAATGGCTTTTAGCCAAAATGATTTTTGATTTAGGCAATTGTTGCCAAAAATGTTGATTTTAGGCGATTTTCGCCAAAATGGTTGATTTTAAGGCCTTTGGCCAAAATGAGTTGATTTTTCCAAAAATGTGGCGATTTTAGGACGATTGTCGCCCAAAATGGGTGATTTAAAGGCCTTTGTACCAAATGTGATTTAGCTCAAATTAGTTTGCCAAAAATGTGCGATTAGGCCTTTAATGCCACGATTAATCGATTAATCGGGCGTTCGAGCTTAATCTACAATTATTGTCGAACGTGATTGCATTAAGGCCTTTTTACCACAATTATTGATTAAGGACTTAAGCCGGATTGTTCGAAATAACGCAATTGAACCGTAGTTTATTGATTAACTAGGCCCTCTTTTAGCCAATATGTCGGATTTTAAACTTTATACCATATTATTAGTTAAGCTTTTTCTCTTTTGATTCTCTGCCACGAACTATTAGAAGTCTCATTATATCTGATTGTTCTGGCTCTCCTTACTTGAGATATAAATAAAATGTTTTATTTGGAGAAAAAAAAAATAAATAAATAGGCAGAGTTTTGTTTACATACCTGATTTAATCGACGACCGCTTCTTAATTCCAGATTTAGCTCCTCGCGTAGGAAATATTAATTAGTTTGAATTTGTTTAATTTTTAATGGCCAAATAACATAACATAAACATAAAAATTGAATTAAAAATGCATAAAAGCGATAAAAGAATCGCAAAAGCGTGAGGGAGAAGTGAGAGGAGAGAGTCGTCTGTCAGAATACAACAGGTGTGTCAAAAATTGGACTGAAAATGCCTATTTATAGGCCATTTCGGGTCCAGGGCAGCATGGTGCCGCTTGGAGAGCGCAGGTGCCGCCCAGTCGGTGTGGCGCAGGTGCTGTCTCTCGATGCTGGGGGGCTGCGCCGCCCAGGCGGTGGCGGCAGGTGCCGCCCATGTTGGGCGCAGCTGCCGACCGTTCCGGCCGTAGCTTGGTGGTGGCCACCATATTCGCCCGGGAGCTTTTTTGGGAGTTTCGACCTCCAAAAATCATTCCGGACCGGTTCTGCGATATTCCTCTGAAATTCCGAACGTTTTCAAGTACCTACGCATATTTGACAATTCCAGTAAATGTCCCAAAATGGCCTCCGGTCCGGCCGGACTGGTTGTTGCACAGTTGCGCACATAGCAAAAAAGTCAAATTTACGGTAGCAAAAGTGCAAACTAATTGGCATGGCACCTGTAGCCAGCTGTTTCCTCCATTTAAAGTTTAAACATTGCACCAACAACCACGCAGAAGCCTCAAAATCATGGCACTGTAGCAGCGTGTTTTCCTCCATTTAAAGAGTTTAACATGCCACCAACAACACGAGAAGCCTCAAAATTTGAGTATTCACAATCTCAACAGATGTTTTGAGATCCTCAAAGAAGAAGGTTTGTTCTCATGTCCTCCTCCACCTACTTTCTGTTCTTGTCCTTTGGATACATGTCGAACCCTGCCAACTTCATCAGCTCCTCAAGCTTGTTACATGATGGATCCAAGTGACTTTCCTCCATTAGAAACAGTACGGGACCAACAGTCTCGGGTTACCACTAGTCCTTATGTAAAGCAAACCACGATGCTTTCTTCTGGCAAGTTAGCACCCTTATCTCCTTCTGAAGAAGTGCTTAACTGGCAGACTTCCAATGTTATTGTCCAGAATCAACATCTCAAGAATATTGATGGAAAGCTGAATCAAGCTTTAACCAAAACCAACCAACTAGACTCTAGAGTTTCCTCCTTTTAAGAAGAAGTTCACCAGATGCATTCATCTGTTGTTGATAGCATCTCTAAACTTGATAAAGATCTCCACTTTATCTTAGCCACAAATCCAACTTCCCCACTTTTCTATGAAAAAGAAAAGGAAATTGAAAAGCTCCAACAATAATTACGGGAAATTGAACGAGATCTTTATCCGCCTTCACCTCCTACCATTCACCCTATGACCTTTCCTTTTACCGTACCTTCTCTTCCTTTTACATCTTCTATGGTTCCCATTATGCAATATTCGATG
This sequence comes from Jatropha curcas, assembly GCF_014843425.1. The sequence goes on along the minus strand of NW_023591456.1, from coordinate 25,916 downwards.
GTTTCTGATTTGGTTCCTAGACAACCACCCAAAACAACCAAGAAAACATCTTCTATGCCCTCAACTTCTGCTTCTTAGACTAGTCAAGCGCCACCAAAAGAACCTAAAGATAAAGGCCCTGCCTTCTCTCAGTTCGTGGCCCAATGAGTTTTTGATTCTTCCAATGATTCAGAAGACACCCTTTCTATCTCTACTTCTTGTTCTCAAGACCATATGGACATTTCTCATATCTTAATGAATACTCCAGCTTCACCATAAGAGCCTATTATTGACGAACCTGATGATTATATGATAACTCCTCTGGAAGATAATTCTTTACCTCCTAGGCCTGCTTCAGGACCTTGGTTTACTCTAGATGATGTTCCTCCCAGTAAATGGAGAAATAAAATACTTGAGTTCAATGCATGGCTTGATCTCCAAATGGTTGACCCACGAGCCGACTTGAAAACAGTTCTTACAGAATTTACTTCCAGGTTCACTGGATCTATTCGAAATGGTTTTCAAGTCTTTCAGAATACTCCAAGAAGCAGTTTGTCACTATTGATACTGTGGATAAAGCTCTTGCTCTTATCCATACTCAATTCCTTTGAAATTATGAACTCATATTCAAACAACAGAAACAAGAATTCTTTGACCGGAGAGGCTGCTCTTTAAAAATTAAAGACCTGGAGAAACACTATGTCCAAATGTCCAAATTATATTATGAGATTTCAGGCGTTAATGAAGATAATTTGAAATATAATTTTATCTCATCTTTACCCGATGAAGTCCAGCCAAAAATCCAAAGAATGATCCAAGACTGTCTAAAAGATATCAACCAAATCACTATCGGGGAACTGTGGCAATTCACTTTGTCTTCTATAGAACGCATGTGTGAACAACATAAGCTATTCAAAAAGATTGCCCAAGGCGACCTCCTTCTTAAAAAAGGCATGCAACCGTGATTATTTAAAAACAAAATGTAAAGACAGTCATTGTTCTTGTGCTCCCAGACGAAAGAAGCATTCAAAAGGGTATTCTAAATCCCCCCAGTATCATCGCAAAGGAAGGCGTTTCAAAACAATGCGATGGTTTCGGAAGAAGTCAAAGTCTCGCAGAAAATTAGATAAATGTAATATCTGTGGACAAAAAGGACATTTTGACCAAAATTGTCCAAACAAGCCCAAGCAGACTATTACTCTTCTTCACCAACTCAAAGTTTTTTGTCCTGACTATTCTTCTGATCATGATCTCGAATCTCTGTTCTCGGACGAAGATTCAGCCTTGCCTGAGACTCTCTTTGCCCTTCCATAAACAGATTCAGAATTAGAAACAGATTCAGATGAAGAAGTCCCTCCTGTTCTGACCATCGGATCTCCACCCAGCATAAAAAAGGAACTTCTTGATTTGGAATTTCCTGCATCTCCAGATTTCCTTCTTTGTCCTTCCTCTCCTCTACCCTTAAGTCCAGATCTTGCATTCACTGATATATCTTACTATTTCCCATATCTATCTTCACCTACTAAAGTATCAACACCTGTAGCCTCTCCAACTTCAACTCTGTCTAATTCCTCTTTAGCTTTATCCCCCTCAATAGGGTATATGAGAGCTGTCCGCCCCTAAGATGAGCTTGACCATACGTTCGCAACCTTACAGCCATGCACGCCTCCCAGGGCTTTCTTAGGCCGTTCTAGGTCTTTTGAACGGTAGTTCAGCTCAACATGAAGGGGGTACAAATCATAACCAGGATCTTAGTTGGAAAACCACACAAATAAAATGATTATCTTTAGATAGGAGAAAAAAAAGAGAGAACTTAGAAAGCCATGAGGAAAATAAAATTCTTATTACTAAAACTTACTTCCTAGAAGTCTTGTTTATAACCAAAGGAACATACATATTTATAGAGAGGAAACCTTATCTAAAGGAATCCAGTTCTCCTATCAAATACATCAATGTGGCTTTCTTATCTATAAGATGATAAGCGCAATAATACAAGGCAAGATATGACGTTACTAGTACAATAATACAAGGCTAACTTTATGAGAACAGTATAGAGCTATCACACATGTAAACTTTAGAGAGGTGGTGAGGTCTTCGTCACTTCTGGTGGGTCCTGTAGGGCTACTTTAAATGCCAACTAGCGTTAATTCCATCCTTTGATTATTGGTTCATGGTGATAATAATCTGGATCATCTGAGTCATTTGAATCACTGTCAAGATAGGATCTTCTTTGTCTTTGTCTTTGTCTTAGAGGTGAGTTATGTTGATCCAGAAAATTATGGAGTCTAGGCGATCTCCTGAGGGCTAGTTCATTAATTTCATGTGTATCCATGGGAGTTTCAGGTGGTTGAGAATTTTGAAATTCAGATCCAAGGGGTCCTGATGGTCCAGCTGTATACTCAAGAGTGGAGTAAATAATTCTTCAGGGATCTGTATCAGTTTTATGAATACTTACCATTGGAATATACAGATTAGTTGAATTATTTAAGAAATTACCATGAGTTTATAGTGCATTTCTAATATCTTGGGAACATTCTTCAAAATGGCAAGGGAGGTTTTTCCAATGTGTTATGGTGGTGATAATGGTGCCTAAATTGTCATATTGCCTGTGGACGAAGAGGATGGCCATATACTATTTGGCAGTAGCAAAGTCAGGATGAGAGAACAAATTATCTTGTTGGAGCCATGCTCAGAGTTTGTATTGCCATGAGGAGATTTTTTTCAAAGAGGGAAAAGAAGTTCCAGGTGGGATGATTATGATTTTCTTCCCTGTACAGAAACCATGGAGTAGGGAGAAGAGGGATTTCAATAGGGAGATGGTATAGAGTCGTTAGACGACATAGATACCAAAATTCTTGATCAGTATGAGGAAAATAATCAGTAATGGTAGTAAATAATCTCCAGGGAAAAGAAGATGGAAATTCTGCAGGTCTAGGAACTACCTGAGGGTAGGTTTCAATGATCTTGCTGTAAATCCACATGTCACATTCTTGGGGATTTAGATTTGGTGGTTGGTGAGGATGGAGTGTATCTGTCAAGATATGGGCCATACTATGAAGGGACAGGAAGCTTTGGATATTGAGGAGAAAGTAGGTAAAGGTTTGGATACTCGTGATAAGAACTCAGGGATAAGGTTGGTATTTCCTTTGATATGTTGAACTTCGAAGTCATATCTAGTAAACCATTCCTAAGCCTTAACAACTGTTTATCAAGAAGGAGTTTTCCTTTGAATTCAAGAATCCGAGGGAATGCTGAATTGTCCATTCTTACAATGAAATGCCGGGTTGCAAGGAAGAATTCACACTTTTGAGTTCCATATTTGACAGCAAGCATTTCTTTGAAATTAGAGTGGTAATGGAGCTCAGCTTCTTTGAATTTTCCTGAGGCAAATTTACAAAGAGATTCTTTTCCATTTTTTCGTTGCACAAGAATGGCTTCACAGGCTAGATCACTAGCATCCGTTTGGAGAATAAGCTGGGCATCATCTGCAGGAATTGTCAGTGAGGGAGTTCTGTTTGCTAACTCCTTGAGAGTTTTGACAGCTGTCGTGTGCTCTGTGGACTAGGGTGGTGGATTCTTTTTCAACAAAGCGGATAAGGCTCATGTGTATTCAGTTGCTTTGAGTATGAAATCTCGAATATAGTTGATGATGCCAAGGAATTATTAGAATTGGACTTTGGACAAGTTGTCATTGGGAAAATGGGCCAGCTCTTGGGCTAGATGAGGGCCTGGTTGATATTGTCCATTTTTGATTTTAAGGCCAAGAAAGTCAATTTCCTGTTGCCCAATGGTAGATTTCTTTTCAGAAAGCATAATTCCATAGGAATGAATAAGATGATAAAAGCAAACTAGAAGTTCTTCATAAGCTTTGGTTGTTTGTGAAAAGATGAGGATATCATCGATGTAGGTGATACAATTTTATAGTAAGGGTTCAAAAATTTGGATCATTGCCTTTTGAAAGATAGATGGGGTAGTTTTTAATCCAAAAGGCATGACAGTCCACTGATACTGAGCATCTGGTATGCAGAAAGTAGTTTTATACTGGTCTTCAGGATAGATACCAAGTTGCCAGAAATCAGACTTAAGATCAAAATTTGAAAAATATTTAGCAGCTTGAAGGTGAATTAGCAGGGAAGAGATTTTTGGTATTGGGAACTTGTCATCCGCAAGGAAATGATTTAGAGGTTTATGATCGATAACAAGTCTCTTTTTTCCTCTTAGTTTCTCAGTTCTTTTTTCAACATAAAAAGCTTGACAAGCCCATGAAGATTGAGCTGGTTCTATTAACCCTTATTGTAAGAGCTCTCGACATTCAGCTCTGGCTAAGGCTAAGTCTGAGGGAGACCTGCCAGGATGGCTAGCCTTGGTAGGGTTTATGTCTTCATTGAGTTTGAAAGGGAGAGAGACAAAGAAATCAGAATTTTTGTAGAGAGAAAAAGGATGTTTGAAAGTGAGGTGGGAATCAACCCAACATGGGTAGAAGAGTTCTTTCATGTGAGCAAAGTCTGGTGGAATATCTAAAATGGAGAATTGATTTGGGCTATCTGTGTAAGGTTTGAATTGTCTTTTGCATTTAAGTCATGTGGGAAGAATTTGGAGTTCTTCTGCTAGTTGGTAGACATCACATCCGACGAGGAGGTCTCTTCCAAAGAGATAAGACCCAATTACGTGTGTCCAGACTATACAATCAGGGAAAAATTGAAGTCCGATTTTTCTTTTAGTTATGATTGTAGTCTGGAATCTTTTCCCATCTATAGCCGTGAAATGATGAATTTTTTTTCTTCCAGAATTGTGAGGGCAGAACATCTGGATTAATTATAGTATAATGAGAGCCTGTGTCAAAAAGAGCAATTGCAGAGATAGGCTTCTCATATTTGTCAGGAAGAACATGAATGGGAACAAGTGGTGTAGGATAAGAGGGTTGTGAAGAATTAACTTCTGGAGAAGATGGTGGATCTTCTGAAGAATCTATTAAGGGGGGTAAAGCTAAGGAGGAATTAGACAGAGTTGAAGTTGGAGAGGCGACAAGTGTTGATACTTTAGTAGGTAAAGATAGATATGGGAAACAATAAGATATATCAGTGAATGTAAGATCTGGACTTAAGGGTAGAGGAGAGGAAGGACAAAGAAGGAAATCTGGAGATGCTGGAAATTCTAAATCAAGAAGTTCCTTTTTTATATTGTGTGGAGATCCGATGGTAAGAACAGGAGGGACTTCTTCATCTGAATCTGTTTCTGATTCTGAATCTGTGTATGGAAGGGCAAAGAGAGTCTCAGACGAGGCTGAATCTTCTTCCGAGAACAGAGATTCGAGATCATGATCAGAAGAATAGTCAGGACAAGAAACTTTGAGTTGGTGAAGAAGAGCAATAGTCTGCTTAGGCTTGTTTGGACAATTTCGGGCAAAATGTCCTTTTTGTCCACAGATATAACATTTATCTGATTTTCTGTGAGACTTTGACTTCTTCCCGAACCATCGCATTTTTCTAAAATGCCTTCCTTTGCGATGATACTGGGGGGATTTGGAATACCCTTTTGAATGCTTCTTTCGTCTGGGAGCACAAGAACAATGACTGTCTTTGCAATTTGTTTTTAAATAATCACGGTTGCACGCCTTTTTGAGAAGGAGGTCACCTTAGGCAATCTTTTTGAATGGCTTATGTTGTTCACATATGCGTTCTAGAGAATACAAAGTGAATTGCCATAGTTTGCCGAGAGTGATTTGGCTAATATCTTTTCGACAATCTTGGATCATTCTTTTGATTTCTGGCTGGACTTCATCGGGTTAAGATGAATAAAAGTATATTTCAAATTATCATCATTAACGCCTGAAATCTCATAATATAATTTGGACATTTGGACATAGTGTTTCTCTAGGTCTTTAATTTTTAAAGAGCAGCATCTCTAGTCAAAGAATTCTTATTTCCGTTGTTTGAATATGAGTTCATAATTTCAAAGGAACTGAGTATGGATAAGAGCAAGAGCTTTATCCACAGTATCAATAGTGACAAACTGCTTCTTGGAGTATTCTGAAAGACTTGAAAACCATTCTTGAATAGATCCAGTGAACCTGGAAGTAAATTCTGTAAGAACTGTTTTCAAATCGGCTCGTGGGTCAACCATTTGGAGATCAAGCCATGCGTTGAACTCAAGTATTTTATTTCTCCATTTACTGGGAGGAACATCATCTAGAGTAAACCAAGGTCCTGAAGCAGGCCTAGGAGGTAAAGAATTATCTTCCAGAGGAGTTGTCATATAATCATCAAGTTCGTCAACAGTAGGCTCTTGTGGTGAAGCTGGAGTATTCATTAAGATATGAGAAATGTCCATGTAGTCTTGAGAACAAGAAGTAGAAATAGAAAAGGTGTCTTCTGAGTCACTAGAAGAATCAAAAACTCGTTGGGCCACGAACTGAGAGAAGGTAGGGCCTTTATCTTTAGGTTCTTTTGGTGGCGCTTGACTAGTCTGAGAAGTAGAAGTCGAGGGCATAGAAGATGTTTCCTTGGTTATTTTGGGTGGTTGTCTGGGAACCAAATCGAAAACCATCGAATATTGCTTAACAGGAACCATAGAAGATGTAAAAGGAAGAGAAGGTAAGGTAAAAGGAAAGGTCATAGGGTGAATGGTAGGAGGTGAAGGCGAATAAAGATCTCGTTCAATTTCCCGTAACTGTTGTTGGAGCTTTTGAATTTCCTTTTCTTTTTCATAGAAAAGTGGGGAAGTTGGATTTGTGGCTAAGATAAAGTGGAGATCTTTATCAAGTTTAGAGATGCTATAAACAAGAGATGAATGCATCTGCTGAACTTCTTGTTGAAAGGAGGAAACTCTAGAGTCTAGTTGATTGGTTTTGGTTAAAGCTTGATTCAGCTTTCCATCAATATTCTTGAGATATAGATTCTGGACAACAGCATTGGAAGTCTGCCAGTTAAGCACTTCTTCAGAAGGAGATAAGGGTGCTAAGTTGCCAGAAGAAAGCATCGTGGTCTGCTTTACATAAGGACTAGTGGTAACCCGAGACTGTTGGTCCCGTACTATTTCTAACGGACGAAAGTCACTTGGATCCATGGGCTTGGGTTTTGGAAGTCCAATCCATGGAGAATCATCATCATCATCATCATCATGGTGAGATTTAAGGGAATCTGTTTTACAGCAATTGCGTCTGCGTTTGAAAGGAGTAGGTGCTATCGGAGTAATTGAGACTGTAGCATGTTCTATCCAATCAGCATTATCGTAATGACATGTGCAGTCAGGATCACACGTATGGGGATCAACATCCCATAGAAAATGACCATCTGCTTTGGCAGTATAGATGTCATAACCAGTGTGAGAAAAGCTATGGATGGGAGCTTTCTCATATTTCCGTTTTACAGGCTGAAACATGAAGATGGTATGAGGAGTCAAAGAGCTAGATGGTAAAACGTAAATTTTTACCAATTTATCTAGCAGTCTCATAAAATGGGATCTTGTTTTTGGACAGGTTGGGATATTTGGTGGAGTTGTTCATAATTGGTAATCCAGACAGATGGAATGAGTTTTTCTAGATCTTCCCTAGGAAGCTGCCTAGGAGTCTGAACAATAATGGGAGTTCGACCACCATCCGCAAAGATGAACAAAGCATCACCATGGGAAAGACCTGGTATTTGTAGGTTGATAGCATGGTCCTGAAGTCTGAAAATAATCTGATGATGTAAAGTAGCTGAGATGGTTTCAGCTATTTGCTCTCCACCAGTTATTTGAACCTGAAATTTCAGGGCTGTGCTAAGATGTGGATCTTCCAAGGACATATTGAAGTTTAGGAAAAAGGTGAGAACTACGCTTCCTGCGTTTAGAGTAGTGACTATGGATCCAATGACAACATGTTCATAATGGAGGTACCGGGGATCAAGAAGAGATAAGCGAGCAGTGACTGGTAATCCTGGACGGCCATGGTAGGATAAGACCAGTCGGATGGCTCCAAAATGAAGATGAGTGTACTTCTGCTTTCTCCACTGAGAAACAAACTGGGGAGAAATTTCTAAGGTGACATACTGCTCTGATGTGGTTGAAGAGAGGACACACTGAGACAGAGAGGAAGATTGGACATACTCAATATTTACCGAAGGTTTGCTGATAATTTGTCTAAGTTGACGGGACAAAGATGGACTTCGTTTAAAAATAGCATATGGATTAAGTATGGGAACCAGAGAGTTTGGATCTATGCTGATTCTGGGATATGCGAGATTTCTACTAAATTATCTATCTTATCAGTAAGATACTGTTTACAAGTAGGAGGAATTCGTAAAGAAGAGGTTTGGACAATAAGATTGTTTACAATAGTTTCCATGGTGAGTGAGGTTCTCCTTCTTCCGATAATCAATGTAGCTGAGTGTTTTTTTTTTTTTTTTTCAATTGCTACTAAATATCTATCTTATCAGTAAGAATACTGTTTACCAAGTAGGAGGACACTTGCGGTGAGAAGAAGCAGGTTTTGCCGCACACATAAGATTGTTTTACAATAGTGCTTCCATGCGTGAGTTGAGGTTCTCCTTCCTTTCCTGATAAATCAATGTAGCTGACGTGGGTTTTTGTTTTTTTTTTTTCAAAACTTGAGGCTCTGAACTAGGTATCTGAGAGCTGTCGCCCCCCTCATGTTGAGCTGAACTAACCGTTCAAAGACCTTAGATAAACGGCTAAGAAAGCCCGCTGGGAGAGGCGTGCATGGCTGTAAAGGTTGTCGAAACATATGGTTAAAGTCATCTTGAGGTGGACAGCTCTCAGATACCTGGCTGCTATCATTATTTTCTTTTTTAAGATGATATTGTGATATTATTATTAAATGATTATCAACAAATTTAAATCAGTTTGAAGGTAATAGTAACAAAAATAATAAGTTAAAATTCCAAGTCGTATATAAATAGTAAATTATATTGAATTTTTTAAAATTTATTTTATTTTTATTATACTTAATGCTTCTTATTAATTTGAAAAGTACAATTAACATCTTCGTTTTATGATTTTTAAAGTAGTGTATATATCATTAATTGAATATTAGCATATCTTTACAGATATCTAAATGGAAAACACTGGTTCTTCATCCAATCAACATTCCAATTTGAATTTGTATGTTGTCAAATCTTTTTCTTCAATTAGCGAGTTGAAGTGATTTTATACAGTTTTTATGATTTGCAACTACAAGACAAATAATCATACTTTTTAATGAGGTACACACAAGATTAATAATTGTTTCAATATCACTCAAGTCTTAAGAATTGCTATTCTCGTTCAATTTTCAAGAAGGAAAGATTGATTCAACTGTGGCCAGGAGTTATGATCCAAGAATATTTGTTTCGGTGAGGTTGTTGGAATTTCCTTCTAGGTATCAATTGGATATTTATATAAGTTTGATAAATGATTTTTAAATCTTGATTCTTGTTAATTTGCAAGGAAATTTGTTTTGAACTTGCTAAATGTAGTATTAGTCGCAGGTAATAGAGGGAAGATATCGGCGCGTGTAATATAACCTTTAAGTCTACAAGCCGCAATTAAATTACCTTTGTTATTCGACTTTAGCTATTGGACACAAGAGTGAAATCAATTGTACTAAAATAATATTATGGCACTACAAGAAAATATAAAATATAACACGTAAAAACTTTTTTAATTGAATTATTTGATTAGGACAAATTTACCTAGACAAAGGATTTAAGTGTCTAAAAAGTCACACAAAATATTGCTCTCAATATTAAGCGAACAAATTACCATCAAAATTAGTGAAAAAATTTACCGACAAACAGTTGAATTTTGCGTCTAATAGGGCGCCTAACAACTGGTGCCTAATTTTTCCTGACAAATCAGCGACAAATGTGAATTTTATTGGTAAATTATCGCATCCCCTTAGTTACGCACGTAATTTTTAAAAATTTTATTCGTCAAATTAGACAAAAATTATCAACATAATAACCACAAAATACTGACAAATTAGCGATCAAATGTGGATTTAAAAAGAAGTTCAAGAATTTTAGGCCAGGGAAACAAACTGGTAAATTGATGACATTTAGCAACAAAATTAGCAGACAAAAATATTTTTTTCCTATGAGTGCATAAATTTTAGTTATGGCATTTAGTTGATATAAATAGCGATATAAATTTGAAAAATAAAATATTTTTACGATGGGATAAATTTTATCCATCAATATTGTAGCAAGAAAAGTTTTGAACTGCTCAATGCCAAAATATTTTTGTTTTAAAAATACCAACTTCCTTTTTTTCTCTTCATTACCTCATTTTTCTTTTTTCGTTTTTTCTTTCTTCTTCTTCCTTCCTTCTCTCTTCTATCTTTCTTTGTTTTTCTTCTTCTTCCCTTCTTCTTTTCTTTCTTTCTTTTCTATCTTCTTCTTTCACTTTTCTTTTTCTTTTTATCTACTCACTTTTTTTTTTTTCCCTCCCTTTTTTTCTTCTTTTTCTTTTCTTTTTTCTTCTTTTTTTTTCCTTCTTCTTCTTTTCTTTCCCTTCTATATACTTATTTTTTCTCTTTTCTTTCTTTTCTTGCTTTTTCTTCTTCTTCTTCTTCCTTCTCTTTTTTTTTTTTCTTTTAAATTTTTACTTCTTGTGGGTTTTTTTTATTATTTTCTTTATTTTAGTTGTTAGTCTATTGAAAGTTGAATTAATATAAATTTAAAATATACAATTAGTTTTATTAAATTTAAAATAAATAACGTTAAAAAAATTGTGGACCACACATAACCAAACAATTACCGGGCTCAGAGTTGAGAAAATCAATTTATTTTATAAAATATGCATCTAAAATTTAATGACAAATATTAACGAACAATTAAACGAAATAAATGAAGAGATTATATTTTAAATTTTCCATAATTACACTTCTCAACCAACAACACTCTCAAACCCCGATAAAGTTAGCCAGACGCAACAATAGCGACAAAAATTTTATCTGAAAATTTGTCTAATTTTCACAACAACATTAGCGACAAAAAGCTTATCGTAGAAAAATATTGATGAAAAGCTTATTAATACTGGGACGGTTTTTTTTAGAATAGTAGAAAAAGGCATTGAATGTATTGAGGTAAGTTTGTAAAACATTTAAATACTTCTATCAATCGCTAGATTAATTAATAATGGTTATTTTTTTATTTAATGTTAATTATTTTATTTTTTGCCCCACCTTGAGCAATTTTTATGCCTCCGCCATTGTGCATTGGAAACTTAGTTCCTATAGCAACTAGTTCATAATTTTTCCATAGTTTCTTAGCCTCTTGTTTGGTGTGATTTTCTTTTTGTATTGACTATTCTTTAGGATTTGATAATTTGAAAAAGTTAACTACTTCCTGTGGGTCCTCGTTTATTTAATAGAAAACAGAAAATGCATAGGTAAGTAAGACAGTGGTTAAATCTAATTTTTTCTTTTCTCCTATTTTTTTTCTGCTTTGTGCCCAGTATACCCTTAATTTGCGTTAGATTGCTCATTAACATTGTGAGGGGAAGCCAGCATATCAAGAAGAGTCCAAGGCGCATTTACTTCAGCAATTCAGCATGGCTTTTCAAATAACGGTTTGGTGTCTTCTGTGCACGATATCTCTCAACCCCTTTGTTTGAAATAGGGGTGAAATAGGAGCAATGACGCTATACAAATAAAGTATTGTTTCATATATAACATAAAACACATCCTTGATTAGATAGATATGACAAAATGAGCACATACATATGTTAAACCGACTTATCACTCCTAATAGGCAATTGAGATTTATGTTGAATATTTTTTCTCCATATGCAGCATTCATCTGCCTCTTTTCAGTAGTTAATAATTTTTGATGATAAAATAAACATATACGCAGTGGAATAATTTAAACTTGGAGTAGATGAGTGTAAAAAAAAAGGGACAGGGAAAACTTAAATGTGTCGTGCATATGTGCAAGACAAGGGTGTAAACATGGACAGTTAAAGATTCTTTTAAAATGATAGTCGGCAACCCCCATAACTCAATTCCGGCTTCGGCTCATTTCCCCATTTATTGTAATTAATACAAAATGTCACTCATTTTCATGCTCCACATCATTAAAATATAGCACACTTTAAAGAACAAGATAAGCCATTAGATCCTTCCCTGCTCTTTGAAATACAACCGACGCATCTAAATACCCTCAGAACCTTTTTTTTTCGTCTGCTTAAACTTTCTTTACTAACCAATTGCAAGCAAATTAATAACGCACAGATTCAGATTAAATGAGGGCATTTTAGACTTTCTTCAATTGCATCCTTCTTAAAAAATTTTCAATTTCAAGGGGGGAAAATTCTCTATAATTTAGAGAAACTCCCACTTACAATGAACAGTGTTTCCTCTAAGAGTTCAGTGCTAATTTTGGCTCATGGTGACTCTGGAATCCATGACCCTCTCAACATGCACCCAGATATACCACTCTTGAGTGATGATTGGGAGGGATAGAATGTTGGTGGAGAAACACCTTGAATTTTGGTGGAAAATGTAATGCATTAAATAACTGTATTCCAACAATTAGATTATTTTACCTTCACTTTATCACATTAATTAAATTATTAATATGGTTGTCAATAATTATGACAATGTCGTATAATGTTCTTGATAACATTAAAAAAAATTATTTTTGACATGCTAATCAATGTTTTATTGGGTCATGTTTTAATTTTATTCAAAGCTAATAAAAATAATTTATATAAATAATTAATTTTAAGTCAAAATAATTTTTATAAGGATTGAATAACACCAAGTAATTATAACACTGGACTATGCATATAACACACCAACCGAACCAGAATCATGCCGGAATATAGGTTGGAATCGGGTTGGACTATTTCAATCAGATTACTTAATTTTTTACAATGTTTGTAGATATTATATGGATTGGCAACAAACATAATTTTCAATCCAAGTTCTAAAAAAAAATGGTAACCAAAATATTATTCCTGAATAAATTCGGTTTTTATTAAGAAAACATTTTGAATTTTGTCTATTTTATCAAAGAAAATCAGTTTTTTATCCACCCTGTATCAACTTCTGATTTTTCCTCAAAAAAAATTCAATTTTTTCGAATATAAGGAGAATAATCAATCCAACTTCAATAAATCGAACCACCTGCACAACCAGTGTTGGTCCTTCGATTTAACTGGTCTCAAACCCGCGGGTTTACGACCAATACGCAATCACATCAAATACTAAAGTAATATGAAATATCCTTTTAATTTTATTTGAGAGGATAAAAATCCTAGCATATGAAACCCACATTCTTAATATAAAATTTTTATATAGTTCCCTGAACTTCTACATATAATTTTTAACTAATTATGTGATTCCTACCATATCAGCCTAATCAAAAATTTTTAACTTTGACTAATTTAATTTAATTATTTGATGGCGACTTTAACTAAATTGTTTCACTTAAATCTTGCTCAATTTGGTTTGTCTTAAATTATAATTTAGTTCTAAGATTACGACTCTTGTATCAATCAACTACTTGATTTTAATTTCAATTTAGGGTATTATTTACTTTAATTTATTTTTAAGATGTGAATTAATAATTCAAATTAGATTGTCTTTAATTTGATTCAACGTATGAAACCTAGCTCAAATAATGTTAAACTTCATTAGCTTACTTAAATATTCTTAATTTAAGATTTGATTTTTAAATATGTAGTCCTCTAATAAAGCTGTAAATTCAACCATTCACAGTTATTGCCTCTTATATCTTATCGTATGCATTAAAATTTATTAATGTAGAAGGAACATCTAATTAATTTTATTGAAAAGTATATAACTACTCGATTTGTCAGCGAATTTAACTTTAGTTTAGATATCTTACTTTCAATTTTGATTGTTTCACACATATTGGATGTTAAATATAGTGTAAATATATCATTCAATGTTATAGCCTTTATCTAATGTGGCATTAAAATTATATCATGTATAGAGAATGTCTAGATTAATTTGATTTAAGTGTTCACTTTCCACGGGGAGAAAAAAACGCTAAAGTTGTAGCCCGATACAATTGATTTTTTGCGACCCAGACAGAATTATCGAGTCGGCCAAAACTTGTGCCGACATGATTTTACTAAAGCATGTAATCGAAAAAACCTGTCGTCATAATTTTAGCGAGCTAAATAATTTCCTGTTTGGCGATCCTTGTTTCTCAGTTTGTGACATATTGCGAGGATTTTGCGTACCGATGTGATTTTGCGACCCGATGGTGCGAACTACAGTTAATTCCAATCGCAAAATTATCGCGGTTACAAAAATATTTATAGATTTTGCAAACCGATTGTCGCGACTTATTTGAGACTGTTTTTGGCGATCGAACTTCTTTAGTCGCAAATCGTCCGCAAATTGACTGCCATTGTAAAAATACGACTGTCGCCACCAGTTTCAAAATATGACGACCATGATTTGCATAATTTGACTACCAGTCGGTACGCTAATTTTTTAGGGCTTAAACGTCGGTCGGCAATTTCTTGGGCTTTAAACGCTAAGACGCCCTTCTCCTTCTGTTACTGTCTTCTTCTTTCTTCCTCCTCTCTCTCTCCTTTGTTCGTTAGGCCCGCTCCAGCCCCTTCTTTGACGCCACTTCCAGCCCGCCTGACGCGCTTGCTCGTGCTCCCTCCTGACGCGTTCCATAGCCCCTTCCGTTTTGCTCCATCCGCGTCTTCTTGTGACATTTTTTGAGGTATTTTGCGATTTTTCGATTTTTTTTGCTTTTTTTTTTATTTTTTTATTTGCGATTTATGTGTATTTTGGGCATAATTATTTGTATATATATTTGTTTGCCTGGTTATATTTTCTAGCGTTACTAATATTTTCCTAAGTTTAAAAAATTATTTTATATTATTGTATCTTATTGAAGCTGGTTATCACTGTTTTATACTGTCACTGAAATTCCTAAATACTTTTGTTTGTGAGAGTGTAATTCAAATATGTCTATAAATACTTTGTTTGATACCTAAATTTAGGGTGAGTAAACTTGGAAAAAAAAAATATTTTTGAAAAAAATGGCACTGAACCGATGTAGTTTTTTTTTTACAGTCCTTTGGTTCTCGAGATATTTTTTTTTAATTTTGAAGAAAGAAATTATTAAGTATTATTCAATTTGGTTTCGATTTAGAAAAAAAATAGAAGTTAATTAGAACCATAAACTGAAGGCACTACAGATTGGGTCATTGCATGTCAACTATGTGCCTTTTAGAAAAATTTGAACTTAAGATTGTTCAGATTTTTGGAGTATAATAATTAAGATGAAAAAAAGAGACCTCCCGGATCATCTCTGATAATTGAACCAGATTGACACCAAAACAAAAATGCAATCGGTTTTTGGCCCAGTTTTATTCAAACGGTTTAGAAAATTTCAATTATCACGCACCATACAAGACATTTCAACTTAATCCTGCCACATACAAATGTTAAATGCTAAATATATTAATTTGTCCAGCGGATCCTAAAAATTGTTATTAGTGGGAACCAATACATAAAATAATAATTCATTTAATAGTGTAAAAAATAAAATATTTTATTAGATGTAAATAGTAAAGTTTAAAGATAAATTATATATGCAAAATTTAAAACGCGTGAAGAATCATAAAATTTAATGTAAGAATAATACCAGTAAGGGCAAGTCACTTTACTTTGTAAAAATCAATGTAAAAATCATTATCCAATTGTAAATACTCATAACATCGCAATTATTATATAATAACCGATTAAAATAATTAATATATTAGCAACTTTCATATAGAAAAAAAAAAAAAAAAAAAAAAAAACATTATCAAATACACCATATCCTAATAGTTAAATTAAGCTTAAAAATTCATCAACTTTTACCATGTGTTCGTAGAAAAGGCAAATAATAATCTAATATTATGTAACATTCTATATTAGAATGTCTAACCAATTAAAAAAATTTTGAAAAATGAAATAAAAATCGCATAAAATAAATGTAATATATTAATTAAATTATATACCTTTAAAATAAAATCTATACCCTCAAATAGATATTCCTTAATAAATGAATGTAGATAACTGAACGTGATTACCTTGATTTGAGAAGAAATAACATAAATCTCAGAACACGCTAAATAATAAGATAAGGGTGGCTTAAAATCTAAAAAATCTCAATTTTTGACCTTTTTGTGGAACAAAATGAATTTTTAATTTGGAATAATTTGCCAAAATTCAATTTTGGAGGTAGTTGTTCCTGATAGATGCATTCTATTCTTGGTAGGTAAATAACATATATATTAGTTAGGTAGTATAGTAGGTAAAAATAACCGGATATAATATTATAATATATATAGATGAAACTAAAAATATTTATAACTACATAGTAATAAATAAAAAAAAAATGATGAATAATTAATTTTATAAGTGTAGATGTTTTAATTTCAAATAAGAACATAAACATGAATAGTTTTGAAATTTTTTTTAATAATAATTATGTTATGATACATTAATTAGAAATTACTCTTTTTTTATAATTATGATAATTAATGCATTTTTTTAATTATTGTTGTTATTATTCCATAAAATTAAAATTTTTTTTAATGAATGATGCGTTTGGTTTGGTGGAGGTCCTAGTAAGTGGCCATTTTGGCTTTTGGAGAATGGTTTGGGTATGATATAAGGAGTGTTTTTATTGTAAGTGTTTTTAATATTTGAGATTTTTATTTGAGTTGGTGCCGAAGTGCTGGACTCTTTGAATTGTTTGTTGCAAAATCAGTATGTGGAATCAGTACGATTAACCATTTTAATTAGGGGTTAAAGAGTAATAAATGAAACTATAAGTGAATAAATGAACTTAGTGAATTTTACATTTATATATAGGTACCCTTATTATATATATTAAGAAATAACCTTAGTTATGAGTTATATAAGCGATAATTGAACTCATTACATGGTAGGTATGGCAATGTTTTAAGGAATGGTTTTTAGACTAATGCAATTAAACATATAAATTTACCCTTCATAAACAAATTGTTAATTATAGGTATAAAAAAATGTTTTGAAAATAATCGAGATTGGAAGTACTTGGAGGTCGAGGTTCAATGGGATATTAAGACAAGAGTTCCTGCAAGGATCGGAGGCGTTTTTTATACAGTTTGCAGTTGGTATCCCGAGTTTTATGGATGGCGCTAATAAGTTTGACGGTGTCCACTGGTAAGTCACAAGAAAGTGTCGAAATCGAGCCTTATTAGACATCGATACAGTGAATACTTCATTTGTGCAAAATGGGTTCGTGAAAATTTCATTACCGAAATGGGATAACATCATGGTAGAAAGCTCAGAAGTTGCAGAGTGGGAGGCAGTGGCGCACGTGCCAGTTCGGGCGGTAAGTTTAGGAAGTTTAGGCCTTATCGAATTTCTGTGAGGGTCGGTAATCACTGCAATGATATGGTAATCGAATGCGAAGTAGAGTAAGAAATATGGATTGGATAAATAAATGGGAGGAATCACCAAATGATAGACACCAACAAATGTTTGACATGCATAAGTGCAGCTAATAGTGAACTGATGGCCTGAGATGACAAGAATCATTCAGTTCTATCATGTGTGTTGCACGTATTCTGAGACAACATTGAAAACGAATCAGGCCCATTTTTCAGAAAGGTGTTACGGATCAATTAAATCTGTGCTCCAATTGCAAAGGAAATGTTGCTAAGGCCATTTTAATGGTTGATATATGTTTTTTATCGGACGCAGAAAAAATTAGTTATCGGAGGATTGGGACTATCGCGGGTATGCAAAAAGAATTGATATGCTATCGTAAATAATTGTATGATATCTGGTGTTGACACATCGGAATTCAGAGAATGCAAGTTTTTGTATCTTCCAAAGATATCAAAGGCGGAGGCTCCAAGTGGACCTAGTCTAGTAGTAGCAAAGAGAGTATAGGCTTTCAAGAAGATGTAATTTCCGCTCTTGTGCTGGCGCCTTCAAAGGTTATAATGGACAGCCTGAAGGCGAAGCAAGGAGCTGAACAAACAGATGAACACCTGGGCATGCTTTGCATGATAATATGATGATGGTATAATGAGCGTCCATTACTTCGTCAGACCTCTGAAGCGTGGAAACATTTGGATAACATTCATCCTGTGTTTGCTGCTTTGTAATGAGAAATGGTGAGATTGGGGCTTTGTACGATGGGTTAGCCGTTTGGTCACCAAGAGTCATGGAGAACAACTAAATATATCATCATGGCCCTGTCATCGTGTGACAACCATAATAATACTATCCACCGTCAAAATGTGCTATGAGATGAAATATATGTTTTTGGTGTTATTGTTCTTGGGGCCTACTAATCCACATAAAAATTGATGTGTTTCTGGCCAGCCTTTGATTGCCGAACTTTAATTTATTTATGGGTAATATGGGGTTGAAAACTACTTCGCATATTTCCGCACACAATAGATATTTCATAAAATGCGAGCTGCTTTGCTTTAGCCCAATTGAATGATTTTCCACGCATTTATGGAAATGTGGTATCTGGGTGGAAGTACGGCTGGCAAATTGGCTTGTCCCTATATGCATCCATGGAAACACACTTAATGCATTTAACAAACTAAAAACGAATGGCTATAGTGTAAAACAATGTTGGTTTGATTTGTCATCGGCAAAATTCTTAAACCCAAGAAGTCTCCCCTTGGAAAGGAGAAATTCGACAATCTCGTTCTTTAGAAACGCACACACGACTATCTGTTGAAATCCCCGCCACCATTGTGAAGTCTGGAGCAGAATATTACAAGAAATTAAAAGATCTGGGCTTATGAAAGTTACAGAGTTGGGTTTGCAGATGAGGTAAATAAAATACTTGGGGCAGGAATAGCGGGTTGGAAAAAGCGAAGCATCTTCTGGGGATTTTGCCATACAGGAGGTTCACTGTCTTAGGTTCCGCTATATTAGGACCTTGATGTCATGGCCAATGAGAGAAGAAAAAGATGGTGTTGGTGTAATACATCTGTTCCAACACCGTCACTTGACACCCACCATTGAAGGGAAACCAAGGATAATTGCAAAAGCGGAGAGCAGACATGAAGGAAATTTGTCGTCGACGGCCAGAAACTCGAGCAATCCTTGTACTTACCCTGGTAAGTATCCGAAGGCATGTTTATTAGTTTAGATAAAAACCCAAAAGGCACTTATTAAGTGGCAGAATGGTTATTACGAATCATTAAGGTTTCCAGATGGCACTGTTCAAATATGGGATAGATTGTGTGGGACATGAGGAAGTATAGAATGGTTTTGGCATGAAAGCCATGACTGCCAATGTTTTCATGCAAAGATTGAATCCCCTAGGTGGCATGGTCCCGGGAATTATTACCTAGGAAAAATTTTGTGGAAGCAATGGACAGAACTTGAGATCACTCCTTTTTCAAAGGAATTGACGGATGACTGTTATCCGAGATGCGAATGATTGGACAAATAGTCGCGAGAATCTCAGCTAATGTGATGTGGCAAGTTTGGGAGACGAGATATTTTCCCAACCTCAGGTCTATATCTTTGATATCTAATTGGAAACATCTGCCAAGTTCATTTGGCGCATTAAATTGAAATGTCGTTTAGACAGGACCGAGGTACTATATCCGATGGATTGTATCCATTTGGAGAGGTGAATTCCACTATATAAACATCTTCATTCTAATGATTACATCATTTATTTGAACTTAATAACTTATTATATTTCCCATTGTACAATTTTCAAGACACTTGCAGAAAAATTAAATACAGAATGTGCGCAATAAGGCAGAAGTCAAGGGATTCCATTTGCAATGCATTATTTTCGCGAAGAAAGACTTCACACATTACACTGATACACAACTACTATCTTTAACCCAAAACATGTTTTTCACCAGTAGCATCGTGGAGAGTGCCAACGTAATGATTAGAACGTGATGAAGATCGCGTACAATCTGAGTTTGAAGGAAATCTAAAAATTTTCACCTATCTGTGGCGTCACGATTCGGTACAAAACCGATCAAAAAAAAACGAATTGAAAAGCTGGATGCAGAGAATATCAAGCGGTTCTCAAACTCTATATTTTATTGGAATTGCGAATGAGATCAACACACAATATGTAGCAGTAGTATACAACAATAATTGTAAACAGTCTAAAACTTTGTAAACGGTTGTTAAATCATACTTATGCTAATTTGGTGTTTGATAAATAGGAAATAATATCAATCTTTTGCGGTCTTCAAAATCCCAATATGACTGATCTTAGCAAAGTGATACAAAGCTGGAACAGCGAGGGATGATGCCCAGAATGGTTCAAAATATTATGTTTTAAGTTATTTCAAATGTACACCAACATGGAATGTACAATTTATTAAATCCTCACTCATTTCATTACTATTTCCGCATCAGCGCTCCGAAGCTCGGAATCGATATCCGTAACAGATTTTATTTACGGATCTGGCAAAAGGGGCCATTTTCCCTCGGTTGCTAAATTTGTTGTACTTGGTACTCTTGTAAACGGTTACCCAAGATTATCACACTGAGTGGTTTGGGAGAAGCAGAAAGACAATGAACAGCGGTGTTTGTTGCATGAAGGGGAATCAAACATACAGTGAATTATGTCAAACAGATATATAGGGAAATTGGTTGAGGTTTTAGGAGTTAGAAATAATCCAGGCACCTAACACAAATGAAGGGTACACAATCATAATTCAAATGGCATGATGGTTTGATCCTATATATCCCCAAACATTGGCACGAAGGTATCCATACATAAGTATAAATATCTGGTAGATATTAATTCAAGAGAAAGAAGATAATACAAGTAATGAACCTTTTGGTGTTGAGCAATGCAAGCTGCACAGGTGTAACTATGTCCCATATCCATCGTTTAAACGAGATCGATAGCCGAATTAGGATGGCAGATGTGTTTAATAAGGCTAGATCAATTGTTCATCCCAACACTTGAAATAAAAACAATCTCTTCACATCACGCAACTATCGGAGCCATTTCAAGAAGTTAGGGTTGAAACAGCAACCCTGGAGGTGCACCAGTTGTCTAATAGATTTATCAGATAGATCTGGATGACTGAATAGCCAGATCTTATGTGAATAATAGGGAGCATCAGACGATATGTAAGAGGAAGAATGGAGGTTCAAATCATCAAATAGGGTACCCATCAAAGACGAATATGAGAAGCAGAGGAGAAGCTGATGAAAGAGGAAGGAGGAAGCATGATGATATTGAAGACACTTAAAATTAGAGCAGTTTTACTACTTCACTAAATCTCATAATTGTATATCTAATTATCATTATTAAATGAAGAATTTCAATGGTATTAACTTTCTTTACTCTCATATTTACCGACATGTTCCAACAATTCATAATTATTGATATAAATTACATTATTATTCTAGGGTGTCAATGATATCTGAGTAACAGCGATGGCTAGAGGCCCAGCGCGTTTGGATTCTTAACGCTGTCCGGTACGTTTCGGTTCCGCTGTGAGGATCATTGGCCCTGTTCCGCAGTGCCCGTGGATTGAGGAAGTGGTCGATCCCTCACTTCGTTAGGTACGTTCTGGGGCTAATCCTCTGCTCAGTCGTTCCAGTTACTGCCTGTCCGCATCATATACATCCCTTCTTCAGGGTATGTATTGGGGATTCATATCCTCTGCTTCCAGCAATCCCAGTTACTTTCATCGACCAGGCATACTACCATCAGTGCCTTGTGCTCTTTCCTCTTCTTCCTCCTTTCCTCTTCTACCCCCGTTTCTGGACTAGTTACAAGACTCCAATGACCAGCTGCGACGTACAGTCACCTTTACTGTGCAAGAGTATAATATATTTCATTGCAGAATGTCATAACTGGTCGCATTTAATTTATATAATTAATTATCTAAAAAATTTATAGGACGTTTGGTCACTGTCTTTTTGGGCAGTGCTTTCATCAAGGATCCACCGTAATCACCTCTAGTTTGTAGCGGGACAGTAAGTACTTATTCATGATTTTCCGGCAGGGCATATTTTGTTGAAATTGGTGAATGCTTCGTGTAATTCATACTTTCACCTACACTGGGTTGTTTTTTTGCAGGCATAATAATCCATCTTCATCTCAAGAGCACGAGGCAAATTTTGAAGATAATCAAAACTATAACAGTTGCATAAAGAAGGATAACACATTGGGAATCCTACACAAAAAGGCGAGATGACTTTATTAATTATAGAGAGGAAGTTCCAGGATACTCTTTGGTATTAAAGATATATCATCATTCAATGTTTTATCATTTCAAGATACATCCTTAGTGTTTAAACGCTATAATTGTTCATTTTTTTGCAAGAAATATGTTCATAATGGGTACTAGGAGCGCCATTAGATGCTGATGCTAAAAGTAGCCTGGGAGAAGATAATAGCAGTCGATACGAAATATGAGATCCTGACTGTCACCTATAGGGATGTAAGAAGAGGTGCGGGGTGGGAAAAGCGAGCAGTGGCGTGTCTCAGGAATATGGGATGAGCTGGCAAAAGGCTGGGTAGATCCTACATTCAAGAGAAAGCGGGAAGATATTTGCACAAAACATTTATTGGTAGGCGCAGTGAGACTGCGGTGATGGAAGCAGGACCTTCTGCGACACACAGGCGGATCTAATATCTGCTATATGAGATACGCTCGATTATCTAGACACACTTGAACTAGTCCTGTTACCAAGGAAACTGAGGTTTAATGAGAAGGAATGATAATATAATAAATATATCAATTGCATAAAAATTCAATTACAGGCTAAAGGAATAAGGTCGAGAGTCCTCCACACCGATTGAGAGGGTGTTTACATACACCTCAACAACGAAGGCACAGTCGTAATACGTTTCCTCTCACGACAGCATCGTGCGCTGATGTCGTCAATGTAAGTAAACAATTGATAATATTGTTACATTTTACCCTCCTAATCATTGCGAGAATGTTACAAAGTTCAATGTAGATAAGCTTGCAATTGCATTGAATTTAATTAATTTTTGTTTCCAGGAGACTATATACTACAGCTCGGAGGGGAGGCGTAGTCTGTTTACTTCTCAACCGCATGAATCAAAGGCCTGAGTCAGAATTGACGAGGTAGCGTTTTATCTCTAGGCTGTAGGGCGATAAGAAGAGGAAAGGTATAAATATTGTCGGCATCGGGTTCCCCTCAGGGCATCACAGTTTTACTGCGGCTCAGTCAGCTCACGCTTCTATCAGCCAAGCTTGCCAGCACCACAGCCCGAGCTATACACTGACTCGCACTATGATGATGATATAAATGAGCATCATAAGCTTGCTAATCAGCAGAGGACAGATTTGCAAGAGCTGAGAGCGTCATGTGATCAGCTGTCCGGTGAGTCACGTGCTTGTACGCTGGAGGTATGATATGCTCCTCTGATCACTGCCGCCTGCTATGCAGCCACACACACGACATATTCGACGTCCTCAAGCAGCACCACTATATCCTGTAGCCTCCTGATCCCTGATGTCTCAGACGATCCCTTGGGTCCACCCCTCCTGGCGCTATACTCCATCCAGCAGGGTACTCCCTCCCGCGATCCGACATCGGGAGATCCGACATCGGATCTCTGCAGATCGCACGACAGTCAAACATAGATCTTGATTTTTGGACCTTTTAGTTTTTCATTTGGTATTTTCCTATTTTCAATTTGTTCAGTAACAATAAAAATTACATTTTTTATATTATTTTTTGAAATTTGCGTGTGTGATATATATGTATATAAATGTCAATTTTCACAGGTGCGGAAAAATTTTGGTTTTATAATATTTATTTATATTTTTTTTTTTCAATTTTTGCGCGACCACGATTTGCCAACTGATTTGATACCAACAATAAAAATTTTTGAAATTTACAATTTGCGACCCCTTTGGCGACTGATTTAAAAAAATTGCGAACCAGATTTTTTGGCGATCCTTTACTTTTTAGTTTCTCAAGTTTTTTTTTTCCATTTTAGTATTCCAAGATTTTCTAGGTGCGGATTTGTATGAGGGGATGAAAACCTGTTTGGTTTGGTGGAAGGTAATTTTGTGGACTTTGAATTCCAATTAAACAACGACCAAAAATTTGCTAAACCTGTGTGTTGCGAGGCCTTTATTCAAATTGCGACACCGATTAATATCGTGTCCTCTTAATTTACGACCGATTGTCTCATATCGGCTCGCTATAGTTTTAAATTTTTTTGCGACAAGCTTTTTTTGCGACCGACAATTAGTTCGGTCGCAGATTCGGTCGGCTAATTAATTTAGCGACCGATATCAAGACATTTTGCGACCGAATTGAAGTCAGGGGGTTCGCCAAAATGCGTTTTTTTTTGTTAGTGTGTAACTTACTTCAATCGTTTACTTTTCTTTTGACTTTTAGTTTAGATATCTTTGATTCCAATTTGGATTTTTAATATGATGATTTAATATAGTGTAATCAATCATTGCCAGTTATCGCCTTTATCTATATGAATTAAAATTATATGTAGACGAACGTCTAATTAATTTGATTTCAAGTGTTAATTCTACTTCAATAGTTTATTTTCATTTATATCTTTAGTTTAGATATCTTATAATTTAATTTTGACTTTTATAAATATAATGTATAGATGTGTAAATTTTAATCATTGCAAGATTTTACATCTTTTTAATAATTCTCATATGAACGTTAAAAAAATTTATATGTAGAAAATTTTGTTTCTATAAGATTTAAATCAATAAGAAAATATATAATAAACTTTCAAAAAATGATTTGTATAAGGAGATTGATGTCTGAGATTTTTACTTAATATTCATTGTCAAAATTCTGAGATTTTACTCAGTTTTTACTTCAATTTTAACCTTTAGTTAGATATCTTAATTTAATTTGTTTTAAATATAATGTAATATAGTGTAAATTTATCACCATCAAAAAGTTTTTCGTCGTTTTATCTATAAGTGCCATTAAAAAAATATTAATGTAGATAAATGGTCTTATATGAATATTATCATAAGAAAATACTATAATAACTTTCAAAATGAATATATTGTAATAAGGATTGATTCTGAAGTATTTATAATTATACTCCAATGTCAATAAATGTAATGTTTATTATGTCATTAATATGGAGTTAATAACTATCAAGTGTGAACACATCAATGGTTACTTAGAAGGTATAATATTGTAATTTCAAATGTAACTATTAATTTATTTGAATTAGATTAAACATCTAATTTAAGTTTGATTCAAGGTGGTGACCAAAGTTTGATTTATATTAATTGTTACTTATCTATTAAATTTCGATTTTAAATGTCTTAATTTAACTTAATTGTTAGATGTGACTTAAAAATATATAGTGCATCTCAAATAGATAGTGTAGGCCTAAATGGCAAAAGAAGTATTTTGTGGATTAATTACAATGGATTAGGTATGTAGATTTAAATTCCCTTTGTTTTGCTTTTCTTTTACTAATTTCTTTACCATTTTTGCACATCACCTGTAAACAAAATACTTTTTAATTTTCATGTTTCGTAGTTAAATATCTTCAAGTGTATGTTTCAACATAAACTTTCCTATCACAATCATAGTCTTATGTTTTCTTAAATTCATTAATTAAATTTTTTAATTCATTCAATTTAACATCTTTATAACACAAAACTTTTTAGAAAATATTCACAATTTTTTTTATGCATTTCACAACTAATTATCCTTTAAATGCACTTATTAGTAGGAGTTGAAATTCATATGTAGAACTAGTTTTCAGTATTACAAATATGACTTATTAATTGTTACTTAATTTAATTTTAATGTTAAAATGCTTATTTCATTGATTCGCAAAACATAACAAAGTGTAGCTTAAAAAAATAAAAGTTTTAAAGGAAAAATTAAGTGGCTATGATTATTTATGTCTCAATAAATTACTATAGACACTTGAAAGAATATGATTTGTTAAATTGATGAGGTAAACAAAATAATG